>JAJJWW010019529.1:35000-276740 GCA_023531295.1 Papaver armeniacum | reverse complement strand
GTCATCTGAACAACAAATCCAGTCTTAGCCAAACCCTATCCTGAGAATACAAGGAATCCAACCTTCCCTAGTGAGAATAGATCTCCGCCCGCACCATGACCATAGTTAATTCTCTTCAAGTTCGGGGAGCTCTGAGGATCGGGCGACTAAACGGGTTGACTCCGCCTCTATCGATTTTCTTTTTCGAATGTTTAAACCGCAATTCTATAACATCTAACTATAGGATTTTGTTATCATGTTTGCTGGTTCTCAATTCTAAATTTATTCGCTTGATTTCCATAACAGTGTTATTGTTTCTCATTCATTTCTTGTTTTTTCTTTGATGGCTTTCTAATAAGCTCTGATTCCCCTTTTATGTGATTGCTTTTCTGATTATTCTCTAATGGCTTTTGCCTCTTTTGTTGTTGTGATCATAGCTTTTGCTGAGTATATTAACAAGCTTTTGCGTAAGGACTCAAAGTGGATTGGATTCATTGCTTTTGCTAATGGTGATGTGTTGAAGAAGTCCCAGATCAGTTTCAACTCAATAGAACTAGGTAGTAACTCATCCCGCCATTCAATTATTTCAAAAAAATTCAAACCCCATAGAGTCACCGCATGCAAAGCTAACTGCTTTCCTTATTTTGCTGCTCACATTCAATGTTGCCAGCTATCATTCTTCTATATCTAGGAAACATTCTAAAAATCTTTGTTACCTTACTTATCGGCCTGGAATTTATCCGCAATTACATAATAAGATTATTTCTAACCAATTATATCTCCAGAGATGTATTATTGGTTATTCTCATAGACCTAGACTTCACATAAAACCATCTCATAAAATCCTTCTCTGTGAGAGTTCTTATTATTGGTGTGTGGAATTTTCTTATCAAGAACATTACGTAATGGAGGAAAATCAATCTAGTCAAGTTGTGGATTTAGTGAATAAGTTCAAGCAAGCTACCCTAGAGTTGGGAGATGTTAATGAAGTTGTTGTTATCAAAAACAATAACAAGGAAGAAGAAGATAAAGATGAATGGGAAGCCAGTGCTATTGGCAAGATTATCATTGAAGGACGTATGAGTTATGACATGGTGGAAAAAGGCATAACTTTCACTTGGCCATTCCTCACTCTGGAGAATTTAAAAATAGTAGAGGTGGAACCAAATCTGATGATTTTCAAGTTCAATCAATGGGAGTTGCTCAACAAAGTAATCGAAGAACGTCCCTAGAGTATTAATAAGCATCTTCTGGTTATTCATGATTACATACCGGGTATGGTTTACACAGAGAAACATTGGGGTTTTCAGCTTTTTTTGGATCCAACTCAAATACTTATTGCCAGAGCACATGAATGTAACTTCAGTTACTAAAATTGGTCAAGTCATGGGGTGAAGTTGTAGCTATATAACTGAAAGATGTGATTCCTACTGGTGGGATTCCTATGAAAGTCTGTGTTAATGTTGATCTCTCAATTCCTTTAAGAAGGGGAGTGAAATGTTCCACCAATGCAGGTGTTACCAAGTGTCAATAATTCTTTTTTGAGCGCCAACCCATAAGCATATGTACTGAATGTTACATAATTAATCACTCAAAAGCTGCTTGTAAGGATGCTGCTATATTCTTGAAGAAAGCTCATGAGAAGCCTTATTTTGTTGGAAAGATTAATAACATTCGTAAAAACATATCTATTATAGCTGTTAACAATGATATTATTTCTATTAAGACTCCTGCAATAAAGAAGAATCGTAAAAAGTTTATCATATCGAATGTTTTCATTCCCCCAAAAGATGGTGAAATTATCAACTTGGACTCTCTGCTTAAAGATGAAGAGGTTTTACCTGAGAAAGATAGGAGGCTTGGCAAACGTCACAGAGTGGGTGAGGCTTCATCCCCTATTCCTCCATCGTCTGAGACTTCTTCACATAGCAACGTTATGATTCGAATCCCTGCCCCAACAAATGCTCAACAGATCACAACTGGAGATAGCCAAATGATGCAATCACACAAGGGGGATCACGTATTAAACTTACTTTTTATCTTTATTATTCTTACAATTTTTTTACATTTAGGTATTTTGATTTTATGTAGGGTTTTGCATTTAACAATTGCATTTAATAGCATTCTAAAGTCACTAATTAAAAATTTCAGGTTCATTAAATTTTTTCATGCAATTTGCACGTTAGTATTAAAGTCCTCATGCATATTTTCATCTAGGTTTTTCTTGAAAATTTTAGTCCAACTTTGCATTATTCAGTTTTTAAATCCAATCTATAATATGAAAGTCATTTCTTGGAATGTCCAAGGACTCACCACTCCAGCTACCAGAGACCATCTTAGAGACCTAATTAGATCTCAAGATCATGACATCATTTTTCTTTGTGAAACTAAAATTCATGAAGACAAGATGAAAACTTTATTGGCTCCACTAAGATACCCTAATATGAGATTTCTTCAACCAGTTGGCCTGTCTGGGGCATTGGCCCTTTTATGTAAAAATGGGTTTATATGTGATGTTGTTAGTTATGAAAACAACATGATCCATGCTACAGTTCAATGTGATCCTAGTCAACCAGCGTTGTTATTATCTTGTATGTATGGCTACTGTGATTATGCTAAGAAGAAAGTACAATGGGATTCCATTAAAGACATTGGGCTCAATATTTCTTAACCTTGGATACTTCTGGGTGATCTTAATTTTCATATTCTAGATGCTTCTTCATCATCTTCTTCTTTAGGTGATGGCCTTGTTAATACTATAATTCAAGAAGTTGGGCTGCAAGACTTGGGTTTTATAGGCAGAGAGCACACTTGGTCTAACAATAATATGGGTACTGGGAGCAAAAGATCAAGGTTGGATATGGCTTTGGAAAATGGTCCTTGGAATTTACATTTTCAAGACTCTAAACGTCTTCACTTAAATCAGTTAGGAAGTGATCATTTTCCTGTTATGTTGGGAACTGATTACTCTCAGCCAAAACTTTGGAAGCCTTTTAAATTCTTTCAAACTTGGCTACATGATAGAACTTGTGCAGCTGAAATTGCTAAGGCTTGGGAAAAATCAGTTCAAGGTTCTCCAGGGTACAAGCTCATCAAAAGACTTCAGTTCACTAAGATTACCTTGTCGAAATGGAACAAAACTCACTTTGGAAACATAGATCAGAATGTTGATAATCTTCAACAAAAATTATCTGAAATACAAGCTTTGCCTTTTTCTCCAGATAATACTTCAAGAGCTTTTGAGGTGAGTCAAGAGTTGGATAAGTGGCACAGAATTCAACATGAGTTTTACAAGCAAAAGTCCAGAGATAACTTTGTAAAAGATATGGATTATAACACCAAGTATTTCCATACTTTACCAAAGAGGAAGAGAGTTAGAAATATTATTGATTCTTTAAAGGCAGATGATGGTACTTGGTTACAATTTATAGAAGAAATATCCTTATTACTTACTCAGCATTTCAAGAACATAAGTACTTCTCAAAATCCCACTATTGAAGAACAATACTATACTCATATCCCTACTCTAATTGCGAAGAAGAAAACAGATTACTTCTCATGCCTCCATCAGATGAAGAAATACATAAAACTCTCAAAAGTATGGAGAGTTGGTCTGCTCCAGGGCCTTAGGGATTCCAAGCTGGCTTTTACAAGACACAATGGAGTATAGTTGGCAATGATGTTTGTGATATGGTTAAGAATTTTTTTGCTACAAAGTTCTTGCCCAAATAGTTAAACAAAACATACATTTCCCTAATTCCAAAAAAGAACAAACCTTGTTCTCCTTCTGATTTCAGACCTATTGGGGTATGTAATACCTCTTACAAAATCATTTCTAAGATCCTAGTATCTAGAATGAAGCCTCTGATGGAAATAATTATCTCCCCTTATCAAGCAGCTTATGTCTCAGGGAGACTTATTAATGATAACACCATTATAGCTCATGAAGTGATTCACTCTATGAAAAGAAAAGAGGGTGAAGGTGGTTGGCTAGCTTTGAAGCTTGATATGTCTAAAGCTTTTGACAGATTGGAATGGCCTTTTCTTCTCAAAGTACTTCAAAGTTTTGGATTCTGTGAAGATTGGTGTCACCTAATTAAAGAATGTATCAGCACTACTTCATTGTCTGTCATGCTTAATGGTTCTCCATGTGAGAAATTTACTCCTACTAGAGGTATTAGACAGGGAGATCCTTTTTCTCCTTATCTTTTCATTATTGCAATGGAATGGTTCTCTAGAACTCTTATAGAAGCCCACAATTCAAAGGCAATCAAAGGAACTTCAGTAGCAAGAGGAGCACCACCTATTAATCATCTTCTTTTTGCAGATGATTATCTCATTTTTACTCAAGCAAATTTAACCAGTGTGAATAATCTTCTTCAAGTTTTGGAGGATTTTGATAGACGCATTTATGTGTCTACTTTGTCTCAATTTTCTATATTGTTAGTGCTCATTTTTGTACTTATTTTACTATTTTTCGTATTTGTAGGTGTTTTTGTGAAATAAAGCTCAATGGACTAAAATGTGGAATTCCGCTCGTAAAATGGAGGAAATGAAGTGATTTATAATTTAATGGGCTAGGCCCAAAAGGAAGAAGATGTAGATTCATTTGTCCAATTATTTGGATATGGGAGCGTGGAAAGTGTGGAGCCCATTATGTCGATATCATTTACAAGATATTAAAAAGATACATGGAGATATTTATTTTAATGAAGAAAATAAAAGTGTTAAGTAAGAAATCTACATGGAGTAATTGATGGGAATTAAATATATAAAGAGTATGGAAAGACTATTATTCTTTATGGTTAGAGTTAATAAAGAATAAATAATTCCCAAATAAGGAAAATTGTAAATGCATGAGAATTATATTATTTGACGCGTGGCACATTCTTATTGGAGGATTTTTCATTGTCTTGACATGTGGCATATTCTCATTCGGTGATGATGTGGTAGTGGTGAATAGAAAAGGAAAGTGGATTCTTTTGAAAGCTATAAATACGTTGTGGATACAAGAAAAATGGGAGGGTCCGGAGAGTAGAATTTTTATTTCATTGTTTTAATTTCTCTTTTGTAATAATGGAGTAATTTCTCCGCTAGGGTGGAGGAAGAAACTACTTCTAGCATGTAAGTTTTGATATTTAATTTTCTTTTAATTATTACTCTCCAATTAGTTTTAATTGTCTAGAAATTTTCTCTTCTTTATATGCTTCATAAAGACTGTTTTGGGTAGTTTAGCTACTGATCTTTTATAAGCGAAGGAAAATTAGGCCTTAGATTATCGACTTGAGTCGAATTGATATTTTATTAATGATAAATTTTCCAAGGCATGAGATTGGGTTCAAAATTGCCTTGTGCAGTTTTGAGAGTAAATTAAAGAAATTAATTGTTACAACCCTTAGAAGTAGTGGAATCCGAAACCCTAGTCTCTCTCTCTCTTTGGTCAACAAAATTAGTTTTTCCTTAAAAATATTTTTTTTATTAATCTTAAAACCAATCTTCATAAAAGTCTGAGCAACGAACTTCTACTTACCACCTGTAAAACTACATCATTTTTTGGCGCCGCCGACGCGGACTGTATATAGATTAGGTTTTAGAATTTTTTTTTAGTTTTACTAGTATTTTTAAAAATTTTCTTTTTTCTATTTTACGTCTTTGGGTATTTTTCTTGTATTTTTGGTGTGCAGATTTTTCTTGAAATTAAAAATGGAAAGTGGAATAAGCAGCCAAACAGGTAAGTATCCAAGATTTTATTTTTGTTCCCTTTTGTAAATATTTATTTTTGAAAATGTTCTCATTTTTTTTTTAGATATTTTGTTTATTTGTACATATTATTTTTGGATTCTTTTTATTTTTGTAATTTTTTATTCTTTATATATATATATATATATATATAAAACACGTTGCACACACCAATTGCATCATCAGACAACCGATTTTAGGAAAACCGGTGGAAAAGTACGCTGAACTCGTGCCTTGGGCCTCATGGGAGTTATCAGCCGAAATTCCACAAACCTTAGCCCAGTACCGTTGACCAGTCTTTGGTTGTAGGTATATTCAGCTTAAGGTAACCTGAGCATACCAATTTTAGTCGACCCTTCATTTGCACGTGCACAACAAAAAAATGTCGAGCTGGTATTATAAAGACCAATATAATGTTTATTCAACTCAGTATCTAAATGGACAATATTCGTACTATGACCGTAGTGTGGATAATACTTGGGACCATTACCGACCTTCCGAGGGTTATGGTTCATACCATGGTGATCCCAATTACTATTCGCACGTCCACCAATCATACGAACGGGCGAATGAGCAATATTATAATGAAAAAAATGAGAGTTCTCCATCTTTAGAGGATTTAATCAAACAATTTCCACCAGTTCCTGATGAATATAAAACTTATTCCATAGAAGATGCACTCAAACAGTTTCAATTAACATGTCTTTCTTTACAGGAATCACTTAACAAGTCCAATAAATCTATATGTGAATCTGAAATAATCATGGATAAACTATGTGAGACTCTTAATAAGCAGGAGGACCAAAATGCACCTAAGACTATTGCTCATAATGAACTTGAATTCGAAAATAGTATTTCCAATCTTACCCTTGATAATACATATAATTATTCACCTAATTTAGAGGATGAGGTTAGATCTGAAAACACTACATATTTTGATAAGGTTCAACCATATTCATATTATTATGATGATGAGGATAGCGTCGATGAAGAATTTGAAATGCGTAGTCATAATGTCGAGGAATTTGTTACACCAATTGAGCCTTGTGACGAGGAATGTTGTTTCTAGTTCAAATCCTACTAATGTTAATGATTATTCACCTATTCAAAGGGATAAGGATTTTTTTAGAGATACCATAGTTTTAGACGATGTAGTATATCATTGTGATTATGAAGTTGATGATGGTTTAGAGGAAAGAGTTTATCCTGAGAGTAGTGTTTTAGAGTCTAGCGATTCAGAAATAATAGTCTCTTCTGAGGATTATACAAATGTAGAACCACCTAATTTCAACCTAAAAGAAATAAAATACCATTTTACTAAATATGATAATTTAGAAATTAAGGAAATTGTGACTAGTTTATCCAAGGATATTGACAACTCTAGGTTTTGGGTTGAATATCATTCTCCCTCTGGTTTACCTTCGACTCTTACAAAGGTCCCTAATTTGGGACTTAACATATGTGCCTCTACCATCTTAAGAAACTATCTTCATGCACGTTTTCCTGAACCTAGTTATGTCCAAAATGAAACTCAGTTGATAGAAACCCATACTCTAGTTGATGTGGTTAATCCGGTTCATGATACCATAATTGACTTTGTTGTCCCCCCAAGATTTTATTTACTAAATGTGGGAGTATCTCAATCTGAAATGTGTCATTATATAGTTTTTAGAACTAAACCTAATTATTTTAGGAAATTAGAATCATCGACACATTTACGTAAAAATGACCACCATTATGGTCAACTGTGTGAGTCAAATCTAATTGACTTAGAGGATCCTCAATTATTCAGGTTATTATTATGTGCTTCTAAGTTCTTATTTAAGTTTTTCCAGACTTTGCAACCTGATCCTCCGGATCCTACCAATAAGGAAACCTGGCCCATGAAAATATTTTATTCAGACCCTTTCATAGAACCTGAGCCCGAACCACATCTAGATGTAGTTGCCTTAAAAAGGAAACTAGATAAGGGTGTGCTTTATTTGTTCATTTTCTTGGCAGGTTGCAGATTCCTTTTACTTGTGATAGCTTTGTTTGGTTTTGATGACCCACAGATATTTCGGCTATTACTTTATGATTGTATGAGGTGACTAATGCTTTCTTAGTCTGGCTGAAGACGTTAAACTTAGCACTTCTTGGGAGGTAACCCAATATTCATGTGACACGGTAATATCTTTCCTTAACTCTTTTGCTTCAAATTGTAACAGTTTCTCTTTGTTCATGTTTTTAGTTTTATCTTTATAACATTGAGGACAATGTTAGATTTAAGTTTGGGGGTATGGGAGAAACTTTATAGTTGCAATAAATAAACTCCAGAGCCTAGAAATTTATGCTTATTAAGGTTGGCACTAACCAATCTAAGTGGATGGAAGCATCTTGATTGTAGGAGTTGAGGAACCAATCTGATTAGATGGAAACATCTAAAGAGTCTATTCATAAAAGCACAGAGCTCAGGTGTTAGAATTAAAGAAAAAACATGGTAGTTTCGCCATTCTCGTTGAATCCTTTTCACTTCTATTTTATTTTGTTTTCTTTAAAATATGTTTCTCTAAGTGATTAGGTGGGGCTCACGATTCAAGTTGTTACCACTGCTAGGGTGAAATAGAGTGATTGAGATACCAAAAAAAAAAAAAAAAAAAAAAATTGAGACCAGACCACCCGGACCAACCGGAATAAATTCAATAAAGTAGACCACTGGTTCCCTTGTATATGCCAAATGAGTTGACATAGAGTTAGGATTATCGACCACCGGGTTCCCTTGTATATGCCAGTTTGTTGATATTATTCCGCACCAGTATCTCAGTCCATTAGGATAGGTTTATTTTGGCAGTGGCCTTCAGACAGATATGAGAAACACCGTTCACCTTAGTCAACATCAAAACCATCTACGTTTTTCTCTACATCATTCTTCTTAATCTATCCATGTGATTGGTTGACTCCGGTTATGATGTCCAGAAACTATCAGAGTAGAGCTCTGTGACTTATATATGAATTTTAGTATGCTTGAGTGCAAACTCGTGTACATCAATTGGAATTTCGCATCAGGGTACTTCCTCCTGTAGTTAATAAGTATGCCAACCAAGGAGATTCTTTAGTGCCTTCCAAGGTTCTGCGTAGATAGTTAGGGTCTGGAGTAAAGGTTTTGTGGGTATATCTCTTGTAAGCCCTCCCGAGACTATAACTCGGCCACTAAGTCCACCTAGGGGTTTAAAGGCTTATTGCATGTGCTAAATGCAAACGACGATGCCTGCGACACTGAGTTAGGATTTTGTTTTATTAGATTTGCTCGGGACTAGCAAACAATAAGTTTGGGGGTATTTGATAGACGCATTTATGTGTCTACTTTGTCTCAATTTTCTATATTGTTAGTGCTCATTTTTGTACTTATTTTACTATTTTTTGTATTTGTAGGTGTTTTTGTGAAATAAAGCTCAATGGACTAAAATGTGGAATTCCGCTCGTAAAATGGAGGAAATGAAGTGATTCATAATTTAATGGGCTAGGCCCAAAAGGAAGAAGATGTAGATTCATTTGTCCAATTATTTGGATATGGGGGCGTGGAAAGTGTGGAGCCCATTATGTCGATATCATTTACAAGATATTAAAAAGATATATGGAGATATTTATTTTAATGAAGAAAATAAAAGTGTTAAGTAAGAAATCTACATGGAGTAATTGATGGGAATTAAATATATAAAGAGTATGGAAAGAATATTATTCTTTATGTTTGGAGTTAATAAAGAATAAATAATTCCCAAATAAGGAAAATTGTAAATGCATGAGAATTATATTATTTGACGCGTGGTACATTCTTATTGGAGGATTTTCATTGTCTTTACATGTGGCATATTCTCATTCGGTGATGATGTGCTAGTGGTGAATATAAAAGGAAAGTGGATTCCTTTGAAAGCTATAAATACGCTGTGGATACAAGAAAAATGGGAGGGTCCGAAGAGTAGAATTTTTATTTCATTGTTTTAATTTCTCTTTTGTAATAATGGAGTAATTTCTCCGCTAGGGTGTAGGAAGAAACTACTTCTAGCATGCAAGTTTTGATATTTAATTTTCTTTTAATTATTACTCTCCAATTAGTTTTAATTGTCTAGAAATTTTCTCTTCTTTATATGCTTCATAATAACTGTTTTGGGTAGTTTAGCTACCGATCTTTTATAAGCGAAGGAAAATTAGGCCTTAGATTATCGACTTGAGTCGAATTGATATTTTATTAATGATAAATTTTCCAAGGCATGAGATTGGGTTCAAAATTGCCTTGTTCAGGTTTTGAGAGTAAATTAAAGAAATTAATTGTTACAACCGTTAGAAGTAGTGGAATCCGAAACCCTAGTCTCTCTCTCTTTGGTCAACAAAATTAGTTTTTCCTTAAAAATATTTTCTTTATTAATCTTAAAACCAATCTTCATAAAAGTCAGAGCAACGAACTTCTACTTACCACCTGTAAAACTACATCAAATTTTAGTTCACAATCTGGTCAGGTCATTAACTTTGACAAGTCTTCTGTTTTCTATAGTAACAATATGAATCCATCTGTGTGCAACAGTCTCAGCAACATATTGGGAGTACAATGTATGGAGAAAAATGAGAAGTATCTAGGGTCCCCTCTAATTATTGGTAAATCCAAGGTTAAAGCTTTTGAAGACATTCAGTTGGCTTTTGAGAGAATACTGGGTAATTGGCAAGGTATTAATCTTCACCAAGTTGGGAGAACTAAAATGGTTAAAGTTGTGCTTAATGTTGTTCCCATGTATCAGATGAGTACCTTCAAAATACCTAAGACTCTAATTAAAAAGCTTGATACACTGCAAAGAAAGTTCTGGTGGGGTTACAAGTCTAATAGAGGTTTAAATTTAATTGGCTGGCACAACTTGAGTCTATCTAAAGATTTAGGAGGTTTGGCTTTTATGGATCTGGAAATGTTAAACCATGCACTTCTCACAAAAATTGCATGGAGAATATGTCAAAACTCTAATCATCTGTTAACTAGAATACTCAAAGCAAAGTACTTCAAAAAAGAGGAGTTTCTTCATATTGAAGGAGAAAGAAGTAATTCTTCATGGACTTGGAAAGGGATTGAACTTGGTCTTTCTATTCTACAACAACATTACAGTATGGAAGTTAACAATGTCAAAGGTACTAAAATTTGGATTGACAGATGGATCATAGGGCTGGATATCAAAGTTGAGCCACTGCATCCATCTCACTTGCAATATGTGTTTGTCAGTGAACTGACTCTACCTGAGTCCAATAATTGGAATATTCCTCTTCTCAATGTTCTTTTCAATCCAGATATAGTGGACATAATCAAAAATATGCAGCTCTCTCATGAGGAACAAGATATAGTTAGATGGAATCCTTCTAAAGATGGTGTTTTTTCTGTCAAGACTGCCTATAATAAACTCACAGAAACAAGAGTTAAAAATCAAGCTGCACTTAATGACATTCCATCACCAGTCTGGAAAGCTCTCTGGAGAATGAAGTTACCTCACCGTGTTAAACTCTTCATTTGGAAATGCTTGAAGAATATTGTTCCTACAAGAGTTAGATTATCTCAGGCAATGCAAGATATTGAAACTCATTACGAGGTTTGAAAGCAATAGAATGAAACTCTTTTCCATATTCTTATTAGCTATTCTCATGCTAAGGAAGTTTGGCGTGCTCTCAATATCAATATTGATCAGATCATTGCTCAGTGTTAGTCTGTCAAAGAATGGACTATTTCGTGGTTTCATGATGTTCAGAATGCAGGAGGAGATGATATTAATAATTGGAGAAGTTTGTTAATGGTCGGGAGTTGGATAATATGGTAGGAAAGATGTGACTGTGTGTTTTCAGGATAAAACACTCAATCCTATACACATTATCTCAAGGATTCAATATCAGCTGTCTAGTTACAGTGTCTCTACTCAGAATAGTTCCAATGATACATTAACTAACGTTTCTATATCTCCTGAAACTATTCCTAGAAACTCTGTATGCCTGCAGGACATCTTGGTTGAAGCAGCTATCTTTAAATTTTTTGTTGACACATCTTTTGATCAAAACACTAATGATTGTGGTTCTGGCATTGTCTTCTATAATACTGCAGGTGCATTCGTTGGGTTCAAAGGATCTCATGCAGCTGGAATAATCGATGCGGAAGCAGGAGAATGTCGAGCTGTACTTGAAGGGCTGAGATGGGTAAAGGCAATGGACTTAGACAGAATACACCTCATAGCTGATGCTGAGTCGGTAGTAAACTCGATCAACAGTGACATTCTATATGTGATATGGCAGAATAGAAAGATTATTCAAGAGATTAAGTTTTTGCTTAATACGTTTAAATTTTTCAAGGTTTCTTATGTTAGAAGAAATTTAAACTCTATAGCAGATTCCATTTCAAAAGTAGTTAGAAGAAACAAACTTCTCATTGAAGAGTTCAGTCATGATGTTTTACATCTTGAAACTGTGTTATTCAGGCTTTTAGATCCTGGTATTTCTTAATAAATACATTCTCCTTTTTATCGAAAAAAACGACGTGCATATAAAATCTATAGATACCGTCTATACCGGGTGTATGATTCCTGGCTTAGTCATATTAATTTTTTTTTTTTTGGTAAAAGAGAAAGCTATATTTTATTGATAATGGATCCTGTGTAATCGGTTACATGCCCAAACTGGCTATTAACTTGAGAATCATACCTAATGTTTACATTTTAGTCATATTAGATCAGTTCCTATGGAATGAACAAACTATCAAGTTTGTTCATTTTTCTCCCACTATGGACTCAACAAACATGAAAAAGGGATGTTCAAACCAACAAATTTGTTGGTTTGTTCATTGAGTTGGAACATGTAGCGCGCGCTTGATGATAGGCCGGGCGAGCTTGCCTCAAACGCTGGCGTTTGAGACAAAAGCGTTGGCGCATTTCTTTCCAGCGTGCGGTCTTCACTAAAGCGCCGGAGCTTGTCCTTCCAGCGCCGCGTTTTTCATAGAAGCGCCAATGGCTGAATCTGGACGGCTGAAAAACTCTTGTGATCTAACGGCTATAATTTTTGAGTTCTATAAATACTCCTCATTTCAACTCCAAATCACACATTCTACACATTCTTCACTCTAAAATCATCTACAAAAATGCCTCCCAGAGTTCGTGGTGTTAGATACACTCAACAAGAGGATTTAGCTATTTGCAGAGCCTACGTTTTTCACACACAAGATGTTGCTGATACCGGTAGGAATGTATCCCAATTGACGTTCTGGGAGAAAGTTTATGAAATTTTTCCGCTGAAACGATGAACATTCATGGGCGTGATTGTCATGGATTGGCGCATCGTTTTAGTGTAATTTCGTGTAATGTATCGGAATTTGTCGCTCAACTAATGGAGAATCACAAAAATAAGCTCAACGGTGAAGCCGAACATGAAGTGTTGCCCAGAACTCTAGCGATGTGTCCAGCATCTCATCGCGGTCGTCCTTTCGACTTCCATGCTTGTTTCAACATTCATAGGGTGCTCATCAAATGCGATCCCTACATCGCCCTAGGAATTCCACCACCCGCCGAGAATTGACGCCTATATAGTAGTTGTTTTAATTTAATGTATTTCTTTTATACTCATGTATGATGTGGTTGTTCAATGCAGTATGTTTTTATTTATAAAATTGATGGTGCAATGTTTGATCGAGGAAAAATTTAAATTACTTATGATATTGATGGTTTTAGATAATCGTAATAACACAAAATAAATAACAAATTAAATAAATAACAAATTAAATAACTCCTTCTTCAATTTGGCTTTAAGTTTGAAGTTTTTGCAGAGTGTTGCAATCTTTTCTTCTTTTTCCTTTTTAATCATCATAGCATCATTTAGCATATGTGGTTCCTCTGGACAGTTGGGATTTTGAGAGGCCACCCCTAGTGTTGTATTTATAACAAAATACGCGTTGGTAATTCACACGGGCGGTTATAGTAAAATCGTGCGGTTTTACTACAAACGCCAACTCATATGGTAATTCAAACGGGCGCTCAAAGGAAAGTCGCACGGTTATACTACAAACGCCAACGGATAAATTTCCAACGACTCGATTTTCTTTCTCGACCTATAAATTCCATTCTTCCCATCTCCAAAATCACATCTTCTTCTTCTTCTTCTTTTATAAAACTATTAATCTCTCTCACTCTCTAGCAATGTCTGTTAGAAATCGTGGTCCCAAGTTTACTGAAGAAGAGGATATAACTATATGCAAAGCATATTTTTTTCATAGGGTAATCACTGGTATGGGCTTTCAAGACACTTATTTTGGGGAGAACATTTTTTCAATGTTCGTCTCACTGACGGGAAACCCAGGAAACCGAGATGCTCGTCGATTGCGTGCTCGTTTTCAGTCTATTAGGCTTGCAGTCCAGCTATTTGTTGCTCTGGTAATGGAAATTGATCAAGAAAAGTTCATCGGTGTAACTGAAGATGAAGTGATCCAAACAGCTCTTGATAATTGGGAGGCAGCTCACAGCAAACCTTTTTGTTACGAAGCGTGTTTTAGAATTCTAAAAGATGGTCCATCTCAAGCACATTTGTACTCCACTCGAATGCCGCTCCCGGTCTTTACCATGGAAGAAGATTTTAATCTTGTTCGATGTTGGTTACATCGTTTGATGAGACCAATGAACAATGACTATTTTTGGGAAAGAGTATTGGGATATTTTGTAGCATCGCGGACCGAAACCATAAGAAACAGTAAGAGCCTAGAACTAAGAATTGCATTCATCACTAAGGAAGTCAAACATTATACGGAAGTTTTGTGGATGGTCCACCGTAGATATTCTGGATTATCCAACGAAGAATTGGTGAGTATCTTACCTTTGTCCTCACTGATCAACTGCATCATAAATATCTTAACTTGTTGTTTATTTGTTTTACAGAAAACCTTTGCTCAGACCAAGTTTACTGAAGAAAGCGGAAGAGAGTTTAAGCACTTTGAATGTTATGAACTCTACAAAGAGAATGCCGTTGGATTTGATGTTTTTGTTGTGGTTTCTTAAAATGTAGTTTGATGTTATTTGCATGTTTAAATTGTAATAAATTTCGCTTAATCTGAAGTGGAAATCTCTATTTTAAAATCTAAATATTTTCATTCATTGATGCCAATTCTTTTACAAGATATAAACTTAGGTAATAATAAAACGTACTGAACAACTTCAATAAAAATTGAGTACAAGTTTTGGCCTCTTGTTTATCTTCATTTGACGTATCTTCCATTCAACGCGCTCTTTGACAGTTTCACCTTTGTTTTTGAATTTTTTGTTGTTAACTTTCAAAACTGGAGCTCTTCTTTTCCTTTTAGCGGAACATTTTCTTGGAGCAACTTCAAAAACTTGCACTTCCCTCTTACAATTTTCAATCTTTTTAAAACTCCCACACTTAGAAACAGCAGCTTCAAGTTTTGCTTCGCGAAAAAGTGTGATCGCCTTTTCAGCCATTGAGAAATAGATTTTAGAAGAGAAAATTCAAGAGAAGTGAATTTTGGTGTGAGTGAATTGTTTGAAATTGATGGTAATTTATAGAGGTAAAAAGTGAATTTTGAATTTTAAAAAACTACATGTTGGCGTTTTTGTTACAAACGCCAACGTCATACTTTCAAGCGCCGCGTTGAAGCTTTGAGCTCCAGCGCTTGTCCTTCCAACGCCCGCGCTTTAGCTACAAACTCCAGCGTTTGTCTGTCGCTCGTGCGCTTAGTTATCTAACGCTCAGTGCTTTACCATAGTGGAAAACCCAGTTTGGCCATCCACCTGGCTCAACAAAATGATGGGTTGGTTCATTCCCATAGGAATTGCCCTTACTTGCCCAACATAGTGAGGTACCACATATTTTATCCCTAAAGTTCATTCTAGTTATATTTTGGTAAAATGATCCGGTTACCCTCGACTAATTACCCCCTGGCATTTTGTATTATGTCTGAATTTGTTAACGACATCTTTTTGCATTGAGAAAAAGAAATTGAAAGATCTTAAATTTATGATGTTGGAAAAGTCATCCCAAAGACTATACAAGATCTTAAAAGTAGAAAATCTTGTTAAATTTCTATTGTGGAATGACACTCGATAACAGTGTCAGAGTTCGAATTCTGTTAGAAAAGCGGTAATATGTGGGCACATTTTAACCACACACAGTTGCTTAATTGGACGTGCTAATTAGTTGTTTTGGTGGTATCTTTCTTAGTCGACAACTTAAATTCAATCTCTAATCCTATTTATCATGTATGCCTGCACGGCAGGATTGAGGTGTGATGCGTGTAAGAACTCGGCAGTCAGCACGACACATATTGAAGTGTACGTATATGGGGGCTGGAACATATGACTCTAGCTGCTCTCGAAAGTCCTTCACTGCTAAACTCTTGTCATGCACCACTCCCCGTTTGATATTTGTGTTACTTTGTCGCAGCTGATACTTTTCTCATCTGATGATGATGTCTTCAGCTCTATCTCAGGACAGTCGGCATTGTACGGCTTTGTTGGAGAAATACTATCCAGTGCCTAGATCCTTTGTCAGAGCTGATACTTTCTCGGGTTAAGTGGCAAAATGCCCCAAAATGGACCCCAAGGTTGTGAAAATACCCCGGACGTTAGGGAAAAGATTAAAATGCCCCAATTCAGTTAGTTTTGGGGCATTTTGATCAAAAATGGGCATCTTGACCGGTCAATGGAGTTTTGAAATTCCATTTTTATCCTTCTTAATCAAAACGCCCCAATCCGCCACTACCACCGCCACCACCAAACGAACAACCACCAACCACCATCGCTGCCACCACTACCACCACCATCCCCACCACTACCACTAGAACAACCACCACCAACACCACAGCCACCGCTACCGCCACCGCCTCCTCCACCACCACCACCGCCGCCACCACCATCACCGCCACCACCACCAACACTATCACCATCGCTGCCACCACCACCATTACCGCCACCACCACCGCCACTATCACCATCGCTGCCACCAACAATACCACCACCCCACCACCACCACCTGAATCCTAAATCTTGAACCCCAAACCCTGAACCCTAAGCCCTGAACCCTGAATTTTAAACACTGAATCCTGAATTATGAACAATGTACCCTGAAGGGCAATTTCGACTACTTAATTCTCTCTAACGGAAAATCTAACCGAATGGGGCATTTTAATCTTTTCCCTAACGTTCGGGGCATTTTCACAACCTTGGGGTCCATTTTGGGGCATTTTGCCACTTAACCCTACTTTCTTCATCTAATGTTGATGTCTTCAGCTCTTAACTATGGATCAATAATTATTTATAACGCACCAGGCGGAGATATACTAGCCACTAGATCCCTGATGGATATCCGTCAATGGCAAATGCATATTAAGTCGTAAAGGTTTTTGCTCCTATCACCCACGAGTACGAGTGAACACTAATTGGTTTGAGCTGTTTTTAAAATTTTGACGAGTTGTCATGGACCCTGCGATGTTTCCTAGCCGAACATCTGAGCTAGATTGTGGAAATAACGCATGAAGTGAAAACGCCCCAAAAATTTATAAGGAGTCATAGACTCATAGTCGTTCAGGCGCAAAACCTTACTCATTGAAGCAGTATGACCAGAAAATTAGCATCTTTCTAATGTTAATTTAGCCCACAAGGGTCCTAATTAACCAATAAAACTTTGTACATTTTACTGAAAACAAATTAACTTGCAGGAATCAATAGAATGTTTTACGCCAAGTTGATATAATTGAATCTATGGCAATAATTGAAGATATTACAAATAAATAGGTGGAACTAGGAGGAAATGGACATGGTATAAATGAAATAGGTATACCTACCGATTCCATATTAATGGATTGGATCTCAATACATACCCCTGATATATAAATCCAGGCCCCTGGGGATTAATCATATGCTTGGATCTTTAATATATGTAGGCCTTATGTGATGAAAAATTACCTGCGTATATAATTGAATAGTCAATAATTAAACGAAGAACCATTTTGGGAACTGGATTAAGATTTCTCTGGCAACTTCAAATCTATTTTAATAGAAATTCCTAACAGACCGTCTAAAAAACTAAACGAAACCGCACATTAATATTTTTCTCCACAGTGGTTTTGGATATTTTCAACAAACCCTTGAATTGTAGGCAAACCGTGGCTATAATGTTCATGAATTGATTCGAGTGAATCAAACCGATTTTGCTTCAATTGTGTTCTTGTATACTTCTATGAGAATATAACAATTTGTTAGAGCATGGCTCGGGTGAACCCACCAAGCATTGGTATGTCAAGTTTGGTTGTCATATTTTAGTGAATCAAAACTCATGTTAAGAGTCGCTTGATTATGTACTAGAGTCAACTTCGTATAAGTTAGCTTGAAAGTATTAGGATATGAGACATTACAAGTATTGCGAAGTCTTGAAGATGTGAAGAAGCAAAGAGCTACAACGACAACAATCATCCTTCCACTTGAGGTTAGTGATATTTGACTTGAACTGTTTCATTCCCTAACGTATCTTTCAAGTCGTGCATATTGAAAACAAAACTATGAAGCATATTTGAACTCTAGGTAGACACAGTATTAAGGAATACAATACGAGGTTTATTGCTTAACCATTAAACTTTGTAGATAAGACATCACTATAATCATTTGAATGCTATTGTGATTATGTATGGGTATGAGGTGAAGATTTCATCATATGGAACAATGTTCTACATGTGTTCTAAGGAAGTAAGTTCATAAACTTGTTTGTGAACCGAAAAGGAAATTGCCAGGTGTTATTGGTTTTGTTATTCATTGCTGTTGATGGTGGATTTTCAACAAAGGTCAAAACCGTAAAATCATGATATTGCATGTTTCTGATACGGCTTCAGGCATGTGACGATTCATATTTTACGAAGCCATGATGAACATGTCTTCCGAAAAGCCTCCACTAGCTGAGCGTTCGATCCCTGGCATTTCATTGTGCCCTCTATGTAGAATAATAGAATTGGGCGGTCCTCCTACATAATTGTTTGTTGAGAGGGCTTAACGCCTTAAGGACGTCGGTGATACTCACTGTTCCCTGACTACATGAGAGCGACCCCCCTCTACATAGAAGAACGATTGGGCGGTTCTCCGTAATATTGAGAGCAACAACGCCTTCAGGACAGTGACACTCACTGATCCTGACTATGTAGGGCGACCGTGTATAGACTCGGGCGTTCTTGTAAGATTTGAGAATGCCTTCGGGATATTAGCCGTCTCCTGACTATGCACATAGATTGATTCTGCCGTGACATTCACTACTGAATTCCCAGAATGATCTGTTATTGCTCCTATTCCATGGTCGAATCCACGGCCTGATCCCATGGAATTGGAATAATAATTTATATTATCATTATTCCAATTTCATGATCGGATTCCTTGCTAATCTCATGGAATGGTAATAGATAATTTTATTACTCCGATTTTATGGTCGAATCCACGATCCCATGGAATGGTAGTGCATGTTTTATTATTCCGAGTTCATGGTCAAATCCACAGCTGATCCTATGAATTGATAATAAATAACTACTCATTTCATTGTTCTGTTTCATGAATTATTCTACACTGAGTTTCATGAATTAGCAATAAATACTCAAACATCGGGCATCTGGATCATCACTGAGTAAGCCCCACAAAAATAGTGTAAGTGTACTCGACAATGATGCACGAACGAGCATCTAAAAATATGGACAGATGAGGAATCCTACGCAAAACAGGAGAAAACAACAAATATTAATAAAATAATAAGGAACGCCAAGGGCCGGGCCGGCCGGCCGGCCATGCCCTAGCCGTGGCCGGTCCCATGCTTCTTCCATTATTTTGCCCTATTTTGTTATTTTCATGAACTCATGAAAAACTCCTTGATTTTAGCAACTTTCCTTGTTTTTGCAAAATTCATGAATTCTCCATAACTTCACGGATTCATGAAAAATAATATTATAAAATAGGGAAAGGAGTGCGGGATCAGGCAACATAGCCGGACGGCCATGCCCAAGCCGTGGCCGGTCCCACACCTCACAATCCCTAGCTTTTTATAATTATTATTCCCTAAACTCATGAAACTTCTCCGTTTCAACAAAAACTCATGGATTCTCCATAACATCACGGATTCATGAAAAATAATATTATAAAATAGGGAAAGGAGTGCGGCACCGGGAAACATAGCCGGCCGGCCATTCCCTAGCCGTGGCCGGTCCCACACCCTGCAATCCCTAGTCTTTTATAATTATTATTTTCCTCAAATTCATGAAACTCCGTAGTTTGAGCAAAAATCATGATTTCTTCATAATTTCTCAAATTTTGCTCAAATCATGAAAATTCAAAAGCCAACATGGTCACATGACCGGCTAGCCTCTCACGGCAATTTTAAATGTTAAAATACTCTTATTATAATATTTACAAAATATTGGTCAATTGAGCATACATACTCATTCCAACAAAAATAAAGAATTTCAGTCAAGATGAAACTCTTCTGAAAATCCACAATATCGCTCGAACGCACATCAGAAAATACTGAAACTCTCAGTACGGGGACACGGACACCATGGCAACACGTGAATGCCTTAGACCGACCAGGGTTATCCCTAGGGCTTGCACAAAGCCGGTCCCACACGTTTTCATAATTCTGACCTGATTTGCGCAATTGCTCATACTGGGCCCGAACTCTCTCCAACCAACCTGGAGATTGCTCGAACGACCAACAATTGGTCCCGTGACCACCAAGAGCCGGTCCCATGCTCTCTTGGTCGGTCCCCCATCTTTCATACTTAGGTTTTGTCTAATGCTGAACCCAGCAATATTTCAATAAATGATGAAACCGGCACATAATCATCATTCTTTCACCAACTCTCCAACTGAGAACCGTGGTGCACGCTCACTCGAGCAATTGGGCATCACATGGACGTCCATGGGCTCATGTGATCGGTCCCTCCTTTGCTCATGACCTATTTTCAGCAATTCGTCGACTAATGAGCAATTTATCAAAAATTAGGGTTTTCGAACAAACGCTCAACAAATCATTATTCTGAGCAAGTTCAAACACCGAATGAATTTATGTTGATCCACGGGGATTAATTATAATATCTGGTAATCTAACAATATTTTTATATTTTATTGGGTTGCGTCACCAATAAATATTTCGTCGAATTGAGCAACTTTGCTCACGTAAAATATTGATTCAACTATCAATATTTTATAAATTGTTAGTAATTTGTCGAATTGAGCAACACTTGCTCAATTGCACGTCAAATTATCAACATTCGTTAATTTGTCGAATTGAGCAACACTTGCTCAATTGCACGTCAAATTATCAACATTCGTTAATTTGTCGAATTGGGCAATACTTGCTCAATTGCACGTCAAATTCTCAATATTCAGTAATTCGTCAAATTGAGCAATACTTGCTCGATTGCTCGAATATTGATCCAAACTATCAATATTCAAGAATTTATCGAGATTTCGTCGAATCGAGCAATACTTGCTCGCTTGCTCGAATAATCCACATATATTCGAAGAACTCATCAATATTCAACAACTCGTTGAATTTACAATATTTGCTCAGACAAACAACATTAACATTCATGAATCGCTGAGCATTTGCCAAACATGCTCGATTCAACAAAACCTAGGCTCATTTCCTAATCAGTCAACAACTGACAAACTAAACACACGTCTGTCATGCAGACTCCACGATTCGTGAGACATCAATCACGTCAAATTAGGGGATAACAACTAGGGTTTTGGTCTGGCGGCCTACACCACGTGGATTCATCCACGACGAGAAATGTGCGTAAGTTGTGTCAACAGTTGAAGGAGTTAGCAAAGTAGTGGGTGCACGATCATTTAAGTCTCCACACGACATGGAACTGACTTTACCACGATCTCCTACTTTCCCACTCTTTCACTCAAGAAACCGTCACACTTACATGGATCAGTAGTTCATCATTCTTGCAATATAAATAAGTCTAAATCGAGGACAATATCATCATCAACATCATCATTATCCGTCAACAACTCAATACAAACTTATTCATAGAACCCAACTTTAGCAGTTCAACAATATTGCAGAAACCTTCAACACACCCACAATCCTTGATCATCACTGATCCCACACAATTCTCAGCATCCCTCCTACAGATCAACCCATCTACCTCTTTGAGACCGAATTGACTCTGGAATGGCCATTGTCTTGGTTTAGGCCGGAGTTCTGCAGATTGATCTCTCGAATCTAAGCGCCCTCTTTGCAGCGGTGCATCTTCACTTTCCTAAAAAACCAGCGAACCGTTTTTCCCCATCCACAGATTGGCGACCACAGTAGGAGATTAATCTCTTGGTTGCAATCTAAAACTTTCACAAAATGGTTGATCTTAGGTCAGGCTCAGTTACAAATCCTAACCTAAACAATGATATCACTAGCAACAACGGTGGTACTCTGGAAACTACTCATGTTTCCAACAACCGCCCTGACAATACCAGTCCTCCACAAACCAACATTGGAGAAAATCCTCTCTTCGACAGGTATCCCGAAGAAATCAGAAAAAATCCGCCTACCATAACTGATCTCATGAAGGTGCAAGAGAATCTTGACAAAAATCAATTTGACATAGCTAACATACATAAGGAGCTGTGCAATTATCTCAAAACTCTCACTGACAAGATGTCAGAGAAAAATCAGGAGAAGGGAAAAGCCAAAGAAACATCTTCGGTTGCTGATCCTGAAGTCACTTCGATCCATGTACTAGACGATGACGAAGTCCACAAGGCTGCAGATAACTCACCAATAAAGGAACCTGCATGCTTCATCACCTGTGAAGACTTGGAATGCTTTATGGAGGATCGAGGAAAAGACAAGACACCATCGGTTCATCGTCATCAACCTCCATATCCTGCTACTACACAATGAATTACTCTCCCAAAGGGCTACACTTCCCCGACGTTCACACTATACGACGAAACAGGGAACGCTCGAGAACACGTCTCTCGATTCATGGAGGCACTAGGAGAGCACGAACACAATCATGTCGTCCGTCTGAAGGAATTCTCGAAATCTCTGACAGGCCGAGCATACACCTGGTACAACAACATTGCACTCGGGAGCATCACTAGTTGGGGAGAAATGAAGAGCAATGAACATCCGAACGATTATGTGAAGAGGTTCAGAGTCCAAGCTTTGGATTGTCATGACTCGAATGTCACTGAACAACAACTGGTGGACTTGTGCATCAACGGAATGATCCCGGTCTACAGAGTCTTACTAGAAAATCTTCAGTTCCAGACTTTCTCAGAGCTTCATAAAGAAGCCAAACGATCAGCGACTACTGCACCTTCTTTACTATAAATAGCAAAGTCTGCAAGGTCGAGGAACCTCGAAACAGCCAACGCGTAGTCAACAATCAGTACACTCTCCATCCTTCAACAAATGTTGTTGCTGAAAGGAATGAAAGGAAAGCCGAGACATAACATCAGAGCGCTTCTCCAACATCCCAGGCTCCTCTGAAGGCACAAAGAAAAGATAACCAATCCCGAAATGCACAAACCTCGACCCGACATCAGCGAACGGGGAAATGATCAGACAGACTAAAACTTCTCTCTTCTCATGATGGAGTGATCGAGTTACTGGAAGTCTTGTTCAAGATGGTGCAATCAAATTGTCGTTCATCAGGAGAGAGCCAACTGAAAAAGAAATGGAGAATCCCAGGTATTGTCGCCTTCATAGATTCATCAATTATCCAACAAGTAACTGCAATATTTTGAAGCATATCTTCAAAAAGAAGGTTGATCCACAATAGATTCAACTGGGGGCTGAAGGAGTACACAAGAATCCTCTCCCAAACGGAACCTTTACACTCTCTGAACAACCAGTCATAGAAGCAGTTCAATTGTTGATCGAGCATATCTGTGAAATTTCTCTATCTGTCTAAGGCACAAAGGAAAGACATGTTCATAGCACCGAATTACATCGTGTCAGACATCTGTCCATCCCGGAAATACTCCTTGAACCTTCATCCACAGACAAGAAGATGCACGACTGGGGACTGCTTACCAACGTCCATCTCAGAGGAAATGAATTTGGAAGAATGTTGATCGATGCTGACACCGCCATCAACAACATTCCCTGAAAACGCTCAAATCTACAGGCATCACTCGAAAACAAGCTACTCGTGATCCCATCTCAATCAGATACCATGAAGGAACGCTCGGAGATGCATACGGTTTCATCACTCTCAAAATGAAAGTTGACTCAACCTGGATGAAAACCAAGCTTCACATAATCAGGAAGATCCAGGATAGACATGTTCTTCAGACAAGCGTGGATCCACGATGAAAAGATGGCTACTGACAAAGCGCCTTTGGTTGCACACCTCTCCAACGGAGAAAGTTCTGATCCAGAAGATTTTGCGGACATTCCATGATCAGAGCACTTGGGGAATTTCAAACTTTGACGAGGTTAAAGCAAGAACCTACAAAAGATGCATAGACATTCATCAAGAGGTTCCGCACTCAGGCAAGTCTCATTTGTTTCATGTTTGTGTATTTATTTCCTCACATGTTATCCTAGCATGGGGACTCAATTCTGCTAGCAACTCTACAAGACGTTATGAATGGTAGCTTCACCGCATTAGTATTTTACCAAGTGGTTGAATCTGACATTTATCCGAATCGAGCATTGAGACATTCATTACTGACATGATGTCCAAACATGGCAAAGGACACTTTGGGCATTTCTCCATAGCCTTGCAGGAGTGCCCATGTGTCCCAGAAAATCAGAAAGCTCTGATGTCTGCACAAGTGTTGAATCCCACTACCGCAACGAAAAGGATGCTGAATCAACAGAAGATACTCAGGGCCGAGTCGATTAAACCTAAGACATTCGATGCTTAAGGGATATACGCTTCAATGCTCAAGCATCTAAGAAGCCTTCAAATTATACTCCCAATCAAAGAGTACACCTTTGATAATGGCGCATCTAGATTCAGCACAAATATCTCGACGATGACACACTGATTCAACAACAACACGATCAATGTGTAACTGAACTACAATCGACCATGATAAGACTTCTGAAGCAGATGCAACATTATTCATCCATGGATGGCACAAACTCCTTCAACATACGCTGGGGACTTGATCTTATTGGAAAGATCGATTCAAATATATTTATTGCAACCTGATGTGATTCCATGAAACTTCATCAACGGGACCTCTCTATATTACAAACCCTGCACGACTGAATAACTTCCTATCTTCACCGATCGCATTCAGAATGAAGACTGTTGCTGCTATCTTCCGCAACAACATCAATTCCCTGACGAAGCCACTTCACAGTTCACTTGATGGAGGATCAAAGACTATGTCGATAATCTAGCCTTTTTGGTCTCTGGAGCAACTCCACCCAGTATCGGTGCCAACAAGGATATGTGGAGGAACTCCATTCATGGTCTCAGCATCAACAAGAATTTCCGGAGAGAATTTAATCGTGATCTTAGCATCAACAACAGTCTCAGGCGCAGCATCCGGCTTCATCAACTAACCATTCTTTGAAGCATTGCTCGATGAAGCGGACTTCTCCAAACATTAATGATTCGTGTCAAGATGCGTAGACATGAAAATATGTTCACATGAAAGTCTTCCCAAAGCTTGCACGACTGGTGGGCACAAGCCAAAGACTTCTACAAGATGTTCTCATCACCCCTGCAAATGAGATACATCACACTTCAGGCCATGGGTTTACAAAAACATACAAATGGGTGAGGAATGGGACAATGCTTCCTCAACGAAATATGTTCGTCTATGTATCTGCTGCAACATACCAAAAGGGCACATCAATCGGACATACGACCTGAAAGATACGACCTTTACCGCCAGGTCTACGAAATCTGAAAAGTTTGTACGGGATTACAAATTACAAATGTGCACGCTTCGTTGGCTGACCTCTACAACTCCAAATTGAGTGATTCTTCTCTTATGTGATAACTCAGTCTCTTAACTTCAAAAGTTTGGGTCAAGCATTGAATTCCGACATCATATGAGGTTCCTACAGCTTCCAGAGCGTACAACATACAAGCAGCAATTCTTAGACGGGATTCATAACTTCCACAGTCGATCGGTGTCCACCAGGTCTTTCCACTAAGTACTTCATCAAGGTACCTCCAAATTCAACCACCTAGGTCTTTACATCAATTTTTCTACCTGGGTCCTCTATCCAATTTTCCACTAAGAGAAAACAAAGATGAGAGATTTAACAAAATACCGGGGACTGACGGTCCGCTGATCATGACGATCAATTTCACAATCCAAGACCCGTGGAACCAGACTCTCACGTGATAATCGCTCATCATAAAAGTAATGCTACCACCGGGACATGAAACCATGGTCATTACACCACCCCCTCTTGAGAGCAACCTCAGTTATGGTCCCGTGACCAGGGTTTCAGAAACGATGTTTCTATGACTGACAGAAACAAGATGGCTGGAAGCACCATGCTCATGTATCAATCAAGGGTTCCTGATCTCAAATGAATCAATGACATTGAAATCCTTCACCAACCATTCGAGACACGAGCAAATGGTCTGAAGACGCAATGGGGCGTTTTACCACAAGCCCGTCTGAGACGATTTTTTCACTGTCATCCACAAAGAGGTGAGCTGGAAGAAATTGTTGAAGAATATAGGGATGGGTGATATTCCATTCTATTCATACGAATGTCCTCTAAAACATATCCAAAATTCACAACAATTGGAGAAACGAGCGAAGAGTTGTGGCCAAAACATTAGACCACATGCCAGCTGAAAATTTTTTGAAGGTCTCCTGGAAGTTTACTGTTTCGTCGATTTAGACCCCTACACGTGCTCAAAACTTAAAAATCTTTTGTAACATAGCTTGGAAATTTCCTGGGCATAAGGATACATGGGTAGATCGCGAAAAACTGACATCGGATGAAGATTTTACGGCGTTTTTGCTAAAAGGCTGAGTTCTGAATTTTCTGGTGACGTATTTCGGTAAAGCTTTCACTTATTCATGAGAATCTTCATTCATTCATCAACAAATCAGCAATTTCATACTTCTATGAAGAAAATATACGATGGGTACTTACTGGAGTAGTCCCTAAAGTGCTCAAGGGACCGGAATTGCCAACATCACCATTGGAAACATCATTGCTTTCGCTCGGTTTCGAAATCTGGGGTTTTCTTCTTCACCATCCTCCGAAGACGAATGGGAATCATCAATACTCCCTTGTTCCATGGAAATCTCCTCCTGAATACATCAACAACAATTAGTGGTATTTCATTCAAGGAGTGTCATGAACGATTATACGAAGAGGTACTTACATCGAATTCTTCTTTGACGCTCGATTCAGAAATTATTTGTTCAGCAGCAATGAATTGAAGACCGTCAAGGCTCGATGGAGCAAAGTTCTGAAACGAAGTAACAAACATTGGTTTCATGATCCTAATTGCACGGACAAGAAAAAGTCATGATATAAGGAGCGCTAACAACTCACCAAAGAGACAGTCGGGGACTTTACAGTGATCGATATCATTCTATGATCCTTATTTCTGGATTCTCCACTCCGAAGACTTACTGCTATTTCTGGGTAATCCACATCAATCGAACAAGGACCCGTTTGTCGAGCTGATCTATCGATGTTATATTCCTCCATCAGAGACTTCCCGTGCATTACTAATACTAAGTAATCAGGAGTACAACTCAGTGTGAAAGATCTCTCACCATCACTCAGAGATCCTAGAAGCACCGTTTCTTGAAGCTGCATCGTAGAGATATCATTATGGGAACCAGTCATTCTTGCAAAGTTGTTGTGACGTCCATACAACATTCCTACTTCAGTATATCATCCGTAGATGCAGATTTCATCAAAGCAGTGGAATTAAAGCACAACAAAAATAATTAGGATGCTCACATCAGCGTCTACAAAAATGGTAACTCTCAACTCTTACCTATTTACGGTTTCACGAACTTAGTGATACGTAAAATTTCGAAAATCTTGCTCGCTCCTTCAAACCTGCAAAGACGAGCAACACCCATTACTTAAAAGTCTGACACGTGACTTTTCACGAAATTATAAATTGTTCGCATAACCCTTCATGTGAACATTCATTGATTTTCTACCGTGTGTGCATACACTATGAAATCACGAAATTCACGAAAACATTATTGTTTGCTTTTAACAATTGTTTAAAATAATTTTGCAAAATCTTTCATAAAATCGTGAACAACCCACGTAAATCTTTACTGTGTGAACAGTTTTTCAAAATTTGGACAGACGTCCATTCTACAATTGTGAAAACTCACATATAGACATTATTTCACCATGTATAATTGTCTACTTTCAACAGTTGTTCAAAATCAAAACATTGATTTTACAAAAAATATATATTTTAATGTGAAACTCATGTAACTTTGAAAATATATGTATATATATATATATATATATATATTTTTGCTCCCTCTCACGAGCATCCGTCTTTGAAACGAGAGTTTATTCCATTTTGTGAAATCTCACAAATTTAAAATAAAAAAATAATTCTACGTGAGTTATTTATAAAAAAAAAAACTTTTTTTTTTGCTCAAACGAGCATTTGTCTACGAAACCAGGGTCTTTTCTATTTTTGTAAAAGTCCACATGTTCCAAACAAAATTTTGAAAGTTTACAAATAAACTTTATTATGAACTCCAAGTCTTTTCAAAAATTTCCTTTAACTCTAAGGATTATTATTTACTACTTTTATTACGAACAATCCTACGTTCTTAAAAGTATTTGCAAAGTCCATGCTTTGAAAACAAACTTAGGTTTTCATGAAACCTAATAAAAAAAACTTTTACTACTGTAACTATACCATGTCTATGCAAAATTTTATGTATCTCTTCCATATTATGAATTTTTGTTCGTTTCCTAAACTAACGAGAAAAACGGGCATTCATACGTTCTCTAAAAACAAATTCTTCATAAATCCTACGTATACATGCAACCATGGGATTTTTGTTTTATGAACAACTCATGAGATCACAAAACACACAGCAAAAAAAAAAATCGCACTTACCTGTCGCCGGCCGGAAACTGGCCGGACGGTGATCGGCGGCGGCGTCGGCGCTGATTTTTCCGGCAAATTTTTTTCTTCCCTACTGCACACGTGAAGGTGATGAAGAGATAAGGTGCTCAATCGATCAAAACAATAAGAATATTAGGGTTACTTACCTTTTATATTAATTCTATTTCCAAAACCTAATAAAACACGGGTTTTCTTTTTTGGGTTCGGGCTTGAAAATCCTAAATCGACCAAAAACTAGACTTTTGACCGACCAAATCAGCAGCACTTCACCTCTCCATGTCCACAAAATAACACTCTATCACACTATTAGGGTCCTCACCCGAACATTTGCTCGTACATGACACCATTGAAGCAAATCGAGGATTCTGAAACTTCCTTTGTAGATTGAGTTCAACCACGATCTCGTCGACTGAAAATCACCATCTAATGCTTACTGCGGAACATGACTGTTCCTTACTAAGCAGGGGACTTAATGTTGATGGTGGATTTTCAACAAAGGTCAAAACCGTAAAATCATGATACTGCATGTTTCTGATACGACTTCAGGCATGTGACGATTCATATTTTACGAAGTCATGATGAACATGTCTTTCGAAAAGCCTCCACTAGCTGAGCGTTCGATCCCTGGCATTTCATTTTGCCCTCTATGTATAATAATAGAATTGGGCGGTCCTCCTACATAATTGCTTGTTGAGAGGGCTTAACGCTTTCACGACGTCGGTGATACTCACTGTTCCCCGAATACATGAGAGCGACCCCCCTCTACATAGAAGAACGATTGGGCGGTTCTCCGTAAGATTGAGAGCAACAACGCCTTCAGGACAGTGACACTCACTGATCCTGACTATGTAGGGCAACCGTGTATAGACTCGGGCGTTCTTGTAAGATTTGAGAACGCCTTCGGGATTTTATCCGTCTCCTGACTATGCACGTAGATTAATTCTGCCGTGACATTCACCACTGAATTCCCAGAATAATCTATTATTGCTCCTATTCCATGGTCGAATCCACGGCCTGATCCCATGGAATGGAAATAACAATTGCTCCTATTCCATGGTCGAATCGACGGCCTGATCCCATGGAATGGCAATAATAATTTATATTATCATTATTCCAATTTCATAATCGGATTCACTGCTAATCTCATGGAATGGTAATAGATAGTTTTATTACTCCGATTTTATGGTCGAATCCACGATCCCATGGAATGGTAATGCCTGTTTTATTATTCCGAGTTCATGGTCGAATCCACAGCTGATCCTATGAATTGATAATAAATAACTACTCGTTTTATTGTTCTGTTTGATGAATTATTCTACACTGAATTTCATGAATTAGCAATAAATACTCAAACATCGGGTATCTGGATCATCACTGAGTAAGCCCCACAAAAATAGTGTAAGATTACTCGATAATGATGCACGACTGAGCACCCGGATGCACGAACGAGCATCCAAAAATATGGACAGATGAGGAATCCTACGCAAAACAGGAGAAAACAACAAATATTAATAAAATAATAAGGAGCGCCCAGGGGCCGGGACGGCCGGCCATACCCTAGCCGTGGCCGGTCCCATGCTTCTTCCATTATTTTGCCCTATTTTGTTATTTTCATGAACTCATGAAAAACTCCTTGATTTTAGCAACTTTCCTTGTTTTTGCAAAATTCATGAATTCTCCATAACTTCACGGATTCATGAAAAATAATATTATAAAATAGGGAAAGGAGTGCGGGACCGGGCAACATAGCCGGTCGGTCATGCCCAAGCCGTGTCCGGTCCCACACCTCACAATCCCTAGCTTTTTATAATTATTATTCCCTAAACTCATGAAACTTCTCCGTTTCAACAAAAACTCATGGATTCTCCATAACATCACGGATTCATGAAAAATAATATTATAAAATAGGGAAAGGAGTGCGGCACCAGGAAACATAGCCGGCCGGCCATTCCCTAGCCGTGGCCGGTCCCACACCCTGCAATCCCTAGTCTTTTATAATTATTATTTTCCTCAAATTCATGAAACTCCTTAGTTTGAGCAAAAATCATGATTTCTTCATAATTTCTCAAATTTTGCTCAAATCATGAAAATTCAAAAGCCAACACGGTCACATGACCGGATAGCCTCTCACGGCAATTTTAAATGTTAAAATACTCTTATTTTAACATTTACAAAATATTGATCAATTGAGCATACATACTCATTCCAACAAAAATCAAGAATTTCAGTCAAGATGAAACTCTTCTAAAAATCCACAATATCGCTCGAACGCACATCAGAAAATACTGAAACTCTCAGTACGGGGACACGGACACCATGGCAACACGTGCATGCCTTAATGACCTACCAGGGTTATCCCTAGGGCTTGCACAAAGCCGGTCCCACACGTTTTCATAATTCTGACCTGATTTGCGCAATTGCTCATACTGGGCACGAACTCTCTCCAACCAAGCTGGAGATTGCTCAAACGACCAACAATTGGTCCCATGCTCTCTTGGTCGGTCCCCCATCTTTCATACTTAGGTTTTGTCTAATGCTGAACCCAGCAATATTTCAATAAATGATGAAACCGGCACATAATCGTCATTCTTTCACCAACTCTCCAAATGAGAACCCTGGTGCACGCTCACTCGAGCAATTGGGCATCACATGGAAGTCCATGGGCTCATGTGATTGGTCCCTCCTTTTCTCATGACCTATTTTCAGTAATTCGTCGACTAATGAGCAATTTATCAAAAATTAGGGTTTTCGAACAAACGCTCAACAAATCATTATTCTGAGCAAGTTCAAACACCGAATGAATTTATGTTAATCCACTGGGATTAATTATAATATCTGGTAATCTACCAATATTTTTATATTTTATTGGGTTGCGTCACCAATAAATATTTCGTCGAATTGAGCAACTTTGCTCAGTCGCTCAAATATTGATTCAACTATCAATATTTTATAAATTGTTAGTAATTTGTCGAATTGAGCAACACTTGCTCAATTGCACGTCAAATTATCAACATTCGTTAATTTGTCGAATTGGGCAATACTTGCTCAATTGCACGTCAAATTCTCAATATTCAGTAATTCGTCAAATTGAGCAATACTTGCTCAGTTGCTCGAATATTGATCCAAACCATCAATATTCAGTAATTTATCAGTATTTCTTCGAATCGAGAAATACTTGCTCAGTTGCTCGAATAATCCACATATATTCAGTAACTCATCAATATTCAACAACTCGTTGAATTTACAATATTTGCTCAGACAAACAACATTAACATTCATGAATCGCTGAGCATTTGCCAAACATGCTCGATTCAACAAAACCTAGGCTCATTGCCTAATCACCAACAACCGACAAACTAAATAAACGTCTGTCATGCATCTCCACGATTCGTGAGACATCAATCACGTCAAATTGGGGATAACAACTAGGGTTTTGGTCTCAGCGGCCTACAAGACGTGGATTCATCCACGAAGAGAAATGTGCATAAGTTGTGTCAACGGTTGAAGGAGTTAGCAAAGTAGTGGGTGCACGATCAGTCAAGTCTCCACACGACATGGAACTGACTTTACCACGATCTCCCACTTTCCCACTCTTTCACTCAAGAAACCGTCACACTTAAAGGGTTCATCATTCTCGCAATATAAATAAGTCTAAATAGAGGAAAATATCATCATCATCATCATCATTATCCGTCAACAACTCGATACAAACTTATTCATAGAACTCAACTTTAGCAGTTCAACAATATTGCAGAAACCTTCAACACACCCACAATCCTTGATCATCACTGATCCCACACAATTCTCGCTTCCTCCTACGGATCAACCCATCTACCTCTTTGAGACCGAATTGACTCTGGAATGGCCATTGTCTTGGTTTAGGCCGGAGTTCTGCAGATTGATCTCTCGAATCTAAGCGCCCTCTTTGCAGCGGTGCATATGTGTGAGGTTCAGCAGTTTGCTCGGTTGAGGAGTCTCGACAACACGCTCGACTCTTCACTTTCCTAAAAAACCAGCGAACTGTTTTTCCCCATCCACAATTGCATATCTTATGAACAACCAATATGTGTGATTGAGTATAATCTCTTACAACTTGTTTGTGTTCTTGGTAGAACTATTCACAAAGGCCTGACTTATGTATTGGTATGACTTTTATTAGTGAAACGATCTTAAGTAATCACCTGAGATGGTATGATCGGGTTTGTGATTTTATGTCTGACCAAATATGGGAAAGGGGAACCGATCCTAGTAAGAGGTGTAGTACAACACAAAGCGGAACCGATCCTTGTATGGGGTGCAGCAAGGTTTATAGCAGAAAGGGGAACCTATCCTATGGACATGTGCAACACATATAAGTTATATACCATATATATGTGGGGAACCGATCCTAGTACCTAGTCAACCAAATTTTGGAAAGCTAGTGTGACTATGCACAGTACTCACATGGAAGGTAGAACCGAAACTTATTTTGGTAGAACCGTTAAACCCATGATTGTGATTGAATGTTTGTTTGATCAATCACATAGTTCTTGAAAGTCAGATGAACCAATTCTAAACTTGTTTGGAAGTGTGGCAAAATCAAGGTTGTAAGTGTGAAAGAGAACTTACAAAGTAAGGATGTAGACATACTTTGAACATGTGCTGTGAATGTTTATTTCTTTAATTGTTCAAAGTTATTCCTTAATAGCTAAGGGAAGAGAATCCCAGGATCGAAACATAAGTAAGTTAAGAATCTTTTAATTAAGGTTATTAATTTCATTTTGTAGGGAAATATAAGAATTAGTAATGTGCATTTACTCATTAGATTTTCCGAGAGAATTCGATCATTATTTTTGGACAAAGCATTTCCAGGAATTATGGAAACCGAATTTGTGCTTTAATGAATATCTTGAGAATATTTTCGGTTTTGGAAATTACTTGGTGTCCAAACTTCCTTGTCTATAAATACTTGAAGTTTGCCTTTCTAGCAAACTAATCCTTCGTAACAACAAACTTCCTCTTTTGTTGTTGTTACTGGTGTAGCCGCCTATTCAGAGAGGAGAGTAACCTAATTAGACGAAATCTCTTACGGCCGCTCAGTTTAAAGTCTTCTTTGGGATTTAGAAGCTCTAGCGTGTACCGTTGGTGGGAAACTAGATAATTGCGGTTTATCTTTTGTTTTCGATTGATTTGATTGACTAACGGTGGTTGAAATCTGATTGCACCTAGTTTGTTTATGCTTGAGAATCTTCTCTTCTGATATAAGATTCACTAAAACTAGTTCAGAGTTTCGACAGGGATCTTTAGACTGTTGTTAGTTCTAAAGACGATCTTGTGATAATCCATTGTTAACAGACTCCGTTCTGTGCGTGATTGATCACAAGAGATTCAAGTGATTGTGTGCAGGTTTTTATTAAATATTTAAGAAGATTTGAAGACAAAGAAGATATTGAAGATCTGACTTGGGTTTATAATCTTTGGTGTGCACAATACTTGTTTCAGTAAAAGAGGATCCAATTAATAATCGGTTTATCCTTGTTGTAGATTGGATTGATTAATTGAGTAGATCGGCATCAACACAATTGTTTGGATTAAGAGTGTTGTTGGCTTAATCTTAAACGATTACTTCGGTAATTGAACATAAGATAGATCTAAGGACCTGACGAAGGAGTTTATGTTAAGATAAACGGAAGAGCCTTTGTCCGACTCATATCACTTGGTTGAAGAGAGTTGATACCAAACATATTTTTTGTTCCTTTACTGTTTGGAATACGAACCAAAGGAATTGTTCCAAGTACGTGACTTATTTATAAGTTGGAGGCGTGGGAATACAGACGGAACTAGGTGAACTATAGGTTTAGTTGCTTGGTATCAACTATACGAAGTTAGGTGTAATTTTGTGTAGCGGCTTAATCCTGAGAGTATTCAATTCTGGACAAGGTCCCGGGGTTTTTCTGCATTTGCGATTTCCTTGTTAACAAAATCTTGCTGTGTCATTTACTTTATATTTCCGCATTATAATTATTTTATTATAATTAAAGTAAATTACACAAACGTTAATTCCTATTTACTTGATAAGTAAATCCTATTGTGTTTGGTTAAGTCCGAACCTTTTTATCAAGTAACATACTTCGTTGCTGTATTGTCTCGATCTCATATCCATAGAAGATCACACGAAGTGTGAACCGATTAGTTTTATTGTCTCGACTCAGTCCATAGACAATCACTTTCGGAGAAAGGACTTATAGGTAGGAAAAGTTTTAGCTTGAGGTATATTTGGGTACCCTCTCCTTTTAAAAGGCAATGACTAAATGTAACCCTTATTTAGGTCAAATACAATCTTCGTTTAGAAACCATGATATTTGTAACCAAATATCTTTTGGGTAATCAAAACTCACTTTCTTTCGACGTAGTTATTTTCACGAGCCATACCTTCGGTTCATGAGGAATTGAGACTTACTTTTCGAGATTTCAAATATTAGTCACTTAACTTTGAAATTATTTTTTCATCTATATTAATTATTGATCACAATCAATTTCTGATGATGCACAGACGAGCTCATTATCATAAATCGAAAGCTTTTACAATTGTTTATATGTGTCCAAGTTGGTGAAAACTGGTCACAGATTATTTTCTCATCATAATAAAACTACTTGTTTCTCAATATACAGTAAGTTACCTAATTTATCAGTTCCATCTTCTCCATTAATCACAACTGTTATCCTATATTACATGACAAGAAACAAAATTATGAAGAACAATGCAAAGTTTTCTTCATCAAGTTGAGGCTTGGGGAATAAAGTTGATTTTGATTGCCGTCCTTCAAATGGGAAACTGACTTTCTAATTATATGTAGACCAATCAATCACAAAATCTTGAATAGTTAACTTTTGAAAACGAAAGGAGATGAACGATTTCGGTTTTTGTTTAACCACATTAGTAGTTTTTATCAAAATTTTGTTTTTAAAAGAAGGTTGTATTTAATCTTAACGAAGGTTGTATTTAGTCATTGTCATTCTAAAATATCTTCTAAGTGAAAAGTTTTATCTTTACATATATTGGATATTTGGACACTTAATAATGTGACTGATGTGAATTCACGTTATAAATCAAGGTTATGTAATGTTTTTGTTGGCAACCACCGCGCAAGCGGTCATCTTTTCGTCATCCTCACTGTTGTAGCAGCCATCTAGGTTGGACCAGAGTAAAAGAAAGTAAATGACAAAAACATGGGTGAATTACCAGTTAAAAAAGGTGGATTGAATATGCTAATCCAATATAGTGCAGTTGGAAAAATTGATAGATAAATATGCTACACTATCACATTTCTTTCCAAGTTTTACAAAAACCTACCGCAGGAGACACGGATGTAATAAGTTCTCACCAAAGAATAAGATAATATGGTAATTTAGCTCTATCAAAAAAAAAAAAAAAACCTAAACCTAATTTTTTTTTTCTTCCGCCTCTTCCTTTTACTCTTTGTTTCTCCTCGTCGTCTCATTTTTCGCTTCTTCTTACTAAGTTTGTTCAAGTTGGTTATGGCTCACATACTACCAAATAATTCAATTAGATTGATTACCACATTCATCGTTAACTGATAAGTTATTATTAGTGTTAGAATTGGCGGTATTTGTTGGTTTATGAGTAAAGGGTTTGTTACATGGAAATTAAGAAATACGTTATACACAACTGATGTTAGAGAACTTCTCGGTTAAACTTGCAAGTTTTATCTCAAGCTTGTTGTCAATATTAGATATACAAAACTATATCTTGATCTATTGTCTATTAAAGTCTAGTCTCGGACTAGGTTTAGAAGTTAGTAGTTGAGTATCTGACATCATTGAAAACCTCGAAGATTCAAGACAAGATCAACAAGACATTTGGAGATCTTCATCAACAAGAGGTATGTGAAGATTGAACCATTCTATTTACTCACGTGAATTACCATTCTATCTATATGAGACTATATGTATGACTTTTAGTAGATTTAATATTGCAAAGAAGAAGTTTCAAGTCATGCTTGTCTTGTTGAACATCTCGAAATATGATTCAAGAACATCCATTGTTTAACAATCTTAGTTGAAAGCAATTTATTTTTCAAGAACTATGTTTGTGTCATATGGATCATTTGGAAATTTCCCAAGCAATGATATTTTATATCCATGATATTTGGGAATGTTTCAAAACATCAAAAGAGAGTTTCAAGAACTTACTGAAACTTGGACTCATGGACACGTACCTAGCATGCGTACCTTAAAGGTTCTGGATTCGTGAATATGTACAATGATGAGTGCCAATTGCATATTTCTACACCTTTTTATTGGCAGTTAACTCATCTTTTGCGCTTTAAAATCATATATTATCTTAAATTCTGTATTTTCATTTTTTTCAAGAATAAATACTTGTACTAATTAATTTTGTGTTTTTAGGTACTAAATAAAGCTTGGATGGATCGAGAGGCCAAAAAAAGCAGAGAATTTATTACAACGGAAGAGAGACAACAAAGCTCCCACTAGAACGCAGTAAAGAATATCTTCTGCACCTCATCCGCGAGTGAAGAATATCGTTTGCACGACTCAAAACTACAAGTGGGCTTGAGAAATTATCTTTGAAGAAGACATGGGCTTAGAGGAAGATCTCCTGAGAGATAAAATCCAAGACCCAAACCCGTTTTCATCTTGAGCCGTCGGATTTGACATAGATGTTGATCATCCAGAGCATCTCCACACTGTACATCCGATCTTGTTACTCCCACCTCACACCAGATCATCTTCCATCCTTCCCCTATTCGAGCAGAGCTAAACACCACCTTCTCTCATACTCATCTTCTACATTCTCTGGAAAATATCAGTTCACCTCTATCCCTTCATCACTTCTACCCCGACCACCTCTGAGCACAGCCGCCCTATCAGCTACCTTCTCAAGAGCCATCAATCAATCTCCTAGTTTCTATCTCTATCCATCTTATCTTCTCCCTTATCAAAAAAAGTAACCCTAGAAGCTATGATTGAGAGAGATGAGACTAGGGGTTTGCCAGAAAACTTGTTATGGGTAAGTGGGTATTCTCCAATTATCAAATTAAAGAGGAATTGAGTGAAATTGTGTATAAATAGGGAGGAGATTGTAGAGAGAAATTCATGCCCGGAGTATGATAGGTGTCTAAAACACCTAAACTTATATCTATTGTTTATGCTTTCTTTGCGAGTTTTCTTGTAAAATATGTATCTTATGTTTGCTTTTGAGGTTATTAGTTGCAATGGAGTCCTTGGGAGAAAAAGAAGGAGAAAGCGTTCATTTGGATCAAAAAGGAGCAAAAATACCAATTCACAGGCGAGCGGAGCTAGTTACGGTTGAGCAAGAAAGAGAAAGGGCATGTCAGTTTTCTGGAACCGACAAACAATCTATCATTTGGGTACCCCTTATCTACTCTCACTAGGTGGCCATATCCAAAACCATTCCTACATTAAACTTAGATTTCAGAGACAAATGATTTCTCAATCATTTTCCCATCAAAATCTCAGAGATATGTCTCAGACAGATCTGCTGCTAAAGAATCAAAAGGAGATCTAGAAGAAACTGATGATTGTTGAATGGAAATTTAGAGAAAAAGAGCTTGATATTGTTGATTGATGATGGCTAGAAGGTTACAGTGAAGAATTAGGGTTCGATGTATTTGGGTTTCTGGTAGTTTCTGAGTTGAATTTGAAGTTGGCAAAGAGACGATGAACACAGAAGAGTGGTTTATTCGAATTAGCTTTAGATTGTCTCAAAGAAACAAATCAGGGAAGTTATTGGATTGCTACCGTTCAAGTTCAGTTGGGTAATGTGATTAATGGAGGAGATTTTGATATGGATCTCGAAACTGAGATATGGGTTTGCTAGAAATGGTCGAAATAAGGGTTTGTGAAGAACTGGAAGAAGAAATAAATTAGGGTTTGCTTTGCAGAACCAGTGAAGGGTTTGGAGATGATTTTGATTGATTCAGGAGGAGAAATTGGTTGATTGGGGTTTGATTTGAGAGAGTGAGAAGAACTTAGTGGAATTGCAGTTGTAAAGCTGAGATGAAATTGGTTGTCTGTGTTGGTGTTGGATTCAGACCAAGGAAGCTGAGATGAAGATGAAGATGGGTTTCTTGAACTGGAATTGAATGGTTGAATCAATAAGATGGTGGTGTTGCAGGTGATGTAGCTCGGTGTTGATGCTATTCAATTTGAGAGATTGCACAATGAGTCCAAGTGCAGCTGAATTTATGAGTACATGAGTCAAGTACTAGATGAAGCTGGTATGGGATGGTGTTGCACTTGGTGGTGATGCTGTGTGGTTCAAGATGGGTATGATATTGCTGAGACATTAAGGTTTGGTGATTGCAGCTGCAACTGTATCAACCTTATTCATCTTAACCATAACTAGTTCAAATGACTCAAATGAAACTAGTTCTTAGAGTTGTTCAATTGTCTATATTCTCATAGAAATGTACAAGATACAATTGAAGCAAAATCGATTTTGATTCACATGAATCAAGTCATGAACATTATAGCCATGGTTTGCAAAAGATTGCATTTCTTATTATATAAATGTATTAGTTCATGAACAAACCGATTTTAGAACATCATCTACTTAGGTATGCGTACTTAAATAGCCGGACCAAGTTTGGGTTTCTCCGGTATGCGAACTGCTACGCGTACCAACCAAACTCAGCATAAAGTTCCGGACCTGAACCTTACGCTAGTACACATGCCGGTTTGTATACCAGGTTCCCGGACTTTCACTAAATCAGGTATGCATACCATGATTCCCGGACATGGATTACATATATGCAAGTACACATATTATGTTTAAATCCAATTGTTTTAAACTCTATTTCAATCATTGAAACTTTCTTAGAGGATGACAATAGTTGTTTTCACGAACTATTAGCATCAAAGCGATTTTCAAGTTATTGAAATAATCAATATGAAACATTCCGAGTCTACATAAAATGATTGTATCACACAAATCATGTAAGATATTACCAGGCGATTTTCACATGATCATCTTTTGACTTTCGTCAAGAGGATAAGATGAACTTGCTTAAATCGAAAGCTAATCAACACATATTTCGAGAAATATGTAAGCGACTTAAACTCGGCTCGAAATATCAATTGTGTATCAATGAAGTCTATATAGCTATACGACTTTTGTATCAAATAGGAGATAGAGTAGATAGACTTTTGAGTGCTAGATGAGTTCAAGTCTCCACATACCTTTTGTTGATGGAGTTTCACAAGCTCCCCTTAGTAGTTATTCGTCTTCAATTGATGAACACCGTGAAGTCTAATGCTCAACTAGACTTTCTATCCTAATCCGAGACTTAGCTATAAGTAGACTAGAAATCAAGACTTATAGTTTTGGCAACTAAACTTGACAACAAGCTTGAGATAGCAACAGTTGCGAGTTCGAACGAGTTCACACTACAAATACATATGGTTTACGGATCATTATGTAAGGAGGAGTGGTTTTCATGTGAGATGAAGTATGGACTAAGGGGAAGTGATACATATGGTTTACGGATCATTATGTAAGGGGGAGTGGTTTTCATGTGAGATGAAGTATTGACTAAGGGGGAGTGATACATATCACCATAGTATTACTATCAAAGTTGTGATACAATTGAACTTTGATGTTGTGTAATAATACTATGACATTGTATAACAATGATTTAGAGCTTCTATTTTCTCATTGTTATGGCTACGGATCTTCAACAACTATGGTGCTAAGTTTAACACGTTCAGAATCATTGGAGTACTTGGAAGTGACGAAGATTTCGAGTAATGTTGAAGAACTAAGGAAATCAAGCATTTGGATTGAGAGCTACAAAGTTTATTTATTTTGTATTTCATATGTATTGATAGTTTTGTCACAAAAATTGACAAAAGGGGAGATTGTTAGAGCACTGCTCGGTCGAACTCGCAAGCGTTGCTATCTCAAGCTTGTTGTCAAGTTTAGTTGCCAAAACTATAAGTCTTGATTTCTAGTCTACTTATAGCTAAGTCTCGGATTAGGATAAAAAGTGTAGTTGAGCATTATACTTCACGGCGTTCATCAATTGAATACGAAGAACTACTAAGGGGAGCTTGTGGAACTTCATCAACAAAAGGTATGTGGAGACTTGAACTCATCTATCACTCAAAAGTCTATCTTCTCTATCTCCTATTTGAGACAAAATTCGTATAGATATATAAACTTCATTTATACACATTTGATATTTCGAGCTGAGTTTAACTCGCTTACATATTTCTCGAAATATGTGTTGGTAAGCTTTCGCTTTAACCAAGTTCATCTTATCCTCTTGACGAAAGTCAAAAGATGATCATATGAAAATTGCCTGGTAACATCTAACATGATTTGTGTGATACAGTCATTTGATGTAGACTCGGAATGTTTCATATTGATTATTTCAATAACTTGAAAATTTAGTTGATGCTAATAGTTCTTGAAAACAACTATTGTCATCCTCTAAGAAAGTTTCAATGATTGAAATAGAGTTTAGAACAATTGGATTTAAACATAATATGTGTACTTGCATATATGTAATCCATGTCCGGGAATCATGGTATGCTTACCCGTATACGTACCTGATTTTGTGAAAGTCCGGGAACCTGGTGTTGATGGTGGATTTTCATTTAAGGCTAAAATTGTAAAGGCCAAAATTATGGGCTAACATCTTGCAAAAGATAAAGCCATTAATAAGTGATGAATACTTCTTCACTTTACTAATTCAACTAGAATAGAGCATGTGGCAACAATCCCAAAGATTCTCAGTGAATTAAATACACAAAATTCATCCAGGTTGGAGCATGTAGCAACAATCCCATATACCACAATGAATTTACAACATTATCAATTAATGCATGACCAGCCTCGTATTTCCCGTACTCATTACGGTGCGGCATGACGACTGAGTGTTGTTCTCAGCAGAGCAACACGAATCTCCAAGCATTAATAATGAAGCATGTACGAAATACCCATACAGGCTACAACTCTCGGTGTGTTATACTAACCCGATTGAGCACATTTGAACCTGAACTGACCGTATCAGTCTCAGAAACGATCATGACCATCCAACTTCACCAGCATGATTGGATGGCTTAGATTGGATCCATGACCCAAAGCAGGTATTGGAATATTCACTACCGACCCAACGCGGGCTCGCATGGTCGGTCTCCCTTGCCAAACCGTCCAAACCAGAGCAGTATGGACGAAAGACCCTAAATTAGGGTTTGAGGCACATTACATGTATTGCAAAACAGTCTCAACCATCCATCTTCGCAGGCATAGATGGAGGGTGTAGATGTAGATTCAAAAAGCCCAGAGCATGTCAACACAAACACCGTGGGCCCGCCTACATACATGACTGATCGGTCAGGACCAACTATGGTTGGTCGTCTTGATTCGTGCGCCCCAAAACTGGGTATGACACACGGCCTAAGCAAAACCTAATTAGGGTTTGTGTCGCGATCACGAGCATCCATTTTCTCCGCACGAATGAAGGGCCCAGGGAATAGACTAAGCAGGTCCTGTAAGTATCAACACAATCACTTTGTGGGCCCACCTATCTCCACACCCGATCGGCCAAGACCAAACTTGGCTGTACACCTTGATTCGCGCGCCCAAGCTAGGCGTGGTCACACTTCCCAACCTTAAACTGATCTTGACCCCTCAAGTTTACCGGACAAATTGAGTGGCTTAGATCACGTTTCTATGGGACGATGAAGTACATGTATATACATCATTCCACCGCCTGCACGCCGGGCTGATCGGCCAAGACCGACCAAGCTTGGTCGTCTTGGAATGCGCGCCCAAAATTGGCATGATGCGCGGCTTTTGCGGCACCAGATTTCTGTTGCAAATTGACCTCGACCACTCAACTTCGCCGGACAAATTGAGTGGACCAGATCACACTTTCACGAGACAATGAGATATGGGCGCCTACACCGTCATGTCGTCTACACACATGTACGACCGGCCCTGTCAAAATTGTATCCCAAGCTTGGATTTGACCAAGCTGAAGAGTGATGCTTGCGCACCTCTTCAAAAACCCTAATTCCATCAACGGTCGCAGATGAGTGTCTCAAAGATCATCTCGTCCGTCCAACTTCACCGGCTTGGTTATACAACCCTGGTCAAGGGTTAATTGGTCAGTGAGGCGTCGTGGTGATCACCACCCGTCACTTTACCACATCATGATGCAGTACCTGAATAGAATACACACGATACTTCACAAGTATCAACTTCCTAAATATAACTTAGTTAATTAATCTAGCATTATATGCTACTTTCTGTGGGTCCCACGATCCACACACTCGAGACATCAATCATGTCACAAACTGGGGGATACATACTGGGGTATTGGTCTGGCGGTTTACAGCGTGCAGCGTACAACGCGCCATCACAAGAACGTGTCTGGAAGTCATGGACGGTTAGAGATGATAGGAGAAGTGGGCAAGACTGGTCGTGTAACACCAACACACAACTCCACTACTCCATCACTCCACTTCCTCCACTTCCCACGAGAGACGTGAATAAGGCTCAAATGACTTGTATAAATAGGTTCTCTTCCCTATTTCCTAAACACAAGAACAAGTCCAGACAACAGAGGCAAGTGTTGATACCATCGTATTCAAACACCGGAACTGATAACTTACATCCTGCAAGCCAGTTCAGCTTTCTGATACAAGTTATACATAGCCAACATCTCCACAATCTCAACACCTTCTTCGCTTACCTCCCTAAGATCAACCCCATCTCCTTCACTTAATGTTGATAGTGGATTTTCATTTAAGGCTAAAATTGTAAAGGCCAAAATTATGGGCTAACATCTTGCAAAAGATAAAGCCATTAATAAGTGATGAATACTTCTTCACTTTACTAATTCACCTAGAATAGAGCATGTGGCAACAATCCCAGTATTCTGTGAATTAAATACACAAAATTCATCCAGGTTGGAGCATGTAGCAACAATCCCATATACCCTATGAATTTACAGCATTATCAATTAATGCATGACCAGCCTCGTATTTCCTGTACTCATTACCGGTGCGGCATGACGACTGAGTGTTGTTCTCAGCAGAGCAACACGAATCTCCAAGCATTAATAATGAAGCATGTACGAAATACCCATACAGGCTACAACTCTCGGTGTGTTATACTAACCCGATTGATCACATTTGAACCTGAACTGACCGTATCAGTCTCAGAAACGATCACGACCATACAACTACGCCAGCATGATTGGATGGCTTAGATTGGATCCATGACCCCAAGCAGGTATTGGAATATTCACTACCGACCGAACGCGGGCCCGCATGGTCGGTCTCCCTTGCCAAACCGTCCAAACCAGAGCAGTTTGGACGAAAAACCCTAAATTAGGGTTTGCGGCACATTACATGTATCGCAAAACAGTCTCAACCATCCATCTTCGCAGGCATAGATGGAGGGTGTAGATGTAGATTCAAAGAGCCCAGAACATGTCAACACAAACACCGTGGGCCCTCCTACATACGTGATCGATCGGTCAGGACCAACTATGGTTGGTCGTCTTGATTCGTGCGCCCCAAACTGGGTATGACACACGGCCGGCAAAACCTAATTAGGGTTTGTGTCGCGATCACGAGCATCCATTTTCTCCTGCACGAATGAAGGGTCCAGAATAGACTAAGCGGTCGTAAGTATCAACACGATCACTGTGGGACCACCTATCTCCACACCCGATCGGCCAAGACCAAACTTGGCTATACACCTTGATTCGCGCGCCCAAGCTAGGCATGGTCACACTTCCCAACCGCAAACTGATCTCGACCACTCAAGTTTACCGGACAAATTGAGTGGCTTAGATCACGTTTCTATGGGACGATGAAGTACAGGTATATACATCATCCCACCGCCTGCACGCCGGGCTGATCGGCCAAGACCGACCAAGCTTGGTCGTCTTGGAACGCGCACCCAAAATTGGCATGATGCGCGGCTTTTGCTGCACTGAGTTTGTTTGCAAATTGATCTCGACCACTCAACTTCGCGGGACAAATTGAGTGGCCCAGATCACACTTTCACGAAACAATGAGATATGGGCACCTACACCGTCATGTCGTCTACACACATGCATGATCGGCCCTGTCAAAATTGTATCCCAAGCTTGGATTCGACCAAGTCAAGAGTGATGCTTGCGCACCTCTTCAAAAACCCTAATTCCATCAACGGTCGCAGATGAGTGTCTCAAAGATCATCTCGTCCGTCCAACTTCACCGGCTTGGTTATACAACCACAGTCGGGAGTTAATTGGTCGGTGAGGCGTCATGGTGATCACCACCCGTCACTTTACCACATCATGATGCGAAGACTGCATAGAATACACACGATACTTCACAAGTATCGACTTCCTAAATAAATTAGTTATTTAATCTAACATTACATGCTACTTTCTCGTGGGTCCCACGATCCACACACTCGAGAAATCAATCATGTCACAAACCTGGGGATACATATCGGGGGTATTGGTCTCAGCGGTTTACGGCGTGCAACGCGCCATCACAAGAACGTGTCAGGAAGTCATGGACGGTTATAGATGACAGGAGAAATGGGCAAGACTGGTCGTGTAATACCAACACACAACTCCACTACTCCATCACTCCACTTCCTCCACTTCTCACGAGAGACGTGAATAAGGCTCAAATGACTTGTATAAATAGGTTCTCCTCCCTATTTCCAAAACACAAGAACAAGTCCAGGACAACGAGAGGCAAGTGTTGATACCATCGTATTCAAACACCGGGAATCGATAGCTTACATCCCGCAATCCAGGTTCGACTTTCTCATACAAAGTCATACATAGCCAACACCTTCACAATCTCAACACCTTCTTCGCTTCCCTCCCTAAGATCAACCCCATGTCCTTCACTTTGTGACTGAAACAAGTCCGGGAACAGCCATTTCTTGGTTTAGGCCGGATTTGCCTGATTGATTTCTCGAATCTACAAGCACTCCCGTGTAGTGCATTTGTTTAAGGTTTAGACTCATTTCTCACCCACACACCCTAAATTACCAAAACCGGCAGAAATAGTTTTCACCCATAAACAATTGGCGACCACAGCGGGAGATTAATCTCTCGGTTATAAAGTCAATTTCTTCAATACCATTCAATCAATTTCGAGATGGTTGGTCCTAGGACCGCCTCCAAAGTCTCAAATCCTTATGTTTCCTCCAACGGAGATACCCTTCCTCTTAACGGTGTATCTGACGACATGATCAGGAGATTTCCAACATTAAGCGAACTGTACGGGTACAGGTGATAGACACATTTTTGTGTCTAATTTGATCTCAATACTATATATTGTTGGCACTCGATTTTGTACTAATTTTGGTGTTTTGTGTTTTTGTAGGTATTTTTGGGAAATAAACATTTTTGGAAAATCGGCTCGAAAAACTACTCGGAGAACCCCCGGAGGACATTTGATAGTCGGACCCCACTTTGGATAAGGGGTAACCCAATTGCTAAGGGGTAACCCTTTTGCTATTCGCACCCCCAGTTCGGTTAGGGGGAACCATCTTCATCGTTTCAAAAATTCAATTTGGCGGGAAAGTAGTTTCCTCGCCTGCGTACTTCCCTGGATGATTTTTGGACGAGATTTTTGCGAGTTTTTGACTGGATATGATTTGGTATTACCCTGTTACATAAAAACAGGGTAGTTAGTCGTGTTTAAATTGTAAAGAAAGAAGTTTTCCACGTATCTTCCATAAAACATGACATCGAGATATACACGGGATTTTCTTGTGGAAGTAACAGCTATGCAAGAGTTTTACTCTAACTGAGTCGTGAAATCAACGATCTGGAGTGTGCTAGATGGAAGAGAACTGCGTGAGAAGATAAAAAAGGGAATATTATCCCCGGAAATAACAGATGAAGATACGTGAGATATTCGAGGAATAATGAGAAGATATGAGCATTCGATTGAGAGATACTCTCCTTTGATATATAAATAGTGTCGATAGAAGTCATTAAAAAGGAGGAGGAGAGTTTGGGAGGGTTTAGAGCGTCAATAGAGTCGAGAAAATCAAGTTGCAGAGAACACATTTCTGCTGCTGCTGTGAAGAACACGAAGAACATAAGACGCACGCAGGATCGTCGTTCATCAACGGTGTTAACGACTCGCATCCGTGGGTCGTAGTTTGGAGGCGACTTAAATAAACAATGATAACAGACGTTAATATTTATCGTTCTCAGAATGATTCGGTTTGTAACAAAAATAATTGTTACAAACCCGATTTTTCATTATTTCTCCCTTATTCATCATTTGTAAACCATTTTTGAGCAATGAAATCAACTTTTGAGCGTGTTTCCAACATGATGAGCTAAACCTAATCTCCGGGCGAGGAGGAAGCCATTCTTCCAAAAGTTATGTGGTAAAATTTATTTATGCAATTCTTTTATGATTATTTGCACCAAATGAAAATTGAGTAAATAATTTTTATTAATTAGTTGTGTTTTCTCTTGATGAAGTATGCTTAGTTTAGGGCTTTTGATACTTCATGCTTGCGATTAACAATTGATGTTTTGAAAATCTAATTTAGGCAATGATTAGAATCACAATTTCTTTTGATTGGAGTTATATTGTCTAGAATTGCATGATAAACATTAACATTAAATCACATGAATTTTGGTGAATGGTGAAATCCTGAACCCCGATCTCTCTATTATAGTCAGTTTTAATTTGCTTAATCTTAAAATTTAAATCTAAAAGCACAGTCTTCACAAGTCTCAACGAACCTATTACTACAACATCATTGAAAATAACCATCAATTTTTGGCGCCGCCGACGCGGACTTGTCTTTAGGCTAGAGTTTTTAGATTTTCTTTTAGGTTTTTATTTATTTGTTCTTCTTTACGTTTTTGGGTTTTTGTCTTTTCCTTACAGAATTTGGAATTCGGAGCGAAAGAAAATTTTGCCAAACCTTTTGGTGAATACTTAAAGACTGGGAGTAAAAGGCAAAACGAAAGGAGCGAAAGAAGAAGATTTTTTTTTGTTTATAAAAAAGAGAGAAAAAAAAAAGTCATTTTTATTTTTTTATTTTTTGTATATTTTTATTTTTTTTTAGACTTCCTTTTATTTTGCACTTTTACTTTTTGGACTTGGACATTTGGACATTCTTTTATTTTTAAACCCTACGGAAGGGTAGTATTAAATATTAAACTGTTTGCAGAGAAGGACGGTGATTACGATATCACCTCGGCACCTCCGGTTCGTACACGACATTGGAGTCGTGGCCCGAGTCGACTACAACGGTTCATCCCCCGTCTGGTACGGGAGGTAAGTTTGTCGAAACACTCGCGAATCCGCTGTCAGCGAGTTACTGTATTCCTTCGTTTGCATATATGTCGAGGACTTGAAAACGGTTGTTTTAATTTCCTAGTAAAGGGCAAGGACTGGCCATACAAGATAAGGGTTCGGATTTCATCACCGTTCTCTTCTTGCCCGCCTTAGGAGAACAATACTTAACACGAACCTAAGCCTTAAAATTTGAATAGAACGAGACCGATAGGGTAACGATCTTAATAGGAAAGTCGTTCGAAAAATATTGATTACTCTTTTAAGCATACTTCGAAGTTCATGATGGTTTCTGTGAGTTGAATGCGTGACTGCGCCGCCTTGTAATGCGGTGAGGCCTTGGGTATCAAAGCTCCACGGAGCTTCCCTCGCCTTGATTCAACTTACTTTGACTCGGATTGATCCAGAGGGGTTTGCTCAAATTGTAACGAATTCCCTTTCGAACGATTAGAAGCTGGTCTAGAAACAATCTAAGTGGAGCCATCATGATTTTTGTTTGCTAGAATTCAATAGGTTTGCTGTGGTGGAGTCAGCCTTGTTTGTGTTTGCATAGAACTTCCCTTCCTTTTAGGATTTTTCTTTTTCTTTTGTTTTGTTTTTCTAGTGTATGCCCGAGGTTATTAGAGAGCGGGCTTGGAAAAGAGACAATCTAGGTCGATTGATTAGTGACAAACCTAGTAATTCTTCTTGTGGAAGCGGGGAGCTCGAAGACTCTTCTTTTGAGAGCCCCGTTTTTGGAAACTTCAATTTTGAGAATCTGTCTCTTCGTGAGGAAAGTACCCCTAGTACTTCAGCTGTGCAAGCGATGGCTACTTTGAAAGATTACATGTTCCCAACTAGGACCAACCGAGCTTCGTGTATTAAATTGCCAAATTAATACGGCTAATTTCGAGATAAAACCTAGTATTCTTCGGATGATCCCTATATTCTTAGTAAAAGATGATGAGAACCCTTATTTTCATATTAGGGACTTTGAGGAAATTTGCGGGACAGTTAGAATAAAAGACCTTACTGATGAAGTTTTGAAACTTAAGATGTTTCCCTTTTCCTTGAGAGATAAAGCCAAGACATGGCTGAACAACCTACCATCTGGATCCATTGAAACATGGCAGGAACTGATTGCAGCTTTCTATATGAAATTCTACCCTAAGCATAGAAAGCAAGGTGTTAGGCGGCGAAAATTAGTGCTAGTGTGCAACATGAGGGAGAGTCTCTTTATAGGTTTTTAGAGAGATTCAATGATCTCCTATCCCAGTGTCCTCACCATGGATTCGATAAGATGAAACTTGTGGAGATTATTTATAATGGTTTAGACTATTCGACTAAATCCATGGTCGAGTCTATGTATGCCGGTGAATTCACAAATAAAACTGCTGATGATGCTTTTACCTTCTTAGGAACTATCATTGAAAAATCCCAACAAAGTGGGAGTCTTGTGTTGAACCCCCTAAAAGACTCTTGGTCAATAGAAGTAGCACCAATGTGGTAGATACAAGCTTCGAGTCAGATGCTAAGTTTGCTGCTTTGTCTAAAAGGTTAGAAGCTTTGGAAATGGGTCAGTCTAAAGATAGGTCCCTTGATGAACCTAATAGAGCCTCTCAAGTCTCTAGTTGTGGAATAGAGCCCGATAACTCATTTTGGGAAGGTCATGTTAGTGAAGAACAAGCCCATGCTGTCTATAACAACGCTAGGTTTGAGAACCGTCAGAAGTTTGACCCCTACTCAGAGACTTACAACCCTGGTTGGAGAAACCATCCTAATTTTTCTTGGTCTAAGGGCGGAATCAAGGACAGATCTAGTAATTCTCAGCCTCCCCGGGTTTTGGTTATACTCAGAACCCTTCAGGTCAAACCCAGTTTCAGAACACTTCTTAGAAAAAGATCGCTACCTTAGAAGAAGCTCTTACTATGTTAGTAAAGAGCCATGAGATGTTATCCGCCAACCACCTTATCTTTGAACAAGAAACCAGGCAGAACCATAAGGATAATTCCCAGACTCTTGCTAAATTAGAACTTCAAGTCGGCCAAATAGCCAAGTATTTAAGTGAGAGAGAAGAAGGTAAGTTTCCTAGTCAATCTCAACCCAATCCTAGGGGGGTCCATCAAATATCTTTAGTTGTTGAGGAATCATCAAACCATGTGAACTCGATAAAAACCCTTAGGAGCGGTAAAACGGTAGACAATAAGGTAGCCATGCCTAGTGGACATACTTGTAGTTCCACCTTCTACATCCCAAGAGGAACCCGTAGCTGAGGAAACTGAAACAATCCCTAAGGAGTCCCAAGAAATTCCTGTTAGGACTACCTTTGTGCCTAGAGCACCATATCCGCAGTTGTTATCCCCAACAAAGAAGGAGTCGACATTTAACGAGATAATGGAAACATTTAAACAGGTGAACATCAATATTCTGTTATTAGAAGCAGTTAGGCAGATGCCTGCTTATGCCAAGTTCCTTAAAGATCTTTGTACACGAAAGCGTAAGCTTAATGTCCAAAAGAAAGCCTTTTTAGCTGGTCAATAGCTGGTCAAGTAAGTTCCATTCTTCTGAACCAAACACCCCCTAAGTATAAGGACCCTGGATGCCCCACCATTTCTTGTGCGATTGGTAATCACATGGTCGATAAAGCTTTACTTGACTTAGGAGCTAGTGTTAACTTAATCCCGTATCATGTATACACCCAGCTAGGTCTTGGTAAGTTGAAACCGACTAAAATGACACTATAATTAGCTGATAGGTCTGTAAAAATCCCTCGTGGTGTCATAGAGGATGTTCTGATTGAGGTTGATAAATTTATTTATCCAGTGGATTTCGTTGTTCTAGACACCCAACCTGTTCAAGACCCAAATGCTCAAATCCCAGTGATTCTAGGTCGCCCATTTTTAGCCACGACCAACGCCTGTCATCAATTGTAGGACCGGGCTTATGAACATATCCTTTGGTAATATGACCACTGAACTAAATGTCTTTAACGTTACTAGACAACCTTCTGAGAATGATGATTTAGAAGAAGTGAATATGATTAGCATTTTAGTTCAGGGTTTAGTTCAGGATAATTGGCATGACACTCTACTGGGAGATTCTTTATATGAATTTGAGGAAACCATTCTTTTGGACCAGATGTGTGATCAATCTTTAGAAGAATCCCTTGAGTATTTTAAAGACTCTACGGACCCGTAAATCCGAGGCAATAGTGTTAGGTCTTTCTAAGAGTAATGATGACCCTAAGTTTGGGGGTAGAGAACTAGAAGAAGCTCTTGAGTATTTTAAGGACTCGAGGATCCGAAATTAAAGCAATAGTTAGAGGTTTGTCTATGAGTAGTGAAATCCCTACGTTTGGGGGTAGTGATGGTTCTTGTGATTGTCATGTATCCCTAATTAGAGTCCCTAACTTGGGACTCGAGCCATGTGCGTCGATATATTACTCGAGTCTATTCGGACTCGGAACCCGATCCTCCCGATATCTGTCCAGGAGGTAACCTGTATTAGAGACCCGTTTTTCGGATGAATCTATTTATCAAGATACACATATGAAGCTCAATTATGCGACCCATATGAACCTAGTTGTCTTGACGAAACCTTAGACGAGGATGTGCTCCTTCTATTCATTTATCTCGAACCGGTGCGGTTGTCGATATTGGTGTTAGCTCTATTTGGTCTTATGGACCCATAACTATTTCGGCTATTGGTGTATGACTTTGGAAGGTGAAGATCCTTTTTGAGGTATTTGATGTCCTGGTCAAGACTTTAAACTTAGCACTCCTTGGGAGGTATCCCTTACTCATGCAACACGGTAATATCTTTCCTTATCTCTTTTCTTCAAGTGGTAACGGTTTCTCCTTGTTCATGTTTTTAATTTCATCTTGAGAACATTGAGGACAATGTTAGATTTAAGTTTGGGGGTATGGGAGAAACTTTTTAGTTGCGATAAATAAAACTCCAGAGCCTAGAAATTTATGTTTATTAAGGATGACACTAACCAATCTAAGTGGATGGAAGCATCTTGGTTATAGGAGTTGAGGAACCAATCTGATTAGATGGAAACATCTAGAAAAGTCTATTCATAAAAGCACAGAGCTCAGGTGTTAGAAAAAAAAAACATGGTAGTTTCGCCATATCCTCGTGATGGAAACATCAAAAGAATCCTGATCACTTCTTTTTATTTTTCTTTTTAACATTGTTAGGGTGAAATAGAGTGACTGAGATACCAAAAAAAAAAAAAAATGAGACCAGACCACTAGACCAACCGGAATAAATACAATAAAGTCGACCACTGGTACCCTTGTATATGCCAGTGAGTTGACCTAGAGTTAGGATTATCGACCACCGGTTCCCTTGTATATACCGGTGTGTTGATATTAGTCCACCAAGTATCTCGGTCCATTAGGATAGGTTCACCTTAGTCAACATCTATGTTTTTCTCTACATCCATCTTCTTAATCTTTCCATGTGATTGGTTGACTCCGGTTTATGATGTCTAGAAACTATCTGAGTAGAGCTCTGTCACTTTATATGAATTTTAGTATGCTTGAGTGCAAACTCGTGTACAAAGAATTGGAATTTCGCATCGGGGTACTTCCTCCCGTAGTCAATAAGTATGCCAACCAAGGAGATTCTTTAGTGCCTTCCAAGGTTCTAAGCGTAGATAGCCGTGGTCCTGGAGTAAAGGTTTTGTGGGTACACCTCTGGTAAACCCTCCGGAGACAACACTCCGCCACTAGGGTCACCTAGGGGTTCAAATGAATTTTATTTTCTAGAATAAATTTGCTCGAGGACTAGCAAATAATAAGTTTGGGGGTATTTGATAGACACATTTTTGTGTCTAATTTGATCTCAATACTATATATTGTTGGCACTCGATTTTGTACTAATTTTGGTGTTTTGTGTTTTTGTAGGTATTTTTGGGAAATAAACATTTATGGAAAATCGGCTCGAAAAACTACTCGGAGAACCCCCGGAGGACATTTGATAGTCGGACTCCCACTTTGGATAAGGGGTAACCCAATTGCTAAGGGGTAACTGATAGGTGTCTAAAACACCTAATTTACTATCTAGTAGTTACGCTTTCTTTGCTATTTTTTCTTGTGAATTATGTACTTTACGCGTGTTTTTGAGTTATTAGGTACTCTGGAGTCGCACGGAGGAAAAGAAGCGGAAATCATTCAAACTGAGTCAAAAAGGGTAAACCGGTCATTTCATCGTCTAATATTAATGGGAGCCCATCCACATGTTAGGGGGTTGCCAGATTTTGGTTAAAAGAGAATTGCTAAAAACACCCACGGGTGTTGATAGTCGTCCCAGTTTTATTACACCAAACCAAAAATAGGGGAATCGGTTTCTCATTCGATTCTTCCCCAATTCCTTTAGCAACAAAACCAGAGATGGAGAATTGGTGAGCAGAAATTCAGGCGCTGCAATCAAGGGTTTTTGAGTCTGTATTATGTAGACAAGAAGATGGATTAACTTAACTTGTAGCTTGAATTAATCTGTGGTGAATTTAGGGTTTCTAAAGGCTTGAATTCTGATGTTGAGATGATGATGCTGGTGAAGATAAAGAAGAGGGTTGAACGGAGCTTGCTGTTGTTGGATTGGTGATGACGAATTGAGGGTTTGAAGCAGAAATTATAGAAGATGGTGCTGTCAAATCGATTCTAAAATGGAAAATTGTTAGGGTTTTGGTGGAAATGAAGTGGAAGCTAGAATTAGGGATCTGCTGCCGTTTGAAATAATGGGTTTTGATGGAACTGGTTAGGGTTTGATGATTCGGATGAAAACGAAGGTGATGATGCTACTATGAATTCGAGAAGATGGGTTAAATTTGTGGGTAGCCTGAATTCAAGAATGAAGCTGTTGACGGAAACGAAATAATGCAGTGTGCATAGAATTGAAGTGTGATTCAAAGACAGAGAAGAGCTGAACCTGTAGCTGCTACAGAGAAGATTAAATGGGTTAGAATGAAATTGCAGGTGGAGCCATGAAAGTTCAGGGAAGAATTGGAGATTGTTTAAGGGTCTGGTGAGAGATGTGATTCAAGATGGAGTTGATTATGAATTTGAGATGGAGAAGAACAAGGTCTTATGCTGTGAAAAGGATATGAAGGTGGTGGTATGCATGAAATGGAGTTGAATTGCTTGACAGGGAAGTGAAGTGTTGATGCTGTTGACAGTGTGATGCACTAAGCTGGAGTGAAGTTATAGCTGCATTTGCAACTAGATGAACAATAGCTGGAAGTGAAGCATTCGCTCAGATGAACTGGTGCAAGGAAGGAAGAGCTGGTTGAGTGAGTTGTTGTCGCAGCTGGAGTTATGTTGGGAATTGACAGAGTTTGGGTGTGATGGTGTTTGTGTGAAGTAAGGAAATGGAAATCTGGGTCTGGGTGATGTGCAGCTGCAGTTCGCGATTAGTGTGCTGGAGATGAGCAATGGAGCTGAAAGCAATGTCGTGAGTTCTGGTGGATTGGAGCTGCAACTCAGATGGTTTTGCAGGTGAATGGAATGGTGCTTATAGATGTGAGTTGGTGTTGTTGCCTGCAATGGGTATTGTGTAAGAAGATAGAGATGGAATTGAGGTTGGCTAGGCAGAGTGGAATGGCTGGTGCTGCAGTGATGAAGCTGTGAAGCAGGGCATTGCAGGTTGTGATAAGTAAAGCAACTGAGATTGAATGAGACAATGCTGAGTGCTGTAATTGCAGCTGAATTTGTAGGAATGCAGTGATGTTGTGGCTATGACTGGAGTTTGAAACTACAGGATTGAGATGGAATCTGGTGGTGGGACTAGAAATGATAGCAGGTGAATGAGCTGCAGAAATTGGTGTTGCTGCTCAGATGGTCATGGCTCGAGGCAAAAGGTGAATGGGATGAATTGCAATGTGCAAGTGAGCTGGAGTTAGGCTTGAGATGTCGCAGGAAGTTGTGAGCTGCAGGAGATGGTCTGATGGCAGTGATTGAAATGGAGAAGGTCTGTTTGAGTTGTATACAGGATTTGGTTGAGCATCCATCATGGTTGGATAGAAATTGGTGATGCAAATGATTGTGCAAAAGCACATTGTAGGCCTGTGCAATGGCCTGAGCCAAGACTAGTCAGCTCACTCAGCCAAGGCAGTGACTGACTCACAACCTGACTCAGCTGAGTTAGAGTTTGACTCGGTGCCTGACCGAGTTGACTCACTGACTGAGTTGACCTGGTCGATTTGACCCGTTGACCGGTGACCGGGCGGACTTTGCCGGTCACCTGAGCCGATTCCCGGTGACTTTTCCGGCCGATTTCCGGCCATAATCCCAGTTTTCCGGCGACGGATTTTGGACATAATTTTATATGGGTATTTTCCACACATGGGCTTGGTGGACTAGTTGGAGATGGGTTTTGAGAAGACCTAAATTTGGAAAGAGTATCCTTTTGGAATTGAAGAAACATATAAATAGAAAAGTCTTTCTCAAACCTAGATATATCTCCATTAGGGAGAACTCATATTTTTGGTTCGAGGGTTTAGAAACATGATAGGTTTTCTCTTCCTTCTTGTTATGAACTCCTATGCCATGAGTAACTAAGTTTTTATTATTGGTTGAAGATGTAGTTGGATTTTGCAACCAAGTTATGATTTTTATGAATTAGTTTTCTCTCAAAATCATTGTTCACTTTCTACGGGTTATAATAATTGCATGATTGATGTATTGCAATATGATTGAATGTTTGTTTAGTTAAGTCTAGAATTGATTGAACTCACATCCATATCTATAGCTATTTTAGGGTTCATCATCGAGCGATAACCTTGAATACGAGTAGCATGATATGATTCTAGGTTGTAGTGATACATCCTCGTAGTCATATGTAGAAACTGACCTTTGTTCGAATTGTTTTGCGCAATGTATTACAATTGCATTGATTAGCCTATTTCTGAAACTTAATGCTCCTAGGAATTGAACTTGATTAGCTAGCGCAAGGCGTTAGGTTATTCTTTAGGTAGATTTCACATATGCAGCTCTAATGTGTGTGTTGATGACTTAAGAAATTTATGGAGTATTCTTGCAATAAGGTATTCTATGGCTTTTGATGATAGCGAGATTAAATACGAATTCTATTCATATATTCAAAAACTTGTTTACAATTGAAGATGAAACCTTTATCCAATATTTCACATCCTTGATTTGCGTACTTTATTTGCTTTTTGTTTATTTTTATTTACACAATCAGAAATTCCCCCGGTGTTACTTATAGGAAACCGAAACAATTTGACAACCTAGACCTCTCTGTGGGAACGATCCTTTCTTGCCCTTGCTTCATTATATATTTTGAGTAGTAAGAAAGTGTAAATTTATTTTTGACGCCTACGACAAATGATCAAATTTTGGCGCCGTTGTTTCTTGAGGCAGCGGTTGTCGATTGTTTTTGGTTTCTTATTTTTGTATTTAGTTTTGTTTTACTTTTTCTTATTCTTTGGTTCTTATTCGAGTTTTGAGAATCTCGTTTCAGGTACCAATTTCTATGGACGGAGCATATTGGAGCAATCAATACGGCTTTCAACCTCAACAACATGAAAACTATCACCCTTATGGGGAATACAATCAAAACCAATCCTTTGGTTATGGTCAATATTCCACGTACCCTTTTAGTTGTTCTCATACATTTCAACCTTCTTAAGGTGGGTATGTAAGTGAGCAACCACAAGGAGGGGAGACTAGTTGTACTCCTATTAATTTTTCCTCTAGTTTGGTAGATGAAATGCAACAATTTATGGACAGCATGGAGTCAGTTTGTGGACAACCCAGCGTGGAACCAATTTCATCGATCGAATGTGCTCATAGTATGTTTGGCCCAATTTCTGATCGTAGTTATGATCATCCACCCATTCAAAGGGAATATAATTGGCCTAGCAATACTGAAGTAAGTAATTCTACTTTTTCTTTGTCGAATGAGCTTTACCAACAAATGGAACACTATTTTCAAAATTTGGATGGATCACTCCAAGAGCTTCAAAAAGGTGTTTCCACTTTAAGACAAGGCATTGAAGAATACAAAGAGGACATGCAAAATTCTGCGAAAGACCAATCTTTGGGAAGTGGTAGCCAATCTTATGTTGACTATGATAGTGATGATGATTATTATGAAAATACATCGTTTGAACCAATTTATGGTGGCAAACCCGAGGAGTGTATAATGGAGTCTTTTTGCGGTAAAGTTGATTGTGTTGAAAAGGACCACCCTTTGGAAATATTTGATGACATTAGTGTATTTAACTCAACTCATGGTCTTTATAATGATCAAACACCTATTCAAAAGGTACTTGAGTATGATGAGACTAGTGTGGTACAAAAATTCCTTGCAACAAGGTGTGAGTCTAATGAAGAGGAGTATGTTGAGAATGAGACGGTTATGACCAATATTGTGGAAGACCCAATTGAGCTTGCAAATGATTGTAATGATGATGTTTATGTCGAGACTTTGGTTAAGGCAGAAACGGACGAAGAATGGTTGCAAGGTTTGATAGAGGACCATGATATACAAGAGGTGAATAATTCACTTGAGTTTTTCAAGGATGAAGAGGATTCCGTAATACAAGAGATTGTGCAAGGTTTATCTAACCCTTTGCCTATTGTTTCTTCTCCTTTACCTCTTATTGGTTTGAATTTATGTGCTTCAAAAATATTGTTGAATGATTTTATATCTCGATATCCGCCATTAGAGATACTTGATTCTCATACTATGCAGGTTTTGGACCAAGAAACCGTGGAAGTACCCGACTCATATATTCTTTATGCACTTCCAAGTGTGGACAAGAATAAGTGTGGTGGAAGCTTTTATCGGTTCATAGCTTCACTTTTGCTTTATGTTACCAATATTTGTGTGAAGCTAGTGTTTGCAAAACAGGTTCTATGGACGGATCCCCAACTTTTCAGATTGTTGGTATATGGGGAATGAAACTTGCAAGGATATAGTCGGGCTGACGACTTTAAACCAAGCGCTACATGGGAGGCAACCCATAGGTTTTGTATCTCTTATCTTTTATTTTTCTTGTCTTGTTTTTAGTTTTTTTTTTTCTTGTCGCATATTGTTATAAAAGTTCCCACCTTGACTTTCTTTGGATTTATTCAATTTACATTGAGGACAATGTAAAGTTTAAGTGTGGGGGAGTGGTTAAGCATTTGCGTTGTAAATTTTTCATAATTTTTTCAACTTTTGTGTAAATAGTGAATAAAAACTCCAACTTGTAGTTAGTTTAGAGTCACATAGTATACATGTCGCTAAGATTACATCGAGAATCTCATAAGAGTGACTGAACTTAGAGATGACAGAGAACATGATCGGGTTTCTTAATTGTATGAGAGTTAAAGTTGGATTTAACCATGCCAGTGGCAAATAAGGTGCAGACTGAATTCGGTATTAGAGTAGTGATCCCCTATAGTGGAGACTACCCATGTTACATAATGTGAGGCACCGACCTTCAATTCTTTGTACCTGTCTAAATATGTGCTTTTAGAGTGTGTGTCACCGTACGTAAATTCCGGGCAGAATGGTGAGCTGCCCAACCTCCCACCATAGAAGCACTATTTTGATCTCTTGAGTGCTATTTTTATCAACCATGATGGTGACATCGAATTGCTAACTTACATACCACTTGTAATCTTGTTCGCAATTAGCACCATCCACCTTATCTCTCTCTACACCAACAGGTTCATAGAAACACCATCATCATCAACAAGAGGAGTATCAGGAAAGTTGAAGACGTTCAAGGTTTACAAGCAACAATACAAGGAGCAGAATTTTTACAAGTTGAAGACTATTGTACAAGAGCGAAGATTATAAAGATGAGAGTTCGAGAAGTTTATGATATCAAGACATACAAGTTGTGAAGAATCAAGCGGTAAAGTACTTACACCATGGCCTTTGTACTTACATTTTTATTTATTTGTATTTTGCTATCTCTTGTCTCAAAAATAAAATAAAATAATAATAATAATAATAATATAAAAAAAAGAAAAAAAGAAAAAAAAAGATAAAAAAGAAAAGAAAAAAAAATCAAAAAAAGAAAAGAAAAAAAAAAGACAAGAGAAATTTTTTAAGTTCATTATTAGTTTTATTATTTTGTTCTTGTTTTCATTTTGTATTTGTTTTATTTTTCTTGTCTCGTAAAAAAAAATTAAAAAAAAAATTGAAAAAAAATAAAATACAGAAAAAAAAAAGGAAAAAAAAAAAGAGAGACAAGAAAAATTTGTTGTATCATATTTTGGGTTTGTATAGTTCGTTTTTAGTTTTGTATTCTTTCAATAAAGCCAATGGAAGAAGAAATATCTATAATGAAGTTTCAAGCAATAAGGAATTAGAGGAAAGAATCACATTGTCAAGATTCTACGAAGTTCAAGATTTTATCATCAAGAGTTGAAGACCGAAGACGAAGATGAAGACACCGATAGAAGACCGAAGACGTTTCTATGGATGCTGTGAGAGTGGTGCTAGCTGCACGGCGAACGGATAACGAGGTAAGTAAGCATATTCCCACCTTCGTTAAGTGATTGATTTCCTTTCGAAGAGATCGTCAGAAAAATGGGTTTTCAAAAATTATAAAAGATGTGGGTTTTCAAAACTATTCGGAGGGTTTTGCCTTCCTACCATTCAACGTGTCACAGGATTCTCTCTTCATTCCAACCTGGACACATGTGTGACCCATAAAAAGCTGTTTATTATTGAGAGCAACTTCATAAAACCCTTTCTTGTGAGGCAGAGTCGAGACTTTTGATCACTCCGAACCCGAATTTCTTTCGAGAAGGGATGGTTATTTCTCTCTCAACTTTTAAGGATGAGATTGTGTTCATTTATGTGTCTAACTTCTTATGACTAGTGTGCAGAATTTCTATGTCTTCTTAGCGCGTTGGATCATTACGGAGAATTAGTAAGTTGGAAAAATAGGTTTTGTAGGTATATCTCTAGTAAACCCTCACGAGACTATAACTCGTCCACTAGGGACACCTAGGGGTTTAGTTATTTATGCTAAAAGTGACCGTAGCCTCAATGACACGGAGTTGTATGTATTTTAGAATTGTTTTGTTTGATTTGCTCGAGGACTAGCAAAGTCTAAGTGTGGGGGAATCTGATAGGTGTCTAAAACACCTAATTTACTATCTAGTAGTTACGCTTTCTTTGCTATTTTTTCTTGTAAATTATGTACTTTACGCGTGTTTTTGAGTTATTAGGTACTCTGGAGTCGCACAGAGGAAAAGAAACGGAAATCATTCAAACTGAGTCAAAAAGGGTAAACCGGTCATTTCATCGGCTAATACTAATGGGAGCCCATCCACATGTTAGGGGGTAGCCAGATTTTGGTTAAAAGAGAATTGCTAAAAACACCCACGGGTGTTGATAGTCGTCCCAGTTTTATTACACCAAACCAAAAATAGGGGAATCGGTTTCTCATTCGATTCTTCCCCAATTCCTTTAGCAACAAAATCAGAGATGGAGAATTGGTGAGCGAGAAATTCAGCGCCGCAATCAAGGTTTTTTGAGTCTGTATTATGCAGACAAGAAGATGGATTAACTTAACTTGTAGCTTGAATTAATCTGTGGTGAATTTAGGGTTTCTGAAGGCTTGAATTCTGATGTTGAGATGATGATGCTGGTGAAGATAAAGAAGAAGGTTGAACGGAGCTTGCTGTTGTTGGATTGGTGATGACGAATTGAGGGTTTGAAGAAGAAATTATAGAAGATGGTGCTGTCAAATCGATTCTAAAATGGAAAATTGTTAGGGTTTTGGTGGAAATGAAGTGGAAGCTAGAATTAGGGATCTGCTGCCGTTTGAAATAATGGGTTTTGATGGAACTGGTTAGGGTTTGATGATTCAGATGAAAACGAAGGTGATGATGCTACTATGAAGTCGAGAAGATGGGTTCAATTTGTGGGTAGCCTGAATTCAAGAATGGAGTCATTGACGGCAACGAAATAATGCAAAGTGTGCATAGAATTGAAGTGTGATTCAAAGACAGAGAAGAGCTGAACATGTAGCTGCTACAGAGAAGATTAAATGGGTTAGAATGAAATTGCAGGTGGAGCCATGAAAGTTCAGGGAAGAATTGGAGATTGTTTAAGGGTCTGGTGAGAGATGTGATTCAAGATGGAGTTGATTATGAATTTGAGATGGAGAAGAACAAGGTCTTATGCTGTGAGAAGGATATGAAGGTGGTGGTATGCATGAAATGGAGTTGAATTGCTTGACAGGAAGTGAAGTGTTGATGTCATTGATTGTGATGTGATGCACTAAGTCGGAGTGAAGTTATAGCTGCATTTGCAACTAGATGAACAACAGCTGGAAGTGAAGCATTCACTCAGATGAACTGGTGCAAGGAAGGAAGAGCTGGTTGAGTGAGCTGTTGTCGCAGCTGGAGTTATGTTGGGAATTGACAGAGTATGGGTGTGATGGTGTTTGTGTGAAGTAAGGAAATGGAAATCTGGGTCTGGGTGATGTGCAGCTGCAGTTCGCGATTAGTGTGCTGGAGATGAGCAATGGAGCTGAAAACAATGTCGTGAGTTCTGGTGGATTGGAGCTGCAACTCAGATGGTTTTGCAGGTGAATGGAATGGTGCTTATAGATGTGAGTTGGTGCTATTGCCTGCAATGGGTATTGTGTAAGAAGATAGAGATGGAATTGAGGTTGGCTAGGCAGAGTGGAATGGCTGGTGCTGCAGTGATGAAGCTGTGAAGCAGGGCATTCCAGGTTGTGATAAGTAAAGCAACTGAGATTGAATGAGACAAAGCTGAGTGCTGTAATTGCAGCTGAATTTGCAGGAATGCAGTGATGTTGTGGCTATGACTGGAGTTTGAAACTACAGGATTGAGATGGAATCTGGTGGTGGGACTAGAAATGATAGCAGGTGAATGAGCTGCAGAAATTGGTGTTGCTGCTCAGATGGTCATGGCTCGAGGCAAAAGGTGAATGGGATGAATTGCAATGTGCAAGTGAGCCGGAGTTAGGCTTGAGATGTCGCAGGAAGTTGTGAGCTGCAGGAGATGGTCTGATGGCAGTGATTGAAATGGAGAAGGTCTGTTTGAGTTGTATACAGGGATTTGGTGGTTGGTGAGCGACCATCATGGCCGGATAGAAATTGGTGATGCACAATGATTGTGCAAAGACATTGTAGGCTGTGCAATGGCTCCGAGCCAAGACTAATCAGCTCACTCGGCCAAGGCAATGGATCGACTCACAACCCGACTCAAATTGAGTTAGAGTTTGACTTGGTGCTGGGCCGAGTTGACTCACCGACCGAGTTGACTGGACGATTTGACCCGTTGACCGGTGACCGACGGACTTTGCCGGTCACCCGAGCCGATTCCCGGTGACTTTTCCGTAGATTTCCGCCATAATCCCAGTTTTCCGACGACGGATTTTGGACATAATTTTATATGGGTATTTTCCACACATGGGCTTGGTGGACTAGTTGGAGATGGGTTTTGAGAAGACCTAAATTTGGAAAGAGTATCCTTTTGGAATTGAAGAAACATATAAATAGAAAAGTCTTTCTCAAACCTAGATATATCTCCATTAGGGAGAACTCATATTTTTGGTTCGAGGGTTTAGAAACATGATAGGTTTTCTCTTCCTTCTTGTTATGAACTCCTATGCCATGAGTAACTAAGTTTTTATTATTGGTTGAAGATGTAGTTGGATTTTGCAACCAAGTTATGATTTTTATGAATTAGTTTTCTCTCAAAATCATTGTTCACTTTCTACGGGTTATAATAATTGCATGATTGATGTATTGCAATATGATTGAATGTTTGTTTAGTTAAGTCTAGAATTGATTGAACTCACATCCATATCTATAGCTATTTTAGGGTTCATCATCGAGCGATAACCTTGAATACGAGTAGCATGATATGATTCTAGGTTGTAGTGATACATCCTCGTAGTCATATGTAGAAACTGACCTTTGTTCGAATTGTTTGCGCAATGTATTACAATTGCATTGATTAGCCTATTTCTGAAACTTAATGCTCCTAGGAATTGAACTTGATTAGCTAGCGCAAGGCGTTAGGTTATTCTTTAGGTAGATTTCACATATGCAGCTCTAATGTGTGTGTTGATGACTTAAGAAATTTACGGAGTATTCTTGCAATAAGGTATTCTATGGCTTTTGATGATAGCGAGATTAAATACGAATTCTATTCATATATTCAAAAACTTGTTTACAATTGAAGATGAAACCTTTATCCAATATTTCACATCCTTGATTTGCGTACTTTATTTGCTTTTTGTTTATTTTTATTTACACAATCAGAAATTCCCCCGGTGTTATTTATAGGAAACCGAAACAATTTGACAACCTAGACCTCTCTGTGGGAACGATCCTTTCTTGCCCTTGCTTCATTATATATTTTGAGTAGTAAGAAAGTATAAATTTATTTTTGACGCCTACGACAGCGATCAGTAACCCTTTTGCTATTCGCACCCCCAGTTCGGTTAGGGGGGACATCATCTTCATCGTTTCAAAAATTCAATTTGGCGGGAAAGTAGTTTCCTCGCCTGCGTACTTCCCTGGATGATTTTTGGACGAGATTTTTGCGAGTTTTTGACTGGATATGATTTGGTATTACCCTGTTACATCAAAACAGGGTAGTTAGTCGTGTTTAAATTGTAAAGAAAGAAGTTTTCCACATATCTTCCATAAAACATGACATCGAGATATACGCGGGATTTTCTTGTGGAAGTAACAGCTATGCAAGAGTTTTACTCTAACTGAGTCGTGAAATCAGCGATCTGGAGTGTGCTAGATGGAAGAGAACTGCGTGAGAAGATAAAAAAGGGAATATTATCCCCGGAAATAACAGATGAAGATACGTGAGATATCCGAGGAATAATGAGAAGATATGAGCATTCGATTGAGAGATACTCTCCTTTGATATATAAATAGTGTCGATAGAAGTCATTAAAAAGGAGGAGGAGAGTTTGGGAGGGTTTAGAGCGTCAATAGAGTCGAGAAAATCAAGTTGCAGAGAACATATTTCTGCTGCTGCTGTGAAGAACACGAAGAACATAAGACGCACGCAGGACCGTCATTCATCAACAGTGTTAACGACTCGCATCTGTGGGTCGTAGTTTGGAGGCAGACTTAAATAAATAATAATAATGACGACGTTAATATTTATCGTTCTCTCATGTGATTCGGTTTGTAACAAAAATAATTGTTACAAACCCGATTTTTCATTATTTCTCCCTTATTCATCATTTGTAAACCATTTTTGAGCAATGAAATCAACTTTTGAGCGTGTTTCCAACATGATGAGCTAAACCTAATCTCCGGGGCGAGGGAGGAAGCCATTCTTCCAAAATTTATGTGGTAAAATTTATTTAAATTTATTTATGCAATTCTTTAATGATTATTTGCACCAAAAGAAAATTGAGTAAATGATTTTTATTAATTAGTTGTGTTTTCTCTTGATGAAGTATGCTTAGTTTAGGGCTTTTGATACTTCATGCTTGCGATTAACAATTGATGTTTTGAAAATCTAATTTAGGCAATGATTAGAATCACAATTTCTTTTGATTGGAGTTATATTGTCTAGAATTGCATGATAAACATTAACATTAAATCACATGAATTTTGGTGAATGGTGAAATCCTGAACCCCGATCTCTCTATTATAGTCAGTTTTAATTTGCTTAATCTTAAAATTTAAATCTAAAAGCACAGTCTTCACAAGTCTAAACGAACCTATTACTACAACATCATTGAAAATAACCATCAACAGGAGATTCACACGAAGAACATGGAGCTAATCAAAGAAGCGGTAAACGACATACTTGATCTCCTCATCAAGATGACATCGGAGTTGAGTGTTCCGGAGACCTTTACACCGGGTACTAATTCCCCTCAGATCAACAGTTTTACTACGAACCAGAGACCAGTGGATCAGGAAGCGGCATCTCTAGTGGAAAGCTTGTGTGAACTCTTGCACCTCTCGAAGAATCAACGGGCTGAGACGTTTGCTGCAATTAATAAAATAGCTCTGGATGTACACCTGACCCCTTCTCGTCCAGAAGTCCTAACTGCATCGGAAACATTTGTAAATAATGTTACATTTACATAAGACGACATGATGGAAGAGGAAGGTCACAACCGGGCCCTACATGTTACTGCACGCATCAAGGATTCAGAGTTCAGGAGGGCCCTCATCGATACAGGAGCATCTTCGAATGTGATCACTATCAAGACTCTCGGGATAGCCAAGGTTAGCCCATGCAAGATTGTACGGCAACCCACCACAATGACGGACTTCGAAGGAAACCAGACTAACACATATGGGTATGCCAATCTGAATTTATCAGTAGGACCCGTTCAGTCAAAAGTGAAATTTGAAGTCATAGAAAAAGAGCCAGACTACCATATGATACTAGGGAGACCGTGGCTTCATGACAATAAGGTCATACCTTCAACATATCACCAGTGCCTGAAGACCATGCTAAATGAGGAAGTCATCCGTATTCCTGCATCATTGTCTCCGTACGCGCCAATATGAGGAGTGGAACTGTTCGAACCAAAAGAAACTCCGCAGGGAAGGTCAGACAAAGTCCTGTGCACCCCACTACCCACGTGGGCTTCAATCCAGGAAGAAGACCGACTTGCATCACTGGGGGCTAAGCACCACGAAACACCTTTTCCGACGATGCGTCCATCTTTATCCGGTGAAGCTTCAACCCATGCTCACACCAAAAGGGAACGCACATTCGAGGCAAACCGTGATCAGAAGGGGAAGACAATATACCGGCACCGCTGTTAGCATTTAGCAGAGAGACTGGCACCCAGTCTCTCCGACCAATTGAATGCTGCAAGAACGACGAAACGCAAGAGGAGGTATTGGACGCTCCACGACAGCTACAAGATGACACCAGCTTCACGACTGACGAGCTCGAGACTAATAACATCGGGAATGAAGAATTTCCCAGGCATGTCTCTATCAGTTCGACTCTGTTCGTAGATGAACGTGCGAATCTTGTCCAACTACTCAAGGAGTACCAAGATGTGTTTTCCTGGACATACGAGGAAATATATGGTCTAGACGAAAAATTAATCACTCACCACTTACATGTCATACCTGGATCCAAGCCAATCAAGCAATCTCCGAGGCAATTCAGACACGAAGTGGAAGAACAAATCAAGAACGAAATTCAAAAGTTGCTTGCTGCTGGCTTCATCGCACCTATTCATCATCCGACCTGGTTAGCTAATGTAGTCCCGAAAGAAGAAAACGGACAGATCCGGTCTTTGCGTGGATTTCGAGACTTGAACAAGTGCTGCCCCAAGGACGACTTTCCTCTCGCCTAACATCGACATGTTAGTAGACGCCACCAAATGGACACGACATGTTCTCCTTCATGGATGGTTACAAATGGCTACAATCGATAAGGATGTATGAGCACGATGCAAGTAAGACAGACCTTCCGAACCCCTCTTGGCAATTTTTACTATACTGTTATGCCACTCGGTTTAAAGAACGCCGGCGCAACGTATCAACATGCTATGACGGAAATCTTCCACGACATGATGCATAAACAAGTAGAAGACTATATAGATGATATCGTGGTCAAGTCAAAGGCTCGAGCAGATCACACCAACGTCTTACGGCAAGTGTTTGAGAGGTTTCGAGAATACAAGTTGAAGATGAATCCTTTGAAATGCGCTTTCGGTGTCTCTTCAGGTAAATTTCTGGGATTCCAAGTGACTGCAGAAGGAATAAAGATAGACCCGTCCAAGACTCAGGCTATCCTCACAATGCCGCCTCCCGAACTCGTGAAGGAGCTCCGAGTTTCATGGGCAAGGTGAACTACATTCGACGTTTTATACCTGGTCTAGCCCAACTTACCGCCTCATTCACCCCCTTAATGAAGAAAGGAGCCAGCTTCGTTTGGACTGCAACCCAGCAGGAAGCTTTTCAAAAGATTCAACGAATACTATCATCTCCAGCCATCATGAATTCTCCTGTACAAGGGAAACCACTGGTTCTCTACACTGCCTTCAGTGACACCGCCGTAGGGGCTTTACTCGCTCAGGAAGACGATGAGGGAATCGAACGTCCCATATACTATTTCAGCCGAATATTAAGAGATGCTGAACTCAGATATCCCAAAGCGGAGAAAGCATGTTTATCTTTGATCCATTCCATTCAGAAATTTAGACATTACCTACTATCCAACAAGGTGATACTCGTGTCTAAATCTGATCCTGCAAAGTTTTTACTTTCAAAACTGGTCTTGACGGGAGGACAGCAAGTGACTTCTCCAAATGTCAGAGCTGGACATAACATGTACGTCACCTAGAGCTATCAAGGGTCAAGCAGTCGCGGACTTACTAGCAGCATTCCCTGGAGAAGGCACTACAGGGCTCCACGAGGATATTCCTGTAGAATTTCCAGACATCTTTGTTTTGGAAGAAGAAGTGTGGCTCTTGTATTTTGATGGCTCTGCCACCCCTAGTAGTAATACTGGATGAGCGGGCGTGGTATTAGTATCTCCAACTGTGGAAGTATTCTCACACTCCTTCCAGCTGGACTTCGAATGCACCAACAACTCATCAGAGTATGAAGCCTTCCTCATAGGGCTGTCAATATCCAAGCAAGCGTGAGTCACGCGTCTCGGAAATAAGAGGTGACTCCAAGTTACTTGGTGAATCGGATGAATGGGGTATACGCACTTTGAAGGAAGTAACGCTAGCTCCATACCGATCAGAAGCACAAAGGTTACTCAACTATTTTGCTCGATGCAACCATAACCCATGTCGGTCGCAAAGAACAATAAACACGCCGATTGTCTAGCAACACTGGCTTCCAAATTGAAGTTCGAAGGTTTGGAAGAAACCCTGACAGTAAAGAGGAGAACCATATAATCGACATGGCTATCACAATACTAAGATACCAAGACTGACGATTGGTGAACTCCGATAATTCAAGAGCTCAACAGATCACTCTCCCAAGGAAAGGTCAGTCTCAAAACCCTGCATAATTTCTTCATGCTTCATGGTATGCTGTATTATCGAAACCCGGATGGTTCCCTGTCAATATTTCTTGGGGATGACGAAGCACAACTACAGCTAAATCGTGTTCACAATGAAATTTGTGGACAATCACCGGTGTTAACGCTTTACCGACGACTTCAACGCCTGGGATATTACTGGCCAGAGATGGAGACTCAATCCAGACTACTTCAGAAGTCCTGCTCGAATTGCCAAGCACCGCCACATCAATTGGAAGTTTTTAACGTGAACCACACTGGGGACTGGAGAGAGCCATACATTAGCTATCTCCGTGATAGAGCAACTCCCGCCAATCAAAAGGATTCCATCAAGATAAAGCAAAAGCCAAGCGATTCGTATTCCACGAAGGGATCCCGTATCGCAAGAGCTTCGGAGGTGATCTATTACGATGCCTCGGTCAGGTAGAAATCCCGATCATGTTGAAGGAAACACATGAAGGGGAACATCAAGGGAAGAGGAAACTGTTTCTCCGTATACACGAGAAATACTATTGGCCGACCATGGAAGATGACGCAACCGCTTTTGTTTCAAGTCATCACAAATGCCAAATTCATGGGAACCTTGTTCACGCGCCTTCCACCCCTTTGCACTCGATAAGCGGTCCATGGACATTTTACAGTGAGGGACTGGACATTATCGGGAAAATCAACCCTCCATCATCAAAGCAACACGAGTACATCATAATCAAGCACGTAATACTTCACCAAATGGGTAGAAGCTATTCCCCTGCGAGGGACTACAGGAGCAACAATTGCGGGTTTCATTAAAGAACATATCATTTGTCGTTTTGGTGTGCCTAAGCATATCATCACTGATAATGGCACTCCCTTCGCCAATAAACAGGTACGAGAGTTACTTGAAGAGTATGGCATTAAACAGGTCTTCTCCACCATCTACTATCCTCAAGGGAATGGACAAGTGAAAGTACCAACAAGACATTGATCCGATCATCATCGATCAAGAGACACGACAATCCAAGGGAATGGCACGACCCGATTACCAATGGCACTATGGGCATACCCAGACATCACCCGAAGCTCCACCGGAGTTTCCCCATACTCACTTGTTTACGAGAGCGGGACGCAATTCTCCCAAAGGAGATCAAAATCCCATCAGCCAGGATTGCAGCCGCAACCGGGATCCACTGGAACGAAGCTGAAGCCTCTAACTCTAGAGTAGCGGAGTTAGACACTTTGGATATGAGGAGAAACAAAGCAGAAGAACGCACTCAGATGTACAGGAATAAAATTTCCAGGGCATACAACAAAACTGTGAAATCACGTATTCTCAAAGTGGGAGATTTGGTCTTGAAAACGGCCAAGCACATCCAACAAGACATGTCTGCACCAAAATTCTCACCAAAATGGTAAGGTCCTTACACAATCACCAAGGCTTACAATACTGGTTATTACAACATCATTAAGGTGGACGGAGGCAGGCTAGAAGCAGTCATCAATGGAAAGTGGCTCAAGGCATGTCATGCCTAACCATTATCTGCTCTGTCAACAATACATGCATTTATTTTCATTACATGTTTGAATCATCAATTATATTCAGAGATGCATCAATGAAAAAACCCGTTTCACCAATCAAAAACCAATACAATTTATTCCGCAAAGATGTTCAAAAACTTTTGGCATAAACGTCATTAACAATGAGGGAATACAGCTGAATGCGACTTAGAGGAGGCCATCTAGTAGATTATAGTTCCTTGAGAGCATCATCTCCAGTCTAGCTTGATATCTCTCAGTCCTTTTCTTCAAGTCATGTACTGTCTGCTCCACCTTCTTTGATTCCGCAGCCAGAGCCTTCTCCTCTTCTAAGATAGCTTTCGCAGCAGGAACAACGTTTACGAGGATACCAGCTCGATCAACCTTGATGATATCAAGACGCTGCCGCAACCAGCCCACGTTGAACTCCATGGACTCGCAAGTAGATACCATATTCTCCCACTTTTCGAGGCTTGATTCGGCAACGTTGCGGATAGAAATATTCTCCATCTCAGCAATCATGGGAAGAAGGCAGTTTACCGTGGTGACCAAAGCAGATAAACAGTGTCGGACCACATTCCTGGTTGCGATATGGCCGTAATTTCTCCATAACTTTGTGTACAAAGGCACAAACTCCTTCCGCACTAAGAATCCACCGACATCTCGGTAGCTGGAGGATAAACATTTCATGCGAACATCGAATGAAAGACCTGCATTGGGGTATTCATAAGATGAGATACCCAGATCAGCTTCGAGGTCCACAGTGGTAGGCGTGTTTGAGTTTGAAGGAAGAGGACTGTTTAAGTCGTCATCATCGATAACTGTCACACATGTTCCGGTAGGGTATCTCTGCAAGAAGGAGAGGATTATTCACCTGATCATTATGAAGAACAAGCAATTGTCCAGAAAAGAAAAAGGAAACGAACCGGTATGATCTTCTTGACTCGGAGAACACGAGCAGGGGATTCATCATGAAGCTCAGACGCAGGTCGTGCACGTTTTACGGAAGATCCTGGATGGTATGAAGAAGACGATCCACTGTTGTTCGACATGATAAGGAAACGGAGTTTCTACGAGAAAGCCCTATCGTAAAATCGTAAAAGTGGTTCAAAATCTCTACACATGCGTATATGCTGAGGAAACCCTAAAGGAAGACTAAAACGATTACGGCGAAGCCTGCCCGATATATGGGGATTCAACACCGACCAAGTCAGGCTTTCTTCTTTTGAACCCTAATCAAGAATTAGAAGAGCATCTGAATACGAGTGATTCAACCAGCAGTGTGTAAGCACCCACGCCCGGGAATCCCAGTAGAAGAATAATCTTATTCCTAACTTAAACACCCAAGGGAGGAAGCCGTCCATCAAGGCCTGTGGTCACGCACGTATGGAGGATTGCCCACGATTGGTCATAGTCCCTCCAGGTAGACTTCTTTTATCTTGTCTTCTTATGTTTGTATATGTCACCATCTCATGCCTACCTCACAATAGCGTAACCATTATGCGCTAGGCAGGGGACTTAATGTTGATGGTGGATTTTCATTTAAGGCTAAAATTGTAAAGGCCAAAATTATGGGCTAACATCTTGCAAAAGATAAAGCCATTAATAAGTGATGAATACTTCTTCACTTTACTAATTCACCTAGAATAGAGCATGTGGCAACAATCCCGATGATTCTCGTGAATTAAATACACAAAATTTATCCAGGTTGGAGCATGTAGCAACAATCCCATATACCCTGTGAATTTACAGCATTATCAATTATTGCATGACCAGCCTCGTATTTCCTGTACTCATTACCGGTGCGGCATGACGACTGAGTGTTGTTCTCAACAGAGCAACACGAATCTCCAAGCATTAATAATGAAGCATGTACGAAATACCCATACAGGATACAACTCTCGGTGTGTTATACTAACCCGATTGAGCACATTTGAACCTGAACTGACCGTATCAGTCTCGGAAACGATCACGACCATCCAACTTCACCAAAGATGATTGGATGGCTTAGATTGGATCCATGACCCCAAGCGGTATTGGAATATTCACTACCGACCCAACGCGGGCCCGCATGGTCGGTCTCCCTTGCCAAACCGTCCAAACCAGAGCAGTATGGACGAAAAACCCTAAATTAAGGTTTGCGGCACATTACTTGTATCGCAAAACTGTCTCAACCATCCATCTTCGCATGCATAGATGGAGGGTGTAGATGTAGATTCAAAGAGCCCAGAGCATGTAAACACAAATACCGTGGGCCCGCCTACATACCTGACTGATTGGTCAGGACCAACTATAGTTGGTCCTCTTGATTCGTGCGCCCCAAACTGGGTATGACACACGGCCGGCAAAACCTAATTAGGTTTTGTGTCGCGATCACGAGCATCCATTTTCTCTTGCACGAATGAAGGGTCCAGGAATAGACTAAGCAGCTCCGGTAAGTATCAACACGATAACTGTGGGCCCACCTATCTCCACACCCGATCGGCCAAGACCAAACTTGGCTGCACACCTTGATTCGCGCGCCCAAGCTAGGCGTGGTCACACTTCCCAACCGCAACCGATCTCGACCGCTCAAGTTTACTGGGACAAATTGAGTGGCTTAGATCATGTTTCTATGGGACGATGAAGTACAGGTATATACATCATCCCACCGCCTGCACGCAGGGATGATCGGCCAAGACCGACCAAGCTTGGTCGTCTTGGAACGCGTGCCCAAAATTGGCATGATGCGTGGCTTTTGCGGCACCAGATTTCTGTTGCAAATTGATCTCGACCACTCAACTTCGCCGGACAAATTGAGTGGCCCGGATCACACTTTCACGAGACAATAAGATATGGGCGCCTACACCATCATGTCGTCTACACACATGCACGATCGACCCTGTCAAAATTGTATCCCAAGCTTGGATTCGACCAAGCTTAAGAGTGATGCTTGCGCACCTCTTCAAAAACCCTAATTCCATCAACGGTCGCAGATGAGTGTCTCAAAGATCATATCGTCCGTCCAACTTCACCGGCTTGGTTATACAACCCTGGTCAGGAGTTAATTGGTCAGTGAGGCGTCATGGTGATCACCACCCGTTACTTTACCACATCATGATGCAGTACCTGCATAGAATACACACGATACTTCACAAGTATCAACTTCCTAAATAACTTAGTTATTTAATCTAGCATTACATGCTACTTTCTGTGGGTCCCATGATCCACACACTCGAGACATCAATCATGTCACAAACTGGGGGATACATAATGGGGTATTGGTATGGCGGTTTACAGCGTGCAACGCGCCATCACAAGAACGTGTCAGGAAGTCATGGACGGTTAGAGATGACAGGAGAAGTGGGCAAGACTGGTCGTGTAACACCAACACATAATTCCACTACTCCATCACTCCACTTCCTCCACTTCCCACGAGAGACATGAAAAGGGCTCAAATAACTTGTATAAATAGGTTCTCCTCCCTATTTCCAAAACACAAGAGCAAGTCCAGACAACAGAGGCAAGTGTTGATACCATCGTATTCAAACACCGGAACTGATAGCTTACATCCCGCAAGCCAGTTCAACTTTCTGATACAAGTCATACATAGCCAACACCTTCACAATCTCAACACCTTCTTCGCTTCCTCCCTAAGATCAACCCCATCTCCTTCACTTTGTGACCGAAATAAGTCCTGGAACGGCCATTTCTTGGTTTAGGCCGGATTTGCATGTTTGATTTATCGAATCTACAAGCACTCCCGTGTAGTGCATTTGTTTAAGGTTTATGGGTGAAATATTTTTCACCCATAAACAAATGAGTCTAAACCTTTATGGGTGAAAAATATTTCACACCGATACGGTCAGTGATCGTTTCTGAGACTGATCGTGATCGTTTCTGAGACTGATACGGTCAGTTCAGGTTCAAATGTGCTCAATCGGGTTAATATAACACACCGAGAGTTGTAGCCTGTATGGGTATTTCGTACATGCTTCATTATTAATGCTTGGAGATTCGTGTTACTATGCTGAGAACAACACTCAGTCGTCATGTCGCACCGGTAATGAGTACAGGAAATACGAGGCTGGTCATGCATTAATTGATAATGTTGTAAATTCACAGGGTATATAGGATTGTTGCTACATGCTCCAACCTGGATGAATTTTGTGTATTTAATTCACAGAATACTGGGATTGTTGCCACATGCTCCATTCTAGGTGAATTAGTAAAGTGAAGAAGTATTCATCACTTATTAATGGCTTTATCTTTTGCAAGATGTTAGCCCATAATTTTGACCTTTAAAATTTTAGCCTTAAATGAAAATCCACCATCAACATTAAGTCCCCTGCCTAGCGCATAATGGTTACGCTATTGTGAGGTAGGCATGAGATGGTGACATATACAAACATAAGAAGACAAGATAAAGGAAGTCTACCAGGAGGGACTCTGACCAATCGTGGGCAATCCTCCATACGTGCGTGACCACAGGCCTTGATGGACGGCTTCCTCCCTACTCCATCACTCCACTTCCTCCACTTCCCACGAGAGACGTGAATAAGGCTCAAATGACTTGTATAAATAGGTTCTCTTCCCTATTTCCAAAACATAAGAACAAGTCCAGACAATAGAGGCAAGTGTTGATACCATCGTATTCAAACACCGGAACTGATAGCTTACATCCTGCAAGCCAGTTCAGCTTTATGATACAAGTCATACATAGCCAACATCTTCACAATCTCAACACCTTCTTCGCTTCCATCCCTAAGATCAACCCCATCTCCTTCACTTTGTGACCGAAACAAGTCTGGAACGGCCATTTCTTGGTTTAGGCCGGATTTGCACATATTGATTTCTCGAATCTACAAGCACTCCCGTGTAGTGCATTTGTTTAAGGTTTAGACTCATTTCTCATCCACACACCCCAAATTACCAAAACCGGCAGAAATAGTTTTCACCCATAAACAATTGGCGACCACAACGGGAGATTAATCTCTCGGTTGTAAAGTCAATTTCTTCAATACCATTCAATCAATTTCGAGATGGTTGGTCTTAGGACCGCCTCCACAGTCTCAAATCCTGATGTTTCCTCCAACGGAGATACCCCCTCCTCCTAACGGTGTATCCGACGGCATGATCGGGAGATTTCCAACATTAAGCGAACTAGCACGGGTACAGGAAATTCACACGAAGAACATGGAGCTAATCAAAGAAGCGGTAAACGGCATACTTGATCTCCTCATCAAGATGACATCAGAGATGAGCGTTCCGGAGACCTTTACACCGAGGACTAATTCCCCTCAGATCAACAGTTTTACTACAAACCAGAGACCAGTGGATCAGGAAGCGGCATCTCTAGTGGAAAGCTTGTGTGAACTCTTGCACCTCTCGAAGAATCAACGGCGCGACGTTTGCTGCAATTAATAAAATAGCTCTGGATGTACACCTGACTCCTTCTCGTCCAGAAGTCCTAACTGCATCGGAAACATTTGTAAATAATGTTACATTTACAGAAGACGACATGATGGCAGAGGAAGGTCACAACCGGGCCCTACATGTTACCGCACGCATCAAGGATTCAGAGTTCAGGAGGGCCCTCATCTACACAGGAGCATCTTCGAATGTGATCACTCTCAAGACTCTCAGGACAACCAAGGTTAGCCCATGCAAGATTGTACGACAACCCACCACAATGACGGACTTCGAAGGAAACCAGACTAGCACATACGGGTATGTCAATCTGAATTTATCATTAGGACCCGTTCAGTCAAAAGTGAAATTTGAAGTCATAGAAAAAGAGCCGGACTACCATATGATACTAGGGAGACCGTGGCTTCATGACAATAAGGTCATCCCTTCAACATATCACCAGTGCCTGAAGACCATGCTAAATGAGGAAGTCATCCGTATTCCTGCATCATTGTCTCCGTACGCACCAATATGCGGAGTGGAACTGTTCGAACCAAAAGAAACTCCGCAGGGAAGGTCAGACAAAGTCCTGTGCACCCCACTACCCACATGGGCTTCAATCCAGGAAGAAGACCGACTTGCATCACTGGGGCTAAGCACCACGAAACACCTTTTCCGACGAGGCGTCCATCTTTATCCGGTGAAGCTTCAACCCATGCTCACACCAAAGGGGAACGCACTTTCGAGGCAAACCATGATCAGAAGGGGAAGACAATATACCGGCGCCGCTGTTAGCAATTAGCAGGAGAGACTGGCACCCAGTCTCTCCGACCAATTGAATGCTGCAAGAACGACGAAACGCAAGAGGAGGTATTGGACGCTCCGCGACAGCTAAAAGATGGCACCAGCTCCACGACTGACGATCTCGAGACTGTTAACATCGGGAATGAAGAATTTCCCAGGCCTGTCTCTATCAGTTCGACTCTCTCCATAGATGAACGTGCGAATCTTGTCCAACTACTCAAGGAGTACCAAGATGTGTTTGCCTGGACATACGAGGAAATGCCTGGTCTAGACGAAAAATTGATCACTCACCACTTACATGTCATACCTGGATCCAAGCCAATCAAGCAATCTCCGAGGCAATTCAGACACGAAGTGGAAGAACAAATCAAGAACGAAATTCAAAAGTTGCTAACTGCTGGCTTCATCAGACCTATTCATCATCCGACCTGGTTAGCTAATGTAGTCCCAGTAAAGAAGAAAAACTGACAAATCCGGTGCTGCGTGGATTTCAGAGACTTAACAAGTGCTGCCCCAAGGACGACTTTCCTCTGCCTAACGTCGACATGTTAGTAGACGCCACCAGCGGACACGTCATGTTCTCCTTCATGGATGGTTACAGCGGCTACAATCAGATAAGGATGTATGAGCACGATGCAAGTAAGATAGCCTTCCGAACCCCTCTTGGCAATTTTTACTATACTTGTTATGCCATTCGGTTTAAAGAACGCCGGCGTAACGTATCAACGTGCTATGACGGCAATCTTCCACGACATGATGCATAAACAAGTAGAAGACTATGTAGATGATATCGTGGTCAAGTCAAAGGCTCGAGCAGATCACGCCAACGTCTTACGGCAAGTGTTTGAGAGGTGTCGAGAATACAAGTTGAAGATAAATCCTTTGAAATGCGCTTTAGGTGTCTCTTCAGGTAAATTTCTGGGATTCCAAGTGACTGCAGAAGGAATAAAGGTAGACCCGTCCAAGACTCAGGCTATCCTCATAATGCCACCTCCACGAACTGTGAAGGAGCTCTAGAGTTTCATGGGCAAGGTGAACTACATTCGACGTTTTATATCTGGTCTAGCCCAACTTACCGCCTCATTCACCCCCTTACTGAAGAAAGGAGCCAGCTTCGTTTGGACTGCAACCCAGCAGGAAGCTTTTCAAAAGATTCAACGAATACTATCATCTCCAACCATCATGACACTACACCAAATTCTTGGTTTAGAAACATAACCAAGCCGTTAGTTGTAACGGCTCTCGCCTGTTGCAAAAGTGGGTGTTACATTATTTTGTAACGGCTTTGTGGCCGTTACGAACCTGGGTTGTAACGGCTCTCGTAACAGCTGTGAGCCGTTACGAATTTTGCCACGTGGTAACAGATGTGGGCCGTTATGAATTTTTTTTTGTAACATAGCTGGCGTAACAGCTTTGAGCCGTTACTAACTTTTTTGTAACAGCAAAAAAATTACTGCCAGTCAACATATACCTGGTCAAAATTGGTCAATATTGACCAATTTTGACCAGGTCAATGTTGACCTCGTGATCCATTTTCAAATTTAAGATACGCCAGAATTCAAACAAAAATACCTGTATAAATCTTTCATTCAATCTAACCACATTCTATGATACATTAATTCAACATCAATAAAACTTGTTCTATTCTTTCATTCAACCCACCAAATTCTATGACACATTTAAACAAGATCATTGACTTAGAACTTATGAGAATTTCTAAACACTCTTTTACATTCATTCAAGCAGTTTGATACTTGGAGAGAATTCATATTCCTAAGTTTGAGGGAATATAATATATGTTTAGAAACTTAAATAGATAGCATATAAGTAAACTAACAGACAGAACTCACATAACAGTCTTTGCATTGTCTTGCGTACCGATTATTTTTAAAATCTGCAACACTTATGAGTTATGCACCTGAACAAGGTTCCTGGTTGTGAGAACCTTCTGTAAGGCAAGCAACCACCATTGTCCGATCTGCAAGGAAATGAATTGGAACAATCAGTAGTAAATTAGACACTTTCAACTTATACTTGAGAATTTTTTTAAAAAATTCAATACCCCAGCAGTAAATTAGATGATCGGTAGTAAAATAGACGATATGCCAGGCAATGAATTGACCTTCTCTTTTGTTCAACATATATGATTCTACAAGCATTCCAATTAATATGTAACCGAACTATATAAATCGTCCTCCAACTTTATCGTTCTTATAGCATCACAGATACTTGATGAATACAAATCGAATACAGCCTAGCAGCCAATAAATGTGTCAACTGAATAACTTTGAGCGAAGAACCTACAGTTTTGGTTCAAATCCAAAAATTTGGCTACTTCTCGCGATACTACCAATGCCATTATTCTTCGATGCCTCCATCACCTGTAGGCATTATCATTTCAATCATCATCAGCCTCTTCCTTTTATCCATATAGACAAATTTGCTAATCAGACAAACCGAGCAAGATCATAGACATAACAACAAAACAAAGATAAAAGAATCAATTTTGTCCTAACTTCCAGGTAGAGTCCTAAAGTTAAAACAAGATGCAAATGAGTCAATTTTGTTGAGATGCAGAACTATCATGAGAGTATGGCAGTTGAAATTGAAACTGCTCAAAACTTAACAACCAATAAGTGAACTGAAACTTAACACCAAACTGAGATCGTCACTCAGAGGTGTATGTTGATCAAGGAATTATCTCTAATCCAGTTCAAAATATGACATGTCTACAAACAGGCCAACTCAATTCTAAACATCCTAATAGTAATCTGGAACAAGATTTCTAACATAAATTAGCTAACTTGTTGTAGAACCCAAACTTCATGACGAATAATAAATTTCGGGAAAGCCTAATTTCAAACTTTTTCAGATCATATCTCCTTCCACAACTCAGAACTACATAGATAAGAATTAAAATTCAATAGCAACCCTAAGTCTCACAAATACAGATTGAGAAAGCTATGCAGAAGTAAGAATTGTAGAATAATCAATAAATCATCTTACCCAATTCAATCGGCCGAAACAAAAACTTTCAAGGTAGAATTCGTACCTTCAATCCCAAAATAAGAACAACAAAGAGAATTTTATTACAGAATTCGTACCTTATGAGATATATATGTCATTTGCTTTCTGTGAATTGAAATGATATCTCGTATATGCTCAAAAGTTTATGCATTTACCGTCTAAAGGTGTAATAAACTTTTTGAGAACTAACCAAATCATTCTCAAAATCAATTCAAATGAGAATCTGTACCTCCACTAGTCTTTGGCCACTTGAAATTTTACATGAGAAACTTGAGATGTAGAACGAGCTCCACAGTTCCCCACCCCCCTGTTAACACAAGTTAATGCTCTTTATTACTATGAATATAATAATTTTCCTAACCACAACTGAAGCAGGTAAGGAATATGGGATTCATATGGCTGGAAACATATATCCAATATTACACACCATCCTGCAAAACAAGTAGATTCAAACTCAGAACTTCCATTATTTTCATACTTAATGAGCCTGACTGACACTTTCCCGGCGACTCTTGTTAAGTATTGATAATGAGAATGAAGGTTACCTTCCTTTAACGCTGCTGCCTGTGTGTATTAACCAACAAGTCGGGTATCTAATACGTAGAATCCAATGTTTGCTGGACAAGGAAGGCTTTACCATTCAATCAGATCGTGTTCTCCAGCTGGCCGGTTCTTGTCTATTGTTTTTCAATCAGACAGAATTTCTAAGTAAACAACCCCGAAGCTATATATGTCGCTTCTTGCAGTAAGATGACCTTCACAAATACAGAGAAAGAGAGCGCATTATAAAAAAGATACGCTACCAATTTCCCGAAAATATCATCATGTATAAATCACATTGATAGAAATCGCATTTGAAGTGTTAAAGTCTCCATAGATGACTTGTGTTACTGCACTATGAAGGAACGCATGGCCTTTAGCTTCTCCAAGAGCAACCTTCATTCAAAGGTTCCATGAAAGTGATTAGAAGAAGGATCCTCCTGCGTAAAAAACACCTCAAAGTGTACCTGGCCAGAACCAACATCAATTATTGTATTAGCTCCAACACTTCTAGCAATTGAAGTGACTAATGCAGCTAGAACTTCCACTTGTTCAAGAAGGTTCCCTATATCACCATTTCTCACTTGCAAGAGAAGAAACATGGGGACAATAGCCAACTCAGAACACTTAGAACTACTAGCGTGGAATCAATGATGACCTAAATCCTAGCATAACATTACAAACTGAATGTGCAATTTGTTGAATGATTAAAAGAAAGGCCTACTTCATGTTTTTTCTTCAAATTCATGCCTTGGCTAAGAACATTATTCACCGCAATAACGTCCAAGTCCTGTAACACCTGCAAGAACATAACCTAGTAAATTTATAGCATACACAATGATCAACACACTCAAATTAGATCATATAAGCTATTTCTAAGTAATAAACACCTACACCTACAGAAATACAAGAGGGCGCGAGGGGATCAGAGAGAAGAGAGAATGTATACCATAAACTGCCTCAACCGCCTGTCCTTTCACTGTATGGGAAAAAGCAGCATCATAGATAGCTCGTAGGGCGAGATCCGTTGCCTCTTCTAGTGACATATTCTTCTCATATCTAGCCAGGAAAAAAATATAAATAAATGAATAATAGATACTTTCCTAGTTTCCTCGTTCTATTTATGGAGAAAGCCTATAATTCCAAAATTACTGGACAATCAATCCACTAAAAATTAATCTGAGAACAAGATAAGTGAAATCTTACAGCATATCAAGGGCCGTGTGCGAAGACATTGATCCTGATCCAGCAGCATAGGCATCCGGGTTAAACGATACACTTGTGTTTGCAAAAGATAAACAAGGAACAAATTTCCTCCGCTGAAACGGCAAGAAAAAAACAAAATTTAAAATAAAAACTCAGCAGAATTACTAATAGTATTATTAATGTATGGAATACTAGTACCAGTTCATCCCAATCCCGGCCAACAACAAGAAGTTCTATCTTGCTTGCTCTTTAAAACACAAACCCACGACTCGATCCCAGAGGTTACATTGCTTGCTCTTCGTGGATTTGATTTAAGACTGGTAAAAGAGCTTGTAACAAATATTTACAATACTTAAGTCTCTCTTCTGCATCCATCTTCATTTTCTGGCTTTTTAAATCCCGCGCAAGGATGGAACTCATAAATTGAATAATGTCATGTGGTAACTTTAATAAAGCCAACAGCAAGTACAAAAATATCAACCTTAGACACTTTGCAAAAACGCAAGCATGGTTTGCAATTGTAGCTTCCACAACAAAATGGGCAAGACTCTGCAATCACTTAAGTTATATGCCCAGGATACCTGTGCACCATGAAAAAACAACACAAAAACATGAATCACTTCATCTTAGATCACCAACATATGTATTTAATGAACAATGCGTAAACAGAACAACTACTCCATTGAGTCTTTCCAACGACGAATGCATGTCAAACAATACTGTTTAATCAGAAAAATAGAAACAGAAAATAGAAACACTCCGAACTTGTCATCATAGAGAATTATCGAGTAAACAAAATATTATCAAGGAAAATGCGAGTAAGGTGTTTCCCCTGATCTACATCTGTGAATCTATATTACATTGTTATCCTATTCATGGTTTACTGGTTCTCTATGACATAGAATTTCATAAGTAAACAAAGAAGAAAAGGCAGAATACCATTAGAAAACCTTAGCTTACCTTTACTCTTTTAAGACTGGCAGGATTGTTGTCAATAGAATTTTCATCAACGATGTAGTCAACCATCTTGACTGACATAGAACTTGTGATCTTCTCCGTCAAAGCTTTTTCATCATAACTGCGAAGTAAGAAAAACAAAAAGGAAATCAGACCATTACGTGTAAAATTACAATCACAAAACCAAATAGAGTGCAGAATTTCCTTACTTTCTCTGGCAAATTTGTTTAGATGACTTGAGGCATCATATACCTAATTACCAGAAAAACAAAGCATACACATACATAAAGATCAAATTCTTAGAACCCAATTTCAAATGTCTGGAAACAATTTTAGATCTGTGATAACCACTTTGTAGGAACATCTCATCCTTGCAATTTCAGTCAAAAACCATCACAAATTAATCCCATCCATTTCTTTATAGCATCAGAACTTCTGCAGCTGTAATTCCTAGTTACACCAGTTTGTAGCTTAAGCCACAACTCAACTCCATTAGCTCGGCATCATCATACCCTTGGCAGGCAACATTAGCTTCTTACTAACTCCCGTTTTCTTCTGCAACTACTGAAAACAACAGTTGATAGATAACCAATGGAAACACACACAGTCATATCAATAAACAAAAGACTGCATCCCAGCTATGAATTGTATCCGAAGAACTTATTGCTAACCTACTAAATCAAAAAATAAAAAATCTTCTATTAGAGATTACAAAACAAAAAAAAATACCCAGCAAACAAGAAAATAAAGTAAAGTTTGGTTACCACAAATTATGGCTTTTTGTTCAATGACTCTTATCCGTCACATGAGTCTCCATCAATTGAAGATCAATACAGTTACAAGATTTCTTCACTAGTTCCATCCCCTACCACTGCAACCCAAATCAACACTTCAGCCTCTTCATAATAGAATTAGCACAAATGAATCCTAAACATCCATCCATAGTTCAATCACGAGCAAACCCCTCACAGATTATTCAATTTATGAATCAATTGAGAAACCCTAAATCAATTTATCATTTCTGAGTTAATTTGAGAAATCCTATATCAACTTACCATTTATGCTGGGTGGAATCAACACTTGATTTAACAGACTACCATGAATCACCGTTGTTCTCAACATAACCATCATCTTTTCATGATTTCTTCACCTCAAGATTAACCCTAACTCTAACTCTCTCCTTGATTCATACACAGAACCAAAACTCCTACTTGTTCTCCTCCGTACATCAACAATTACAACATCATTCCCATCATCTATACAGATTCATTCTCTGTTTTCCTATAATCAATTTTCACTTCTCAGAATCGCCGGAGAGAATAAAAAAAAGAGAGAAGAAGATAAATGAGTGAATGGTCGAGAGAGGAGAGGAAATACCAAGGATAAGGAGGGGGAGGAAACATCCTCTAGTTCGTTTTGCTGTAGGTGGAAAAATCTGTCACGCATGTGACTGGCACACGCGTAAATAACAGGTGTTAGTCCTTAGTGTGACCAAGCATGTGAATGACACGCCTAAAAAAAAAATTCGTAACGGCTGGAACATGTTACGATTTTTTCAAAGATTCGTAACGGCTATGTCCTGTTACAAAAATTTCGTAACGGCCATTTGTAACGGGAAATTCGTAACGGCTTATAAACCGTTATGAATTTCTGTTACTAATCCAGGAATTTGGTGTAGTGTGAAGTCTCCTATACAAGGGAAGCCACCGGTTCTCTACACTGCCTTCAGTGACATCGTCGTAGGGGCTTTACTCGCTTAGGAAGACGATGAGGGAATCGAACGTCCCATATACTATTTCAGCCGAATATTAAGAGATGTTGAACTCAGATATCCCAAAGCGGAGAAAGCATGTTTAGCCTTGATCCATTCCATTCAGAAATTTAGACATTACATACTATCCAACAAGGTGATACTCGTGTCTAAATCTGATCCTGCAAAGTTTTTACTTTCAAAACCGGTCTTGACGGGAAGGCCAGGCAAGTGTCTTCTCCAAATGCCAGAGCTGGACATAACATGTACGTCACCTAGAGCTATCAAGGGTCAAGCAGTCGCGGACTTACTAGCAGCATTCCCTGGAGAATGCACTACAGGGCTCCACGAGGATATTCCTGGAGAATTTCCAGACATCTCTGTTTTGGAAGAAGAAGTGTGGCTCTTGTATTTTGATGGCTCTGCCACCCCTAGCAGTAATACTGGAGGAGCGGGCGTGGTATTAGTATCTCCAACTGGGGAAGTATTCTCACACTCCTTCAAGCTGGACTTCGAATGCACCAACAACTCAGCAGAGTATGAAGCCTTCCTCATAGGGTCACATAGCCAAGCAAGCGGGAGTCACGCGTCCGGAGATAAGAGGTGACTCCTAGTTACTGGTGAATCAGATGAATGGGGTATACGCACTGAAGGAAGTAACGCTAGCTCCATACCGATCATAAGCACAAAGGTTACTCAACTATTTTGCTTATGCAACCATAACCCATGCCGGTCGCTGCAACAACAAACACGTCGATTGTCTAGCAACACTGGCTTCCAAATTGAAGTTCGAAGGTTTGGAAGAAACCATGACAGTAAAGAGGAGAACCATAGAATCGACATGGCTATCACAATACAAAGACACCAATACTGACGATTGGCGAACTCCGATCATTCAAGAGCTCAACATCTCACTCTCCCAAGGAAAGGTCAGTCTCAAAACCCTGCATAATTTCTTCATGCTTCATGGTATGCTGTATTATCGAAACCCAGATGGTTCCCTGTCAAGATGTCTTGGGGATGACGAAGCACAACTACAACTAAATCGTGTTCACAATGAAATTTGTGGACAATCACTGGTGGTAACGCTTTACCGACGACTTCAACGCTCAGGCTATTGCGGCCGAGAGATGGAGACTCAATCCGGACTACTTGAAGTCCCGCTCGAATTGCCAAGCACCGCCACATCAATTGGAAGTTTTTAACGTGAACCACACTGGGGACTGGAGAGAGCCATACATTAGCTATCTCCGTGACGGAGCAACTCCTGCCAATCAAAAGGATTCCATCAAGATAAAGCAAAAGGCCAAGCGATTCGTATTCCACGAAGGGATCCTGTATCGCAAGAGCTTTGGAGGTGATCTATTACGATGCCTGGCTGGGGTAGAAATCCCAGTCATGCTGAAGGAAACACATGAAGGGGAACATCAAGGGAAGATGAAACTGTTTCTCCATATACACGAGAAATACTGGCCGACCATGGAAGATGACGCAGCCGCTTTTGTTTCAAGCTGTCACAAATTCCAAATTCATGGGAACCTTGTTCACGCGCCTTCCACCCCTTTGCACTCGATAAGCAGTCCATGGCCATTTTACAGCTGGGGACTGGACATTATCGGGAAAATCAACCCTCCATCATCAAAGCAACACGAGTACATCATAACTGCGACAAAATACTTCACCAAATGGGTAGAAGCCATTCCCCTGCGAGGGACTACAGGAGCAACAATTGCGGGTTTCATTAAAGAACATATCATTTTTCGTTTTGGTGTGCCTAAGCATATCATCACTGATAATGGCACTCCCTTCGCCAATAAACAGGTACGAGAGTTACTTGAAGAGTATGGCATTAAACAGGCCTTCTTCACCATCTACTATCCTCAAGGGAATGGACAAGGTGAAAGTACCAACAAGACATTGATCCGGATCATCAGTCAAACAGTACACGACAATCCTAGGGAATGGCACGACCAGTTACCAATGGCACTATTGACATACCAAACATCAACCAGAAGCTCCACTGGAGTTTCCCCATACTCACTTGTTTACAGAGCGGACGCAATTCTCCCAGCAGAGATCAAAATCCCATCACCGAGATTGCAGCACGCAACCGGATCCACTGAACGAAGTCAAGCCTCTAACTCTAGAGTAGCGGAGTTAGACACTCTGGATCTCAAGAGAAACAAAGCAGAAGAACGCACTCAGGTGTACATGAATAGAATTTCCAAGGCATACAACAAAACTGTGAAATCACGTATTTTCAAAGTGGGAGATTTGGTCTTGAAAACGGCCAAGCACATCCAACAAGACATGTCTGCACCAAAATTCTCACCAAAATGGGAAGGTCCTTACACAATCACCAAGGCTTACAATACTGGTTATTACAAGATTATTAAGGTGGACGGAGGCAGGCTGGAAGCAGTCATCAATGGAAAGTGGCTCAAGGCATGTCATGCCTAACCATTATCTCGCTTCACAACAATACAGGCATTTATTTTCATTACATGTTTGAATCATCAATTATATTCAGAGATGCATCAATGAAAAAACCCGTTTCACCAATCAAAAACCAATACAATTTATTCCGCAAAGATGTTCAAAAACTTTTGGCATAAACGTCATTAACAATGAGGGAATACAAACAATGCGACTTAGAGAGGCCATCTAGTAGATTATAGTTCCTTGAGAGCATCATCTCCGGTCTAGCTTGATATCTCTCTCCCCTTTTCTTCAAGTCCCGTCTCGCCCGCTCTACCTTCTTTGATTCTCGCATCCAAAGCCTTCTCCTCTTCCAAGATAGCTTTCGCAGCAGAACAACGTTTACGAGGATACCAAATTCGATCAACCTTGATGATATCAAGACGCCGCCGCAACCAGCCCACGTTGAACTCCATGGACTCGCAGGTAGATACCATATTCTCCCACTTTTCGAGGCTTGATTTGGCAACGTTGGGATAGAAATATTCTCCATCTCAAAGAATCATGGGAAGAAGGCGGTTTACCGTGGTGACCAAAGCAGATGAACAAAGTCTTGACCACATTCCCGGTTGCGATATGGCCGTACTTTCTCCATAAATTTGTGTACAAAGGAACAAACTCCTTCCGCACTAAGAATCCACCGACATCTCGGTAATCGGAGGATAAACATTTCATGCGAACATCGAATGAAAGACCCGCATTGGGGTATTCATAAGATAAGATACCCGCATCAAGCATCTTCGAGGTCCACAGGGGTAGGCGTGTTTGAGTTTGAAGGAAGAGGACTGTTTAAGTCGTCATCATCGATAACTGTCACACATGTTCCGGTGGGGTATCTCTGCAAGAAGGATAGGATTATTCACCTAATCATTATGAAGAACAAGCAATTGTTCAGAAAAGGAAAAGGAAACGAACCGGTATGATCTTCTTGACTCGGAGAACACGAGCAGGGGATTCATCATGAAGCTCAGACGCAGGTCGTGCACGTTTTACGGAATATCCTGGATGTTATGAAGAAGACGATCCACTGTTGTTCGACATGATAAGGAAACGGAGTTTCTACAAGAAATCCCTATTGTAAAATCGTAAAAGTGGTTCAAAATCTCTACACATGCATATATGCTGAGGAAACCCTAAAGGAAGACTAAAACGATTACGGCGAAGCCTGCCCGATATATGGGGATTCAACACCGACCAAGTCAGGCTTTCTTCTTTTGAACCCTAATCAAGAATTAGAAGAGCATCTGAATACGAGCAATTCAACCATCAATGTGTCAGCACCCACACCCGGGAATCCCAGTAGAAGAATAATCTTATTCCTAACTCAAACACCCAAGGGAGGAAGCCGTCCATCAAGGCATGTGGTCACGCACGTATGGAGGATTGCCCACGATTGGTCGAGTCCCTCCAGTGACTTCCTTTATCTTGTCTTCTTATGTTTGTATATGTCACCATCTCATGCCTACCTCACAATAGCGTAACCATTATGCGCTAGGCAGGGGACTTAATGTTGATGGTGGATTTTCATTTAAGGCTAAAATTGTAAAAGCCAAAATTATGGGCTAACATCTTGCAAAAGATAAAGCCATTAATAAGTGATGAATACTTCTTCACTTTACTAATTCACCTAGAATAGAGCATGTGGCAACAATCCCAGTATTCTGTGAATTAAATACACAAAATTCATCCAGGTTGGAGCATGTAGCAACAATCCCATATACCCTGTGAATTTACAACATTATCAATTAATGCATGACCAGCCTCGTATTTCCTGTACTCATTACCGGTGCGGCATGACGACTGACTGTTGTTTTCAGCATAGCAACACGAATCTCCAAGCATTAATAATGAAGCATGTACGAAATACCCATACAGGCTACAACTCTCGGTGTGTTATACTAACCCGATTGAGCACATTTGAACCTGAACTGACCGTATCAGTCTCAGAAACGATCACGACCATCCAACTTCACCAGCATGATTGGATGGCTTAGATTGGATCCATGACCCCAAGCAGGTATTGGAATATTCACTACCGACCCAACGCGGGCCCGCATGGTCGGTCTCCCTTGCCAAACCGTCCAAACCAGAAAGCAAGATGGACGAAAAACCCTAAATTAGGGTTTGCGGCACATTACATGTATCGCAAAATGTCTCAACCATCCATCTTCGCAGGCATAGATGGAGGGTGTAGATGTAGATTCAAAGAGCCCAGAGCATGTCAACACAAACACCGTGGGCCCGCCTACATACTGATCGATCGGTCGGGACCAACTATGGTTGGTCGTCTTGATTCGTGCGCCCCAAACCTGGGTATGACACACGGCCGAAAAACCTAATTAGGGTTTGTGTCGCGATCACGAGCATCCATTTTCTCCCGCACGAATGAAGGGTCCAGAATAGACTAAGCGTGTCCAAAAGTATCAACACGATCACCGTGGGCCCACCTATCTCCACAACCGATCGGCCAAGACCAAACTTGGTCAGTACACCTTGATTCGCGCGCCCAAGCTAGGCATGGTCACACTTCCCAACCGCAAACTGATCTCGACCGCTCAAGTTTACTCTGACAAATTGAGTGGCTTAGATCACGTTTCTATGGGACGATGAAGTACAGGTATATACATCATCCCACCGCCTGCACGCCGGGCTGATCGGCCAAGACCGACCAAGCTTGGTTGCTTGGAACGCGTGCCCAAAATTGGCATGATGCGCGGCTTTTGCGGCACCAGATTTCTGTTGCAAATTGATCTCGACCACTCAACTTCGCTGGACAAATTGAGTGGCCCAGATCACACTTTCACGAGACAATGAGATATGGGCGCCTACACCGTCATGTCGTCTACACATGCACGATCGGCCCTGTCTAAATTGTATCCCAAGCTTGGATTCGACCAAGCTTAAGAGTGATGCTTGCGCACCTCTTCAAAAACCCTAATTCCATCAACGGTCGCAGATGAGTGTCTCAAAGATCATCTCGTCCGTCCAACTTCACCGGCTTGGTTATACAACCCTGGTCAGGAGTTAATTGGTCAGTGATGCGTCATGGTGATCACCACCCGTCACTTTACCACATCATGATGCAAAGACACATACAATACACACGATACTTCACAAGTATCGACTTCCTAAATAACTTAGTTATTTAATCTAGCATTACATGCTACTTTATGTGGGTCCCACGATCCACACACTCGAGACATCAATCATGTCACAAACTTGGGGATACATACTGGGGTATTGGTCTGGCGGTTTACAGCGTGCAGCGTGCAACGCGCCATCACAAGAACGTGTCAGGAAGTCATGGACGGTTAGAGATGACAGGAGAAGTGGACAAGACTGGTCGTGTAACACCAACACATAATTCCATTACTCCATCACTCCACTTCCTCCACTTCCCACGAGAGAAGTGAATAAGGCTCAAATGACTTGTATAAATAGGTTCTCCTCCCTATTTCCAAAACATAAGAACAAGTCCAGACAATAGAGGCAAGTGTTGATACCATCGTATTCAAATACCGGAACTGATAGCTTACATCCTGCAAGCCAGTTTAGCTTTCTGATACAAGTCATACATAGCCAACATCTTCACAATCTCAACACCTTCTTTGCTTCCCTCCCTAAGATCAACCCCATATCCTTCACTTTGTGACCGAAACAAGTCTGGAACGGCCATTTCTTGGTTTAGTCCGGATTTGCACAGATTGATTTCACGAATCTACAAGCACTCCCATGTAATGCATTTTTTTAAGGTTTAGACTCATTTCTCATCCACACACCCCAAATTACCAAAACCGGCAAAAATAGTTTTCACCCATAAACACCTGGTATGCAAACCGACACGCGTACTAGCGTAAGGTTCAGGTCCGGATTTTTCTGCTGAGTTTGGTTGGTACGTGTACCAGTTCCCATGGGAACTTGTTGAAGTTATTCAAGTTGTCCACCAAATGGCAATATGCTCCCTTTACTACATCTCTCGTCGGGTAGCCCAAAAGCATAACGTGCACAAATAAGAGAAGCGCCAACTTAGCATTATCATCGTCAGTGCAGGTGGTCAAATCTCCTTTCTCTAATCGCGTCCAGAGTTTGCTTACTGTTACCCTTTTTCCCCAGGGAAATGACTTTTCATGATTGGTGAATCCGCGATACATTTTGGGAGTGGGTTATCTAGATCTTCCTTTGTTGCAGCTGTCAACTTGAAGTTAAGTCTTGTATCAAGTGCAAATTCTTTCATCCCAAACCTCAATATATGCCCTCCAACCCCAAAGTTCATACAAAATGGATCACCATCATCCTGTCTCTCAATTTGTCGTGAGAGTAGATAATGCAAAATTGTACTGTTGTTAAGGGTTCCAGGCATATCCAGGAAGTGGCCAACTGTCGTTGAGCAAATATTGTGTAAGCCTTTTCGCTCAAACGACCCTTGATCGTGGGCATAAGATACATAACTGCGTGATTTGTTGCTTTCGGGTAGTTATCCCGATACTTCTGTGGGTAAACAAACTTGCTATACACGTGAGATGCTTCAAGTCAGTTTCTTCCAAGGATATGCAGCAACTACAATATTTTGAAGGGAGGAGGATTCTTTGACAAGGTTATTGTCAAACCATCTAACAATTTCAACACCAATGTAGTTATAAAATGCAAATGCTAATGAATCTAAAAGACTAAAACTAACTTTTGGTAATATGTTCATCTTACAATCATCTACATTACTATTAAAAATTATTGCATCTCCAAATGGCAAACCTCACCATCTACAAAATTTACCAAGTGGTAGATGGTGGTGTTATTAGGTAATTCATTACCGGTTGCCTTTGGTAGTATCATAGAGCACTATAAGGAGAACATATTACCAACTAACGGATCTTCTCTCTTGAAAACTTATCTCTAAACAACACTCTGAAAGAAAAGACTTTATGAGAACGAATGAAACAAACATACTATGGTTCGGTTCCTGATGAATTACATTCCGACGATTCAACAGATGCAAAAGCTGTCTCTAAAGATTCTTTGGAATTAACACCATCTTGGAGGTCAGTATCCGCTGAACCTCCCTCTGTAGTAGCAGACATCTTTCCCTAACACCATGGACAAACAATCAATTTACCATCACAACAATTCACTCAACTTCCGATATATAACAAATCAGGTTCATAATTTCAGTGGGTTTCGAGAAAGAAGAACTACACATACTTAAGTTTGCAAAGAATTCTACATCCACAGATTCTTAATCCCAAAGGTGTCAAAGGAATAAAAATCTGTATTTAAGATATATGGTTTTATAGGGTCAGTATCTGAAAGGAGAAACAGTTTTCTTTTTCAAGATGTTGAACTAAACCATGGTCTTGACAAATTAAATTCAGCGATAAAACCTTAATTACCTGTCCTAATTAGGTCTCCAATTGTAAAATAAACAAATAATTAAGTATAGCACGATGCATATGATTTTGCATCTCACCAACATGACTATGTAGTAATTTATTATTTTCAGAATTGAAATAACTATTAGAAACCCATGGAACCACTTTACTGAGTATCAATAAGTTTAATGAAGAAGAATTTACCGGTTATGAAGCTTTTACCAGTAACGAAAGCCCAAAACCCTGGACACAATAAAAGCAAAAGTTAGGAAAACACCCAAATTCATTGAAATCATTCGAGTTACGGTGAAGGATGGGATTGAATTTAGCTCACGTTTAATGAATTTGATGGCGAAAGCACTAGTGTGGGTATATTTTGCACCAAATGAACTAGGGTTTGAAGGCGACGAAGAGAGATACTCGCTGCATATCTCAAGAGAGAGAAATGGTATGGTATCCGGAGTATTATTTTCCTATTTATATGGCCCATCCAAACGCGACATCAGTGCGACAATTTTTGGGATACATCCATCATTGGTTAATTAGATAGCATCCGGCTCGGGTATATTGGAAAGCTCTTGGTATGTTTCGTTAACTATTTGCAAGCCGTGGTATCAGACATAAATATACCTCCGGATGTGCCTTCCAAACATAATTTAACCTTAAATTGAGTCTAATCAGGTTTTCATCTAACAGTGAATATTGAATGCTTTGTTACCAAGGTAACATAGATTGCAAACCCTGATTTGAAGACTATATAAAGGAGAACTATATCAACTGGGAAACCTAATCCCCACACCTCCTGTGTGATACTAGTTGCGACTAGAGCCGATTCTCCTTTAACCTTAGGTTTTTCACGAAACCCTGTAGGTTAATGACTGAAAGACTTCATTGGGATTGTGAAGCCAGACCCAACTATTTTCTCTGTAGTTGCGTGATCTGATCTTGCATCTTCTATCTTGATTGAGTACTATCTTCTTTAAGATTGGCTCGAGATTTATTCTTCGATAGGCAAGATAAAAAGTAATCACACACATCTTCGTCTCATCGTTTGTGATTCCATATTTCGATACCATACGATTAAGATGATTGTGAGGTTATTGATATTTCTAGGTTGTTCTTCGGGAATATAAGCGCGGTATATCAATTGGTTCCTGTTCACCTTGATTTATCAAAAGACGGAACAAAACTCATAGGTTTATCTGTGAGAGACATATTTATCTATACAATAGATTTTTCTGTGTGAGACAGATTGGTTTATCAAGTCTTCGACTTTGAGTCGTAGCAACTCTTAGTTGTGGGTGAGATCAGCTAAAGGAATCAAGTGCGTAGAGTCTTGCTGGGATTCAGAGACGTAAGGAGTGCAACTGTACCTTTATTAGTGTGAGATTGTTTAGGGATCAACTACATTCCAGTCTGAAGTTAACTTGGAGTAGGCTAGTGTCTGTAGCGGCTTAATACAGTGTGGTGTTCAAATCTGGACTAGGTCCCGGGGTTTTTCTGCATTTTCGGTTTCCTCATTAACAAAATTTCTGGTGTCTGTGTTATTTCTTTTCCGCATTATATTTTGTTATCTAATAGAAATATCACAGGTTGTGTGTAAGTTCAATCAATTGTGAATCCAACCTTTGGTTGTTGATTAAATTGATTGACACTTGGATATTGGTTTTTGATACCGTCCAAGTTGTTTCTTATATTAATCAGGCTTACGGATTTTCTATCTGTTTGATTTGCTGATTATGTTAAGAAACAGAGATACAAACTCTTTGATATATTTCTTGATTGAGCTAGCTTTATTATTTGGTGCTCTCAGAATTATATTGGAGTTAGTCCATACAGATTTCTAACCGAAATATTGGGTGTGGTTGAAAACATAACTTCGAAGCTGTGAATGATTATACTCCAGTAGTAAGACATGATCACATGATCATAGTGTTAAGGAATTAGGATACGAAGTATAACGCTTATCTTTTGAACTTCGTATATATGACATTGACATAATCGTATGAATGCTATTTTGATTATGTGTATGGGTAAAGGTGAAGATTTCCTCCTAGGAAACAATGTTTACATTTGTTTAAAGGAAGTAAATTCATGATCTTGTTTTATGAATCGAAAGGGAAATCGCTAGGCTTATTGGTATTGTTATTCATTGCATATCTTTGGACTACCAATATGTGTGAGTTAGTAGAACCGATCATAACTTGTTATCTATCTTGGTATAACTAATCATAGTGCCTGACTTATGTATTGGTATGACTTTTATTAGTGTAACCGATCCTAAGTAATCACCTAAGATGGTATGATCAATATTTGTAATTGGTGTGACCGATCACAAAAGAGTTGTGTAATCGATCCTTGTAATTGGTGTAACCGGTCCTAGTAATTGGTGTAACCGATCCTGGTAATTTGTGTAACCGATCATAGTGACTTGTGTAACCGACACAAGTAGTACCATGAGAATATGGTAACCGGTCCTAATAATTGATGTAACTGATCCCGGTAACTGATGTAACCGGTCCCAATAACCATAGTAAGGTAGAACCGATTCTTATGTTTGGTAAAACCGTAAACCCATGATTAGTGAATTGATATTTGATCAATCACATAGTTTTCTTGGAATACAGATAAACCAATTCTAAACTTGTTTGGAAGTGTGGTATAATCGATTCCAAGATTGTAAATATGAAAGAGGATTTACAAAGAAAAGATGTCGACATACTTTGAACATGATCAGTAACTCTTATCTTTTATTGTTCAAAGATATTCCTTAATAACTCAAGGAGATAATTGCAGTTTATTTTAGTTTTCGATTGATTTGATTGACTAATGGTTGTTGAACTTTGATTGCACCTAGTTTGTTTATTCTTGAGAATCTTCTCTTTTCATTTCAAGAAACTATAAGATTCACTCAAACTAGATCCATAATTAGAGAAATCATATCGAAAGACTTTTGGGATCTTTAGAACCATTGGTGGGAAACTTGTAGATCTAAAGACATCTTGTGATAATCCATTATTGATCTTTAGAACTGTTTGTAGAACTAAAGACATCTTGTGATAATCCATTATTGACAGACTCCGTTCTGTGCGTGATTGATCACAAGAGATTCAAGTGGTGTTGTGCAGGTGTCTATTGAAGATTAAAGAAGATTTGAAGACAAAGAAGATTTCTGATTTGGTTTCTATATCTTTGGGTGTGCAAAAACCTTGATCGGTTGGGATCCAAATATAATCGGATTTATTCGATTATTTAGTTGTGTAAGATCGGCATCACCTTATAGTTTCTTGTTTGATTCTATATTGATTGATTGCAAATCTAAACTCTGCTACTTTGGTAGTTGTTGAATAGATTGATCTGACCAGGCAAAGGAGTTTATTTGTTAAACGGAAGAGGCTTTGCATATGACTTGAGATATCTTCATCTGAAAGAATCAAGAGAGTTGTTACCAAACAGATTTGTCGTTCCTTTACTGTTTGGAATACGATCCAAAGGAATTAATCCAGTGCGTGCACTTCTTGAATGTCGGAAGCGCATGGATACTGAAGAAACTAAGTGAACTATAGGTTTAGTTGCTTGGTCTCAACTATACGAAGTTGGATTAGATTTTGTATATCGGCTTAATTCTGAGAGTATTCAATTCTGGACTAGGTCCCGGGGTTTTTCTGCATTTGCGGTTTACTTGTTAAAAAAATCTTGTTGTGTTCTTTACTTTTCTTTTCCGCAATTATAATTGTTCTTATTATAATTTAATGTAAATTACACAAACGTTAACTCCGTATTACTTGATAGTAATCCTACAGAGTTTGGTTAAGTCCGAGCCTATTATCAAGTAATCACACTTTGATTGTTGTATTGTCTCGATCTCGTATCCATAGACGATCACACAAAGTGTGAATACCGATTTGTAGTATTATCTAGACTTTGTCCATAGACAATCACTTTCGGTAAGAGGATGAAAATACGAGGGTACCCAAATACACCACAATCTTTGGAGCAACAATCACTCAAGGAATATTTCAACACAATGTCCACTTGATATAGGGTTAGTCCGAACTGGCCTAACTCGTGAATTAAATATCAAAGGCAAGTGGAGAAAACCAATACACTTTGTGTGATCGTCTATGGATATGGAATCGAGACAATACAACAACAAAGTGATCACTTGATAAAAGGTACGGTAATAATCGAAACCAATGTGATCAATAAACAATTATAATGCGGAAAGATAAAGTAAATGACATGGAAAGATTTTTTTTAACGAGGAAACCGCAAATGCATAAAAAAAACCTGGACCTAGTCCAGAATTGAATACTCTCAGAATTAAGCCGTTATACAAAATCAACACTAACTTCGTATAGTTGAGACCAAGCAACTAAACCTATAGTTCACCTATTTCTTCAGTATCCCTGCGCTTCCGACATTCAATAAGTGCACGCACTGGAACAATTCCTTTGGATCGTATTCCAAACAGTAAAGGAACAACAAATCTGTTTGGTAACAACTCTCTTGATTCTTTCCAATGAAGATATCTCAAGTCATATGCAAAGGCTCTTCCGTTTAACCAATAAACTCCTTTGCCTGGTTAGATCAATCCAATCTTCAATTACCGAAGTAATAAGATCGGATTTGTAACAATCAAATAGAACTCAAGAGATCTATTATTGCTACCGATCTCACGCAACTAATCAATTGAATAAATCCGATATTAGTTGGATCCCAGCCGATCAAGTTTTGTGCACACCAAAGATATAGAAACCAAATCAGAAATCTTCTTTGTCTTCAAATCTTCTTAAATCTTCAATAAACACCTGCACAACACAACTTGAATCTCTTGTGATCAATCACGCACAGAACGGAGTCTGTTAACAATGGATTATCACAAGATGTCTTTAGATTTACAAACAATTCTAAAGATCTCGTCGAAACTTTGATCTAGTTTGAGTGAATCTTATATCAGAAGAGAAGATTCTCAAGAATAAACAAACTAGGTGAAATCAAAGTTCAACAACCGTTAGTCAATCAAATCAATCGAAAACTAAAATAAACTGCAATTATCTAGTTTCCCACCAACGGTACTCGTAGAGCTTCTTGATCCCACAGAAGTCTTTAAACGAGCGGTCGTAAGAGATTCGCCTAATTAGGGTACTTTCCTCTCTGGATAGATAGCTCCACCAGTAACAACACAAAAGAGTAGTTTTGCTGGCTCTTAAGATAGTTTGCTCGAAATGCAAACTTGGGTATTTATAGAACAAGGAAGTTGGGACACCAAGGAATTTCCAAAACCGAATATTCTCAAGACATGCAATATATTTCCTAAAACGGTTTTCATAATTCCTGGAAATGCTTTATCTAAAATAACCGAAATCTCATAAGAAAATCTCCAATTAGTAAATGCACATTACCAATTTTATTCTCCAGAGATATGCATAAAATTAATCACCTCAATCAAAAGACTCTTAATTTATTTTCGGTCTGGGATCTCCTTGAGTAATTAAGGAATATCTTTGAACAATGAAAGATAAGAATTACTAAGCATGTTCAAAGTATGTCGACATCTTTTCTTATGTAAATCCTCTTTCATATTTACAATCTTGGAACCGATAATACCACACTTCCAAACAAGTTTAGAACTGGTTCATCTGTATTCCAAGATAACTATGTGATTGATCAAATATCAATTCACTAATCATGGGTTTACGGTTTTACCAAACACAAGGATTGGTTTTACCTCCATATGGTTACTGGGACCGGTTACATCAGTTACCAGGATCGGTTACGTCAATTACCAGGACCGGTTACCATATTCTCATGGTATTACTTGTGATCGGTTACACAAGTCACTAGGATCGGTTACACCAACTATGAGGACCGGTTACGCCAATTACAAGGATCGATTACACAATACTTTTGTGATCGGTCACACCAATTACTAGGATCGGTCACACCAATTACAAATATCGATCATACCATCTCAGGTGATTGCTTAGGATCGGTTACACTAATAAAAGTCATACCAATACATAAGTTAGGCAATGTGACTAGTTTTACCAAGATACATAACAATTTATGATCGGTTCTACTAACTCACACATATTGGTAATCCAAAGATATGTAATGAATAACAATAGTACAATACCAATAAGCCTATCGATTTCCCTTTCTATTCATAAAACAAGTTCATGAATGTACTTCCTTTAAAAAAATGTAAACATTGTTTCCTAGGATGAAATCTTCACCTTTACCCATACACATAATCACAATAGCATTCATACGATTATGTCGATATCTTATACACGAAGTTCAAAAGATAAGTGTTATACTTCGTATCCTATTCCTAAACACTATGATCATGTGAGCATGTCCTACTACTAGAGTATAATCATTCACAGCTTCGCAGTTATGTTTTCAATATAGCACGACTTGAAAGATACGTTAGGAATGAAGCAGTTCAAGTCAAAATATTACTAACCTCAAGAGGAAGGATGATGTCGTCATTGTAGCTTGTTACTTTTTTCACATTCTTAAAGTCTTTGAGTAATACTTGTATGTCTCATAATCCTAGACTTTCTAGTCTAACCTATACGAAGTTGTCTCTAGTACATAATCAAGCGACTCTTTAAATGAGTTTTGATTCACTAAAATATGACAACCAAACTTGACATACCAACGCTTGGTGGGTTCAACCGAGCTATGCTCTAACATAGGACTTATAAGTGGATAAATTATAGATTGTGGTGTATTTGGTTACCCTCGTCTTTTTCATAAACATTTGAAGTATGTGGTTGAAATGTACCTAGTTGTTGTCACTCTACTTGTTATCTGGATTTTTGTGGTGGTTATGTCTTCCACCCCGATCTTGTGTGTTTTTCATAAAATCTTGTGATTCACCGTGACTTGAAATACTAGACTTGTGTCTTAAACTCATTCCAAATGTCATGGATTATACCTTCCACTTGTTTACCTGCTCCAAGTGCATAGCCTGCATTTACCGATTTAGATACAAACTTATTGCTACAATGCACCTTTAATTATTCTTCACTGAAATTTACAATCCAACAAGGATCCGTGCAATCGAGGCATTATGAAACGATGCAGATTCCCCTATCTATCAGTAGCTCTCAAACCGTTGGTGGCGTATTTGACTCGGACGATGTAGAACCTTCATTTGTAAGGTACCTATATGAGAAAGGTTCTTAAACAGGAGGCTAGATAGGAAGGATATTGTTATCACGACCTAACTTATCTAAAGCGGACTAATCAAACCCATACATATGCATATTTTCAACACCGACTATTTCCTTTGATATCTTCGGGATTCATCTGGGATACCCATGTTCATCAACATCTATTGGCAGCTTAAATCATATCTTTCCCAACCTTCAGCTCGCGGCATTTCGAAATATAATCGAGAGACGTAATTAACCATGATTTGGGAGGTTCATACTTATTGCTCTTATATTGAGTAACTGGTAAAGAAGTCTTTGTTAGAGCATAGCTCGGTTGAACCCACCAAGCGTTGGTATGTCAAGTTTGGTTGTCAGATTTTAGTGAATCAAAACTCATGTTAAGAGTCGCTTGATTATGTACTAGAGTCAACTTCATATAGGTTAGCTTGAAAGTATTAGGATAATGAGACTTTACAAGTATTGCGAAGACTTGAAGATGTGAAGAAGCAAGGAGCTACAACGACAACAATCATCCTTCCACTTGAGGTTAGTGATATTTGACTTGAACTGTTTCATTCCCTAACGTATCTTTCAAGTCGTGCATATTGAAAACAAAATCTGAAGCAAATCTGAATCTCTAGATAGACATAGTATTAAGGAATACAATACGAGGTTTATTGCTTAACCATTAAACTTTGTAGATAAGACATCGCCATAATCATTTGAATGCTATTGTGATTATGTATGGGTATGAGGTGAGCATTTCATCCTAGGAAATAATGTTTTACATGTGTTCTAAGGAAGTAAGTTCATAAACTTGTTTGTGAATCGAAAAGGAAATCGCCAGGCATTATTGGGATTGTTATTCATTGCATATCTTGTGAACATCCAATATGTGTGATTTAGTATAACCATTCATGACTTGTTGTGTTCTTGGTAAAACTATTCACAAAGGCCCGACTTATGTATTGGTATGACTTTTATTAGTGAATCCGATCTTAAGTAATCACCAGAGATGGTATGATCGGGTTTGTGATTTTATGTCTGACCAAATATGGGAAAGGGGAACCGATCCTAGTAAGAGGTGCAGTACATCACAAAGGGGAACCAATCCTTGTATGAGGTGCAGCAAGGTTTATAGCAGAAAGGGGAACCGATCCTATGGACATGTGCAACACATACAAGTTAGATACCATATATATGTGGGGAACCGATCCTAGTACCTAGTCAACCGAATTTTGGAAAGCTAGTGTGACTATGCACAGTACTCACATGGAAGGTAGAACCGAAACTTGTTTTGGTAGAACCGTTAAACCCATGATTTGTGATTGAATGTTGGTTTGATCAATCACATAGTTCTTGAAAGTCAGATGAACCAATTCTAAACTTGTTTGGAAAAACTCCATTTCACAAAAGTGGTTCATCTACGTGTTTTCTACAAAGTGTCAAAAGGGAACAGTGTTTCGATAAACGGTCTGATAGTTATGGTCTCTGGACTGAACTATGCGCAGTCTGAATTTTTCTGACGAAAAGGTATTCGTCAATAATTTCTTCTAAAATAGATTCCGGATTCAATGAATTTAAACATGGGGATGCAAATATGATATGAAAACAATAAAAACAAAAAATAAAAGTGTTTAAGATACAAAACCTATGGGTTGCCTCCCATTTAGCGCTTGGTTTAAAGTCGTCAGCCCGACTTGGCATTCTCCTTATTACTCCTCCAGAGGGAGTAAATCTTTAAGATCTATCTCATCCACATTTACATAAGCGATGTTTTCATAGTATGGCTTCAATCTATGGTCGTTGACCTTAGAAGTAGTCCCATCTCTAAGACTAGTGATATCAACTGCACCATGAGAATAAACATTAGTAACAACATATGGCCCAATCCATCTGAACCTTAGCTTACCAGGAAATAACTTAAGACGAGAATGAAATAAAAGAACTTTCTGTTTCTTCCGAGAAATCATCTTGTCATGGAAAAGCTTAGTCTTCTCCTTGTATATACGAGAACTATCGTAAGCATCATTATGTATCTCCTCTAGCTCATTAATTTGTAGTTGCCTATGTTTCCCTGGTTTGTCATACTCCATGTTGCACATCTTTACCGCCCATAAAGCCTTATGCTCAAGTTCAACTGGGAGATGACAAGCTTTGCCATAAACCAACCGATATGGAGACATACCAATCGGTGTCTTGTATGTTGTTCTATACGCCCAAAGTGCATCGTTGAGTCTATAACTCCAATCCTTCCGTGTAACATTAATGGTTTTCTCAAGGATGGACTTAATCTCACGATTTAAAATTTCAGCTTGCCCACTAGTTTGTGGGTGATACGGCGTACCAATCTTGTGTGTAATGTTGTACTTCTTGAGGAGAGCATGGAAGGATTTCTTGAAGTGCGAGCCTCCATCACTGATAACACTCTTGGTGTACCATGTCTAGAGAAAATATATTCCTTCACAAACTCATAAAGAACTTGAGAATCATTAGTAGGGGTGGATTTAGCTTCCACCCATTTAGAAACATAATCCACAACAAGAAGTATATAAAATTTCCCATTCGAATTAACAAAAGGACCCATAAAATCAATGCCCCACACATGAAAAAAATCTCAACAGTGAGAATATGATTGAGTGGCATTTGATTTCGAGCACCTAGATTGCCCGTTCGTTGACATCTATCACAAGATTTGCAAAAAGCATATGCATCCTCAAATAGGGTAGGCCAATAAAAGCCACTCTCAAGGACTTTGAGAGCGGTACGTTTTGCACCAAAGTGACCACCACAAGCATAAGAATGACAAAAAGATAGAATTGACTGAAATTCAGAGTTTGGTACGCACCTGCAATAATTTGATCAGCACCATATTTCCACAAGTAGGGCTCATCCCACACATACTGCTTGGCTATTTTCTTAAGCTTTAGCTTTTGAAAATTAAACATCGTACTAGGTACTTGCCTTGTAACCAAATAGTTCACTATATCAGCATACCAAGGTGTTGATTCTTCAATCGAGAAAAGTTGTTCGTCTGGAAAACGATCCTGTAAGGGGAGTTCTTCTTCGGAAACAACAAGTCTACTAAGATGATCAGCAACTGTATTCTCAACACCTTTCTTATCTCTAATTTCCATATTGAATTCTTGTAGCAAAAGAATCCAAAGTATGAGTCTTGGCTTAGCCTCCTTCTTTTTTAATAGGTATCGTAGTGCTGCATGATCAGAATATACAATCACATTGGTACCCACCAAATAAGCTTAAATTTTTCTAATGCAAATACTATAGCCAACAACTCTTTCTCGGTAGTAGAATAGTTGATTTGAGCATCATTTAGGGTCCTTGATGCATAATAAATCACATGTGACCTCTTGTCTACTTTTTGACCCAAAACAGCTCCGACTGCATAATCACTTGCATCACACATTAACTCGAACGGCAAACTCCATTCAGGTGACTTAATAATTGGTACAATAGTCAACAATTCCTTTAATTTATTAAAGGCATCCTTGCACTCCTGGTCGAAGTTAAAGGCAACCTCCTTTTGCAATAATTTGCACATCGGCATTGAGATTTTGGAGAAATCTTTGATAAACCTCCTATAAAAACCTGCATGACCAAGAAACGAGCGAATTTCCCTCACCGAAGAAGGATATTGTAAGTTCCTAATCAAGTCTATCTTTGCCTTGTCTACCTCGAGCCCTTGAGAGGACACGATATGGCCAAGTACAATTCCATAGTTTACCATAAAGTGGCATTTCTCCCAGTTTAAAACCAAAATAGTGTCTATGCATCTTTTAAGCACAAGTTCAAGATTATTTAAAAAAATATCGAATCAATTACCATAAACACTAAAGTCGTCCATAAATACCTCAATGATGTTTTCCACGTAATCAGAAAATATACTGACCATACATCTCTGAAAAGTGGTAGGCGCATTGCAAAGACCAAATGGCATTCTTCTATATGCAAATGTACCAAAAGGACAAGTAAATGTAGTCTTCTTGATCCTCTGGTGCAATAACAATTTGATTGTAGCCCGAATAACCATCCAAAAAGCAATAATGAGAATGTCCCGCTAACCTCTCTAACATCTGATCAATGAAAGGCAAAGGAAAGTGATCCTTGCGGGTAGCCGAATTGAGTTTTATGTAGTCTATGCACACTCGCCATCCTATTTGAACTCTTGTAGGAACGATTTCATCATCTTGATTTCTAACAACGGTGACACCTGATTTCTTAGGCACCACTTGCACCGGACTAACCCATTTGCTGTCAGAAATTGGGTAAATCACCACACACTTAGTAATTTGAGGATCTCTTTCTTCACAACCTCCATCAGTGGGGGGTTGAGCCTACGCTTGTAGGATCAGAATATCACAACATCAATACCATTGCGAAACCTTTATACAACACATGCGAAGACATCGCAGATTGGTTACAGAAATGACGTGACAGATGACGACAGTCTAAACACGAGAAAGATGTGGAGACCTATCGAGATTTAGGAGTGTTGCGAAATTAACATTTGTATACTTGCGAGAATATCGCAAGCCAGATCCGAAAATAAAGGACAACTTAGCTATCACCCATTATGTAATATCCTATATAAAGAGCCGAACAGGCTTAAGGTGGGAGAGATCTTTTTAGGGTGGAGAGAAAGTTTTGAGGAGAGAGAAGTCTAGAATAGTGGTTGTATTCTTGATTTCATTTCCTTCCTGTAAAACTTCTAACTCAATTAATAAAAAGTGTGATTGTTGATCTTAAAGATGTGTTGATTATTATGAATTCTTGTGAGGGATGATTGTGGGATTTCCTGCAACTACATAATGGCGCTAGAAACAGGGACTGAAGATTGATATTGTGATTTGAAAGAATTTGGAGTAATAGGTAAAGAATTTCATATAATTTTCAACAACTTATTAAGGTTGAAAAATGGCTAGAAGAAGAAATACATCAAAACAACCAACAACTATTAGAAGGAGTAGGAGGCTTGCTGGAAAAGGGAGAGATGAAATGGAGGAATCTTCAAGAGTGAACACAAGAAACAATGGAGAAAATCAAGTTCAACAACCAATTCAACGTACACCAATACAAAGTAGAATTGTGGATTATGACAGAGTGAGTGTACATACTTGGCGATCAGATTCCGCAGATGAAATGGAAGAAAAGTAGCAATTAAGAAGCAATGGACGAGAGGAGAGAGACCAAGAAGAAATTGGAGGAATAATTCATGGAAATGAAGAGATTGAAGCGTTAGAGGCATTGAGGCAAAGAATACACGAAGAAATAAGACTAGAAGCAGAAGAACGTGCAAATCTGACAAGGCAAAATCATGAGTTGAGGATGGAAAATATGAGATTACAAAGTAGAAGGTCAAGAAGCACTACAAGATCAAGTTCAAGATCAAGTTAGAGGAGAAATAAGACGAAATTCGCGGAGAATATTACATGGGAGAGAAGTTCAAAGAAATCAACAAGTAATTGAAGATGAAATCGAAAGACATTACACTGAAAAAGCACGTCTAGCTTGCGAAAGGGAAAAACTGAGAGCAGGAGTGGAAGAACAAGAGCTCCAAGAGGCAATTCGCCAGAACAATCATGATAATCAAGAAAGAAGGCGTGAACAAAACCGCAATAATGGTAATATTAATGAAGAATATGATAGATTGCAAAGGAGAGTTGAAAGGCGGCAAAGAGAATTGAGGAGGAATGAACAAAATCGCAGAGAAGAAAATGAGAAGTATAATCATGTGCGAATTCATGAAAGAAATGAAAGAGAAGATCGCAGGGAAAGACGAGAAGAAGATGATGAACAAGAAAATCAAAATAGATATGAACGCAGAAGAAGAGAAGCAGAGTTGAAAAGGCCAATGGATCCAAATTCTGGTGTAAATGAACAAATTTTGAGAGATCTAGCGGAAATGAGAGGAATGTTAAATAATAGAAAAGAAGGAGGTAGGAGACAACTGGACGAAGCCATAGAAGAAGCTACGAAAACTCCATTCACACAAGAAGTACAATTAGGAGGAATACCCCCAAAGTGCAATCTACATGCGTTAACTAGCATTTTTGACGGAACAACTTGCGCAGTACAACACATCAAAGCTTATGTGAGATGTATGCTACAATGGGAAAACCATGATGTTGTATTGTGCAAATATTTTGCATCAAGTTTAACAGGAGAGGCCTTAAAATGGTTTGAAGGTTTGCCAAAGAATACTATAACATCTTTCAACCATTTGCAGACTACATTCTTAGGGACGTATATAAGTAACAATTCTTCGCGACCTGGCATTGAAGATGTATTTGGGCTAAAGCAAAGAATTGGCGAAAGTTTGAAGCATCTAACCAAGAGGTGGAGGACAATGTGTAGTGAAATGGCTGGCCGTGTGGATGAGAGATACCTCATTCTATCATTCATTAACGCAATGTTCGTAACCAATTTGCTGTATATTCAAATTTTTAGAATCAAGAATACAATCACAATGACTGAGCTGCGAGAGCTTTAAGAGGAGTATATTGCTCTTGAGGAAAAACAAAATGACATGGAATCATACCCAGTTGCGAACACAAGTTCAAAAGCAGCGAATGCAAGCCTATTACCCAAACTGATAAGCACAGTGGCGAGCACTTCGCAAGTACAACAAGAGAAGATAATGAATGATAGTCAGCAGAAGCTAGTAGCTATGGGAAGTCGTGATCAAGAAGAATTCGAAAGGGAGAGAAACTTCTATAACCTTGGTGGGAATAATAAGATTCAAAGACTTGATTAGTCACAAGAATTTTATGGAGGTCAAAGACGAAACTATCATAGAGGACAGGGAAGTCACAAGATAATATGGGAAGAAATCAAGATGCCACCTCTGAATGCTAGTGTGGACAAAATATGGGAAGCTATAATCTTGATGAAAAATATACCAACACCATGGAACATGGGGAATGAGCCACCTCCAAACCACGGAAGTCATGAATTTTGTTCTTATCACCATTTTCATGGACATTCAACAAATGACTGCAGAAACATAAAAAGAATCATCCTCAGAATGATAGATCAAGGGAAATTAAATCATTTTCTAAAAGACCAACCTCAGTCTCAACCATTACCACCACCGCCAGAAATTCGCAGAGTAAATACAACAAAAGGAGGAGAAACATTTGTAATAGAAGTTGGAGCAAAGGCAAAGAATCTGTTTTGTCACTCTATTGTACATTCGTACAAAACGATTGAAGACTTTCACGATAACACTCTCAGCAGGGTTTTCGCAAGAGATGCCGATGATAGAGAAATAATGAACATTGCGAAGGCATCGCCACTGAAAGAATGGCAAAAGCAGACTATTTCCTTCACCGCATAAGAAGTACCTGAGGGTGGAGAAATGCACGATAACCCATTAGTGGTAAAATTGGAGATTAACCCAAAACCTAGCGATGATGAAGATGATGAAGCTGAGGATTTATGGGCAATCAACAGAGTTTTAATCGATACTAGAAGTTCCGTGGATATCCTTTTTTATCATACTTATAAAACTATGGGAGGAAAAGACGAAGATCTAATACCTTCAACTTACAAAATATATGGTTTTAATGGTACTTCCAATAAGCCTAAAGGGGAAGTCAATATGCGAATTCCATTGAAAGGATTATCCTCTGAAATTCCGTTACAGTGTAGTCGATGTGGAATCACCATACAACGCATTGATTGGACGACCTTGGTTACATGGGATTCTAGGTGTAGCATCGACTTTCCATCAATGCATCAAGTTCCCTCATCCCAAAGGGTATTGGCATCATAAAAGGAGATTGGATTGAAGGAAAGAAGTGTTATGAAATTGATGTAGAATCTTGCGAAGAAAGAGCTTCAAAGAAGAAGAATTGGAAACATAACATCAGAGAAAGACAAAAAAGTGAAAGATTGATGGTAGATGCAATAGAACATAGAAAGAAAAAACTGTGAAACCAATGCATACTTGAAGGTAAGAAGCGACGAAGATTTCGCAACAGGTAAGGAAATAACAGAAAATTTCAAAAATGCAGAGGCAGAAAGTAGCAGAGGTAAGAGACTTAAAGCGTGAATGTATTTGTTGATTTTATGACTGCAAAAGTAAAATTATGAGAAGAAAGAAAGATGTATGATTGATTTGTTGCAAAAAAAAAAAATTATGAATGACAAAGATGAGATTGCGAAATTACAAAAGAGCTGATATGCAGAAGAAGAAGCAAAATAATCAGAAAGGGGCGAACCAACTATGGCGTACACCCTAGTTCGCGAAATCAAAATTTCGCAAGAGGCAAATGTAAGACCTAAAGTGCGTCATGGAAGGGGGTACATGTTGCATGGATCAACAAAAGGTTACACCGCCCCGGAACTCCGAGTCATGGAGATTTGGGGTCAATAAAGCCCATCCAGGAGAGGTACCTTGAATTTTCAACCTAATCTTATGACTTAGGTTGGACGACTGAGGGTCTCTTCTAAGGAGTACGGCATTTGATCAAGGCGCCGAGGTACACGGTTGAGCCAAGAGTGCCTGGGGCGTTTGAAGCGTCTCGGCCATTCTTGGCAAGTCTTGACTTATGCTGCACTCGGCCCGAAGAAAACCCCACTTAGGGTGCAGGTCTTGTAACCATAAGCCATATAGGCAAAAGGGATAAGAGGTCAGAAAACAACTGGTTGTTGTTAAGACCGGATGGGAGGAGCCAACCTTGTATGGTAGAGGTATGTCTCCTTGAAGGGGCAACCAGGGGGAAGATAAGGGCGGCACCCTCCATTAAGGAGTTGATAAGTGTCTTAAGACGCAAATATCACGAGGCTTTATTTTCGCAAGAATATTTAGGCTTGTCATATTTGTGCGACAATCCTGAAGAGGCAATAATACAAAAGAGAAAGATAAGGCGAGATCAATGGGTCAATACATGAAAGTGTAAAGACGTCCTGCGATTTCGTCGCAAGACGACAATGTCATGGAGCTTTATTTTCGCAAGAATATTTAGACCTGTCATATTTTCGCAACAAAAACGACAAAAGAAAAAAGTTAAGGCAAGATCAATGGGTTTTTGCATGCAAGTGCAAAGACGTCCTGCGACTTTGTCACAATGACAAGGGGTGGCGAAATAAGACCTTTAACTAGGAAGGCAAAATAAGACCACATAAGAGAACCAGAAAGAATGAAATCTTGGGAAAAACCAAGAAATATTTAATCGCGAAAATTCTGCAGAAACATCTGCGAAACTGAGGCATAAATACATGTTGATATTCAAAAGTGACTTGCTTAATCTTTCATTTGGATACAAATAACAGAGGCAAGTATGGGAATGAATAGAATAAGAACATGTTATTTGTCTCCATATAATGAATTTACGCACGCATGAAATGAAAGATTAATAGTCATATATTGATTAACCGTATTGCAAAAAAGAATTGCTTTTTTAATATGTGCAGGAAGAAACAAAAAAAGGTAGAACAAAGAAAGAAAATCAAAAAGATTACAAAGATAGGAGATTAAAGAACGAATGTACGATAGAACTTTTCTTGTTTGATTCTTTTCTTCTTCATCTTCATCAAATCCTTCTTTTCTTCACCTTCATCAGAACTAGTATCACCTGTCGATATCCGAGGGGGTATATTCTTTGGAATTTCTTCTGAGAGGTGATGTGATTTTATGTTGTTGTAGAAAAGTGGTAAGAAAGATGTCGTTCCTCTCAGACTTGTGAAGGATTTTTAGACTCAAATAAAACTAGAAAACTCAGAATAAATTGTATTTTTAAAAAGCAAACTCGATAGTGATTTAATCTAATCAATATTCATGCAACTCTTTACGTTTAAAGTGATTCTAATATTTTGCATAAGTAGATTTTAAGAATAACAAGTGTATTTCAAAGCATGAATATCAAAAACCTAGGTCTAAGAATAATCTATCAAGAGAAATCAAAAGGAAAAATCATTCAATCAATTTTTAATCAAGGCAAATAATCTTAAAAGAGATTGCAAAAATTAATTAAAATAGAAATTACCACACACATCATGGAAAAATTGGCTTCCTCCGCCTCGAATGGGGTTTAGCTCCTCATTGATCTCAAAATATGTTTTTATGATTAAAAGGATGAAAAGTAATAACACAGTAGATTTGCAACAGTGTATCGTTATAAAGGAACTTCATCTTCATCATTTTAAGACCCCTCCTTCTTTTTCTTCCTTGTTGCACCAAATTCCAAAGAACTCCTCCTGTTGATCTCTCAGTATTTCTAAGCTTCCCCAAAGTATCTTTTTTGAAACTCACCCAAGATTATATATACGTCACTTCTCAAATATTTTTTTCTTTCCTTCCTTGAAAGTCACGGACTTTCTTCTTTTCTCTCTTTATTTCTCTCTGTGCACGCGCTCTGAGTTTCCGAGAATCAAAGGAAATAATCTCCCTTATTCTCCACGTACTTTCTAGTTTTAAAACTCAACACCCTGAGAATATCCAACCGTCCCTGTTTATAATCGAGATTACCTTTTTCCTCGCATGCTAAATACTTATCACCCCCCTGTTTGGATGTATGATATCAATTATTCCGTGTTTAAACCCAAGTAAATCTCACTCAAATCTTATCCAAAGAAATTACGAGAAGCCAATATTCCCGCCATTTTCTCATTTGAACACGTGGAAGAAGATGGAGTCCCCCTAATCCACCGGAACCGTTAGTAGATTCTTTGAAAATGGGTTGCCCCTTAGTAATTGTTATCCAAAATGGGGGTCCGTATAGTAATTTTCTCCCACGAGCGCAAATACCACTTTTCGAGCCAATTTCGCTATTTCTCCAAAAACACCTACAAAGGCATAAAATAACCAAATAAGTACAAAATCGAAAAAGCTAACATTACGAGAGAATCGAACTAATAAAGACACATAAATGCGTCTATCAAATACCCCAAACTTATTATTTGCTAGTCCTCGAGCAAATCAAATCTAGAAAATAAAATCCTAACTCACCTGTCATGCTGCATCGTTTGCATTTAGCGTATGCAATAAGCCTTTAAACCCTAGTGGCCCTAGTGGCCGAGTTATAGTCTCGGGAATTTACAAGAGGTTTTTTTCTCCAACCCTAACTATCTACGACTCTTCTCCTTGGTTTGGCATACTTATTGACTCGAGGAGGAAGTACCCTGAGAAATTCATTTACTCATTAAAATTCATATATAAGTCACAGACTCGATAGTTTCTCGACATCATAACCGAGTCCTAATCACATGGATAGAGTAAGAAATGGATATAGAAAAACGTAGATGGTTTTGATGTTGACTAAGGTGAACGATGTTTCTCATATCTTTCTGAAGGCCACTGCCAAAACGAACCTATCCTAATGGACTGAGATACTAGTCTGACTAATATCAACACACTGGCATATACAAGGGAACCAATGATCGATAATCAACTCTTCAACACAATTTTGCATATACAAGGGTTCCAAAGTGGTCGAATTGAATTTATTCTTGGTCTGGTCTCTCATTTTTTTCTCTTTTTTTTTTTTTTTTTTTCAATCACTCTATTTCACCCTAGCAGTGGTAACAACTTGAATCGTGAGCCCCACCTAATCACTTAGACAAACATATTTTGAAGAAAACAAAATAAAAATAAAAGTGAAAAGGATTCAACGAAAAAAAAAAAAAAGGTAGAACTTGCATTTGAAGATTGAAGAAATTCGCATAAACTAAGTTATTCATCTTAGCTAACTTACGTGTCGACTCCTCTAATTTCTTCTTCTAAAGGAGAAATATAAGAATTTTGCTCGTATGACCCGTGCGTGTGTGGATAGTAATTGGGCTCATTATGGTATGAAAAAGATTACAAAGATAGGAGATTAAAGAACCCTATTTACAGTTTCTAAAATAAAACAAAATAACTATATACAAAATCTTCTTCTTCCTGTACGAGTTATTACAAAAAGAGAAAGAAGGAAACGGAACTATTTCTTGTTTGATTCTTCTTCTTCTTCATCTTCATCAAATCCTTCTTTTTCTTCACCTTCATCAGATTTCTCTTCTTCACGAGCATCACCCAAGATTATATATACGTCAGAGATATCCCTTCCTTGAGGGGGTATATTATTTGGAATTTCTTCTCCACGTACTTTCTAGAGGCAAGGTATTTGGAATGAAGGATGTTATTGTCATCACATACCTTCTTAATAGTTTGATTAAAAAAATAATAGCGTCATTCTTAAAGTTCCAAAATGGGGGTCAACTTCACGAGTAATTTTTAATTGACTCTTCAAAAAAACACCTTTAACCAGAACATTTATCATTGCGAGAAGAAAGATCCTTTATTTGAAATAAAGCTCCTTTTCGACTCAAGTTCTTCAATTCTTTTGCGAAATCTCTCTTCAACTCCTGCGAACATATAACAATGAATCAAAGAACTTGATGATAATTTATGAAATAAAACAATTAATAAAGAAGAACAATTAACAACCTTCTCTGTCAGAAATCATATCCCTAACCAAGGCCGTGTGCTCAGCTTGAAGACTAACATTTACACCTAGATTATTTATGGCGTCATCTAGAACTTTCGCAGCCCAAGCGAATTCATCATCATTATTTATGAGAAGAAGGGAGCGAATTTGATTCTCTCTTTCTCTAAGTACAGCATTTTTGCGGTTAGATTCATCTCGTTCAATTTGAACCTCAAAAAGAGTTCCTTGGAATTTCGCTAACGTTTGAGCACCTTGTCTCTTGATGCGATCTTTATCATCTATGAGATCACTGATCTTGGTTCTTAAAGTATTAATTTCCTCTTTAGAGTTAAGATAGAAACGCTTAAATTTGTTGGCTAAGACCAAGCTGGATCTATGGTCAATTTCTAAGAGGCGAAGTTTGGATCTGAGTTCATTTATGGGAAGAGATTTAATCTTGTCATTTGAAAAACTATTCAAAGAATTATTAAGGTGTTCAAGAAGGGTATTATTATCCATAGAATTGGGGAATGAGTGAAGGAGAATGGCTTCATCAGAAAGATCATAGACATCTGCGAAAATGATAAATCAGATGAGGGAGGATAATGAGAAAACAAAATAAAGGAAAAGAGAAAAATTTCATACCATAAAGTTGCTTATTGGCATCTTGAAGACTAGATATTTTGTTCTTTTGAGTGGAAGAATCAGCTTCTAATTGTCTGTTCTTTTCGCGAAGATCAATAGCTTCAGCTTCCAGTTCTTCGTTTCTCTTGCAAAGTTGAAGATTCTTCTTTTCAAGAATCCCACGTCTTTTTTCCAAATCTGATGCAACAGCAAAAGAAGCCTTCCCAGTCTGCGAAGGAAAATGAAGAAATTGTCAAGATATTATATAATTTTAAATCATAATTATGAAGAAATAGAGAAACGAAGGCATACCAAGATACCAAGTGAATTCAGAAAGCTAGGAGTCACTGATCTGGAGACTCCATGAAGAGAATCATCACCATCCAGTAAAGGGGCATCACAGATATTCGCAAGAGCTTTGCATGTGCTAGTGAGATGATCATCCCCAATCCCTTGCATGGAGTCAGAGAAGATGCTAGACAATTGTGCCATTGAAGATTCAGGTGGAAATTCTTCCCTTGCGAAAGAACTATCAATATCATTATTATCATCATCATCAGAACTTTCTCCAGACTGAAGATTTGAAGGATAAGGAGAATGAACTTTTCGTTTCTTTGAAGGTGGGGTAGCAGATTTCTCCTTGCGAAGAGAACCTTTACCTTTTCCTTTGGTCTTTGCAACCTTAGATCCTTCTTCTTCAACAACTACAACACCAATCTTCGCACACAAATGAAGATAAGAAACAGAGGCAACAATATTGTTAAAAGTAAAAAAAAAAAGGTGTTTCTTACTTCATCCGTGATGGAGCGAAGAGCAGATAAAGTGCTAGCTTTCCCAGTCCTGTTGTAGCTTGATCTCAACTTTTTAATCTAAAATTTTCGCAAGAATTAGAGAACTAGAAAGTAACAATAAATATTATGAAGTGAGTAAGATTTGAAGACATACCTCTTTCTATTTCTCGGGCCAATTAAATACCCAAGGTTGATAAGTAGCGAGATTCGCATGAAGTACATTTGAACCTAAAATATAAGGCCCCTTCAAAACCAGTGGAAAGACACACCATCTGTCATCTTTAGAGTGACGAGGAGTATTATTCTTGTCAGAATGCCAGTCAATATCTTGCATAAGTACTTTATCATCAGCAATGTTTTTTTCTTCAAGCGGACACCCCAGCGAGTACTATCTTTCTTCATGGGTATTAATTCATAATTTTCAAAGAAGCCCTCTACTGTATATTTTTCGGCGAGTATTTCCAACTCCTTAAAATTTGGATCCCTAGCTTCTTTTTGATAAAGAAACCCTTTACCAGCACCACGGTTAGCGAATTCAAGAATTAAACGAATGCAGTCTCCACTCAATTGGTAGATGGCTCGCGAGAAGTTCGCGTGAGCAAGAATTTCGTAAAACAAAGGAAGGTTAGGATCATAGAGAGGAATGGGAAGGCCAGCGAGAATCTGACCAAGCGAAACTATGATTTCGTTATCATCACAATGATGATCAGAAAACAATTTAGCAGAAAGAATGGATTTAGCTCCTTGATTGGGAATGGTGGCTAATGTAAAACACTTCTCTTTGAGATCTTTCTGAATTCCTTCAAGAGAAGTTTCATATTTGCGACCAACTGGAGGCATTTTAAGTATGGGAATGAAGAAAAAATTAAAGATCAAAAGAAATAGAAACAAGAAAATTTACAGCAGCAGGAGCAGAATTTACGGAGAAACGGTGAAGGAAAGATGCAGAAAAGATAAGAAGGAAAGTAAAAAAGAAGAAGAGAAGAATGAGAAGAATATATATAGAGAGAAGAATTCTCGAGAAGATAAGCATATTGAATGCGAAGAGTAAACGTGAACGGTTGAGAAATAGCGGTTGAAAAGGACGTGTCAAGAAATGGATGGAAGAAGAGATACGTGTAATAAATTCTGTGTAAAAGTACAGAATCATGTCAATACAAAATAATATGGAAAAATGAACGGCTACGGCATTTTGAAGCACTGATTCTCATGACACTCTCTCCTTCGCAGAGAAGACATGAGAAGAGGCAAGATGTAGGATCAAAATATCGCAACATCAATACCATTGCGAAACCTTTATACAACACATTGCGAAGACATCGCAGATTGGTTACAGAAATGACGTAACAAATGACGACAGTCTAAACACGAGAAAGATGTGGAGACCTAGCGAGATTTAGGAGTGTTGCGAAATTAACATTTGTATACTTGCGAGAATATCGCAAGCCAGATCCGAAAATAAAGGACAACTTAGCTGTCACCCATTATGTAATATCCTATATAAAGAGCTGAACAGGCTTAAGGTGGGAGAGATCTTTTTAGGGTGGAGAGAAAGTTTTGAGGAGAGAGAAAGTCTAGAATAGTGGTTGTATTCTTGATTTCATTTCCTTCGTGTAAAACTTCTAACTCAATTAATAAAAAGTGTGATTGTTGATGTTAAAGATGTGTTGATTATTATGAATTCTTGTGAGGGGTGTATTGTGGGATTTCCTGCAACTACAACGCTGAGCATCACGTACTAGCTTGATATCATCTTCCATAAGGATTCTATGTATGCACATGGATGGACTAATGCCTTTGATGTCAGCAATTGTCCAACCAATAGCCGTTTTGTGCTCTTTCAGAACCCTAAGGAGGCGTTCTTCCCGTATTCTTTGTGAGATTCTTTGCAATAATGACTGAAGCTCTTCCCCATCACCCAAGTAAGCGTACTTTAAGTGACCGGGTAGAGGTTTCATCTCTAATTTAGGTGCCTCGCACAAATGAAGGTAAAGGAACTTCATCGATTCTGAGGTAAAGAGATATATGAAATATTACCTGTTCTAACTTCTTGTGATGCTGTTAAAGCACCACATGTCTCAACAAACTCCTTTGGAATATCAACGTCCAAGTTAGGCATGCCATGGACGTACAAATCAATGTTATTTTGTAGCACGGATTCAAGTTCATCTTCGTTGATCAAATCAAACATCTGTTGTGCCAACGAACCAATAACATCAACAGAAAATGCGGAATGGATATCACTTGGATAACGCATGGCTTCAAAAATATTGAAGCGTATAACCTCTTTGTCAAACTCCATAGTGAGTGTCCCAAAGATCACAATCAATCTTCGTCTTAGCAGTCTTCATAAATGGTCTCCCAAGAAGTAATGAAGTAGACGAACAATTGTCCCCATTCTGCATATCCACAACAAAGAAATCAACCGGAAATATTAATTCATTCACTTGCACCAACACGTCTTCCACGAGTCCCTTAGGATATATGTTAGACTTATTATCTAATTGAATGATAATCCATGTCTCCTTTAAAGGTCCGAGATTCAATGAATCATAAACATCGGCTGACATCACACTTATGGAAGCTCCCAAATCAAGCAAAGCACGCTCAAACAGTTTTTCACCAATAGTAACTGTCACTGTAAAACCACCAGGATCTTTACACTTTGAAGGCATCTTCTTTAGCAACATAGCTGAAGCACTTTCTCCCACCTGAGTGATCTCGTTAGCAATCAACCTCTCCTTCCTTGTACACAAATCCTTCAGAACTTTGGCATACCTGGTACCGTTCTGATGGCCTCAATAAATGGAATGTTGATATGCACCTTGATGAAAATATCCATAATCTCCTTGTCTAGAGCTTGCTTCTTTGACTTGGCAAAACGACTAGGAAAAGGAGGTGGTGTGGTAAAAGTAGGAACTGTGTCCTTAGGTTGGACAGTTGAGGTTGGCTTTTCCTTTGGAACAGTTTCCACCTCTACTTCCTCTTCCAAGTCGTGACTAACCTTTTCTTGTTGTTTTGGATCTTCAGTTTGCTTCCCACTTCTTAGAGTTACAGCATTGACGTTCGCTCTCGGATTCACAAAAGGCTGTGATGGCAACTTTGTTGAATTCTGTGCTTTTAGTTCATTCATGTCTGTAGCCAACTGTCCAATTTGAAGTTGCAAGTCCTTTATAGACATGTCTTGTTTCTGCAGGATTGCATCTTGACGCTGAGCATTGGCATCTTGCTTTTGCATCATCATTTTCATCATCTCCTCTAAACTGGAACTCTGAGTCTGTTGTTGAGGCTGAGGTGGAGGTTGTGGTCGGAACTGTGGTTGTTGAAAACCACTATGTCGCCCATAAGGATTAGGAGTTGCAGCTTGTGATAGGTGTGATAAACACCTAATTTTATATCTAGTATTTATGCTTTCTTTGCGAGTTTTCATGTAAATTATGTATCTTATGTGTGAATTTGAGTTTGTTAGGTACTTTGGAGTCGTTTGGAGCAAAAGAAGAAGAAACATGGCAAAAGGTGCAAATGTTATGTGGAGGCGGCTAAGTCGTACAAGGAGGCGAAGAATGAACCTGTCAGTTCTATGGAACCGACAAGGCAATTATGAGCTGGGTTACCCTTATCCAGAAACTGGATGTTGGTAGCAATTTTGGTTCCTACATGGCCCTAAATCTAAGAGCTTCTCAATCATTGACCTACTTCTCAAATTCAGAGAAGAAATAAAACACCATGGCGGCGAAATTGTCAAAGAATTCATCGTGAACCGAGATGATTGATTAGAGAGATCGAGAGGTGCTTTGCTGATAATTCAATGGAAGAATTTGTGAAGATTCGAGATGGTTTAAGAACAGTATTTACTGTTGGGGTTTTGATGGATTTCTGAATTTGAGATAAAGAACGAAATTGATTCTGTGTGTATGGAAGAGAAGGAGAATTGAAGATGGAATTAGCTGCAGCTGATTCATGGTTGCAATATGTGAAAAGAGAGAATCAAAACATGGGTTAGAGTCTGGAATTAGGGTTTGCTGCCATTAATGGTTGCATCTGGTGGAAGTTCGAAGATGGAGTTGTTGCTGGGTGATGGTGATGAAATTGAACTCTCTGAGATGTCGGAATTCATGGGTTTGAAGGCTTGAATTTATAGGCTTGTATGTGTATTGAGATAACAAGTTGTTGCTGATTTTTCTAGATTAAGGTTCTGCAGTTGAAAGCAAAAAGAAGGCTTGGTAAAGGAATTGGTGGTGATTTCAGTTTTTGTTGAGCTGAACTGGTGGTTTTGCTCAGTGGCAATAGAGAAGTGGTGGTGGAATCATTAAAGTTTGTTGTGTAATGGAGATGGAGCAGCGAGTTGCATTTCATGTGCGATGGAGTGTGAAATTGCAAGGCAGAAAGTGTTCTGCAGTTGAGCTTTTGGAGATTGATAATGGGAGAGCTAGGCGATGTAGACCCGAGTGAATGTTTGAAGTGTTGCTTTGCTTGAAATACGGGGAGTGAAGATGTTGATTATGCCTAGATGTATGCTTAGGTTACAAGGAGGATTTGGTGCTCAAATTTGGTGATGTTCGAGTTGGGGATCTGAAATTGATGTTGAGAGTTATTGGTGGTGGCTAGTGGAATGTGTCTGAGTGGTGTTTCAGTTGATAAGGTGGTGAATTTCAAAGTTGGGCCAAGAGCAAATTTCTGGTGTTTGAAATGGAGTTAATAGGGGAAGGTTGGTGGTGACCTAATATTGAAATGGCAGATGTTGCATCAATCAGGAGGAGATTGTGAACATGGTACTGGTGCTATATGTATTATGCTGTTGAGGCACTGGTGGATGTAATTGGTATTGATTCAGGTTGAAATGGTAGAGCTGCAGCCGTACAAGTTGTAGTTGTTATATCTGGAATTGCGGCAACACAATGGCTCTGCTATGGGACTGGGAGTTGGTTTTGCAGCTGCTATGAAGGGTTTTAGGACAGATGAAGTGTGCATCTGAGCATACATGGTAGAGATGGTATGACTGGGATGGTGAACTGCAGATGGTTGAATAGCATGGCCTGAAGTGGAGTTTGCAGCATGGTTGGTGTTGAGATAAAGAGTAGAAGCTGGTGATTGTGTGAAATGGAACTGGAAATGAACTTGCAGTTGCAGGGGAAGTGACAGAAGGTGCAACAGAATACAGCCAACATGGCCGTGCAATGACTGCAACAAACTTGGCTTGGACCTGACTAACTCATGTCAACTAAGTCAGTTGACTTCGAGTTGACGTGCTGAGGTAGACTGAGTTGACCCCGAGTCAACTCAGTTTGACCGATTCGACCGGTGACCGGGTGGACTTTGCCGGTCACCTGAGATATTTTCCGGCGCCGAATTCCGGCCAGTGCACCAGTTTTCCGGCGAGCATATTTTTGGGACATATTTTCACATGGGTTTCTCACACTTGGTTCATGGGCTTGGTGGACTTTTTGGTGATGGACTTTGAAGACCTAATTTTGGAAAGTGAGAAGGCTATAAAAAGAAGAAGTTTCTATTCTTTTTGGAATCAATCAATTATTCTTCTACGGGAGCTTTTTGCAGAGAACTACGCCTAGGGTTTGCTTTCATTTATTTTTATGTTCTTCATTTTATTTATGATAATAATTATGTTGAATCAAAATACCATGAGTAACTAAATACTATTTATTGGTTATGGGATAATAAGTGGATTTCACAAATAAGTTTTGAATCAATGAATTAGTTTTGTCTCAAGTTTATTGTTTATGATTCATTGTTAATATTGATATATGATTTGATTGTTTGTTTGGTTGAGTCCGGAATCAATCCGATTTGCATTCATATCTAGAGCTATATTAGGGTTTTCAATACGAAAACGTTGTTTATCCCTGATTTTAAGTAGCATAAATGTGGGTAGTGCTTGTAGTGATATATCCTACTAGTCACATATGAATCATAACTTGGGTTAAATCGATTTAGTGCTTTTACACATTTTGGTTGCCTTGATTAGTCTTATTCCAGAAAACTTATTGCTTTTAGGGAGTTAAACTTAATTGTGCTTTTACACTTTAGGTTGCTTTCTAGGAAGAATTCACATATGCATCTTTTAATGTGATTGTGATGAAATCAGGGAATTAGCGGGATATTCTTGCGATCAAGGTATCCTAGGACTTTTAGTAAATGAGAGATTAATTTATCAATTCTAGTCATTGTTGAGAATACATATTTGTGAATGAAACTATCCCGTGACCAATACTTTCTCCTTATTGAGTTTCTTTATTATTACTTTGCTTTCAAATTAGTTTATTTACTTTGAATTATCAAAACATCCCCCCTTGGTTACTAGGAAACTGAAAATTTGCATAACAACAAAGGCCTCTCTGTGGATACGAACTCTTTCTTATTGCATACTACTTTATTTTAGTAAAGCAAGAAAGTGAAATTATTTTTGACCGGGTGACAACCGATCAAATTTTGGCGCCGCTGCCGGGGAGGCATACGGCTTGTTATTAAGTTTTTAGTTTCTTTTTACAATTTCTACTTTTATACTTGCCTTTCGTTTATTGTCTTGTTTCTCACTTGTTTGCGAGAATTGTTTTTCAGGTACTAATCCCTGGCTTCCAAAGATTGGAATTACCAAAGGTGCGGGATAGCTACTCGTAGAGGCACAATACTCCAACCAAGGCAAGACACAACGGAAGAACAAGTCTCGGAAGTAGAACACGAAGCTCTTCATCGAGAAGAGGAAGGAGAGTTACAACTAGAAGAAGAACAAGAGGTTCCATTCGTAGGAGAACCACTAATTGAAGAGGAAGAAGCAATGGGTGACAATGCAAACCGTACACTCAAGGATTTGGCTTCTCATAGGCTTGATGCACAACAATGGTGTATCCAAACAAACTCAACTTTCGAGATCAAGCCGGGGTTGCTTAGAGAGTTGCCAAAGTTCCATGGTATGGCGAATGAGGACCCAAATAAAAATCTTATGGAGTTCCATACCATTGTCAAGGCTATGCTTCAGTGAGACCAAGTCGATGGTGCAATGATGAAAGTTTTTCCATTTTCTATGGTGGACAGCGCTAAGGATTGGTTGTATTGTTTGCCACCTGGGAGTGTCACTACATGGAACGGTTTGAAGAAACTCTTTCTAGAGAGGTATTTTCCTGCGTCAAAGGCCACTCAAATTCGCAAAGAGATTTGTGGAATAAAGCAACATGTGGGAGAATCATTGTATGAATGTTGGGAGAGATACAAGAGATTGGTTGCAAGCTGTCCACACCATCAAGTTAGTGATGCTATGATAATCCAATACTTCTACGAAGGTCTTCAATCAAGTGATAGATATCTTCTAGATGCAGCGGGTGGTGGTGCTCTAGTGAACAAGACGGTGGCCCAAGCTGCCGAGTTGATTGAAAGCATGGCTGCGAACTCGCAACAATTCTACACAAGAGGTAAACCAATGGTTAGGCAAGTGCATGAAGTTAGTGATTCGTCATCATCACACCGTGATCAAAGGATGGACAATATGGAGCAAATGATTCAAAGGATGGTTGCGGTTATTTTACCTTCACATGGTGAAGAGATGGAGCAAGCTAGTGCGGTTTTTCCAAACCAACAAAGAAGGTATGATCCCTACTCCAACACCTACAATCCGGGATGGAGAGATCATCCAAATTTCAGCTATGCCAACAAGCAAGGTGCGGTTCAACAACCCAACTTCAATCGTTCGAGTGGATTTCAACCACAACAACAACAATTCCAACAACAACAACAACAATTCCAACCGCAACAACAACAATTTCAGCAACCACAACAATCGGTGCAAAATCAAGGGTCCGATATCGATGCAAAGTTACATACAATGATGCAAGGTATTTCTAGCATGTTCAAGGAGAGCCAACAAGAAACTAAGAGTGCTATCAAGGATTTGCAGACTCAAGTAGGCTCCATGGCGGTTTATATCAACAATTTGAAGGCACAAAATAGTGGGAGACTTCCTTCTCAACCTATCAACCCAAAAGAGGGTGTTAATGCAATTACATTGAGAAGTGGTACACAACTTGTGCAACCCGAAGTTGCTGATTTGGGTGAAGAGGAAGCTCCAAAGGAGCCGGTTTTGGAAGAAAAGAGGGATGAAATTCCCCAAACACCCGAGGTACCAATCCCTAACTCTAAAACTCCGGTTTCTACTTATGTTCCTCCTATACCTTTTCCTCGCAGATTTGCAAGTTCAAAGAAGGCGGAACTAGAAAAGGAGATTTTAGACGTTCTTAGGAAGATTCATGTGAATATACCACTCCTTGATGCTATCAAGCAAGTTCCCAAGTATGCAAAAGTGTTGAAGGACTTGTGTACCAATAAGCAAAGGCTCAAAGGTAATGAAGTGTTGAGTGTGGGGAGAATGCTTCGGCAATATTACAACACAAACTCCCACTGAAATATAAAGACCCGGGTAGCTTTGACATTCCCGTCACAATTGGTAACACCACTTTTAATAAAGCAATGTTGGATTTAGGTGCATCCGTTAATGTTATGCCTGCATCTATGTATAATTCACTTAATCTAGGTCCTTTGAAAAAGGCTGGAATTGTGTTGCAATTAGCCGATCGTTCTAATGTCTACCCAATGGGTATTGTCGAGGATGTTCTTGTGCAGGTTAATCAACTTGTATTCCCAGCTGACTTTTGTGTGTTAGAGATGGATGAAGGTTCACCGGACTCGTCTCTTCCATTACTACTTGGGCGTCCCTTCATGAAAACGGCGAAAACCATTATTGATGTGGACAAGGGAACGTTGACTATGGAGTTCGATGGAGAAATAATACGTTTCAACATTTTCGAGACGATGAGATATCCTAGTGATGTCCACTCTTGTTTCTCCGTTGATGTTTTGGATACATTGGCTCAACAAGTGTTTGAATTGAATTGTAATGATGCTTTGGAAAATGTTTTAACTACAACCTTGGATGACGGTGTTGAGTGTGGTAACGAAGTTAAGGAAGCCCTTGGTGATCTCAACTCACTACAAAGATGTCCGGAAACTCACAATATATCTTTTATTTCTTTACCACGCAGTGATGAACAACTTTTACCTTCTATTGTTAAATCTCCAAAGTTGGAATTGAAACCTCTTCCAAGTCACTTAAAGTACTTGTACTTGGGTGATAATGAAGAGTTACCTGTGATTGTTTCTAACGAGCTTAGTGAATTACAGGAGCAAAAACTTCTACGGGTGTTAAGGAAGCACAAGACGGCCATAGGATGGACAATCGCCGATATCAAGGGTATAAGCCCTGCCGTTTGTATGCATAAGATTCGTTTGGAGGACGATGCAAAGCCTACAAGGGACGCGCAGCGTCGTTTGAACCCTCCCATGATGGAAGTTGTGAAAAAGGAGATACTCAAGCTCTTGGAAGTGGGTGTTATCTACCCCATATCCGATAGCAAGTGGGTGAGCCCGGTACAAGTTGTACCAAAGAAATCGGGAGTAACGGTGGTAGAGAATGATGAAAATGAACTTGTCCCAACTCGTGTGCAAACCGGTTGGAGGGTTTGTATTGATTATAGAAAGTTGAATGCCACTACTAGGAAGGATCATTTTCCTTTACCCTTTATTGATCAAATGCTTGAACGTTTAGCTGGACATGCTTATTATTGCTTCCTTGATGGCTATTCAGTGTTATAATCAAATTGTGATAGCAGACGGAGGACCAAGAGAAAACCACTTTCACTTGTCCTTTCGGCACTTTTGCTTATAGAAGGATGCCTTTTGGCTTGTGCAATGCTCCATCTACCTTTCAAAGGTGTATGGTAAGTATTTTCTCCGAGTATGTTGAAAACATCATTGAAGTGTTTATGGATGACTTTAGTGTCTTTGGTGATTCATTTGACCTATGTTTGAACAACTTGTCATTAATCCTTGAAAGATGTGTTGAAACAAATCTTGTGCTAAATTGGGAGAAGTGCCATTTCATGGTAACTCATGGCATAGTTTTAGGCCATATAATATCTTCTAAGGGCTTGGAAGTTGATAAAGCTAAGATAGACCTTATTCGTGCTCTAACCCCTCCCACTACGGTGAGGGAGATACGTTCTTTTCTTGGTCATGCAGGTTTCTATCGTAGATTTATCAAGGATTTTTCCAAGATAGCATCACCACTTTGCAATTTATTGCAAAAAGATGTGGTTTTTAACTTCGATGAGAAGTGTATGGCGGCATTCAATCGTTTGAAAGAACTTTTGATTTCAGCCCCTATCATTAAACCACCGGATTGGAGCAAGCCGTTTGAGCTAATGTGTGATGCTAGTGACTACGCGGTTGGTGCGGTGCTTGGGCAACGTGAGGGGAAGATACCTCATGCTATTTACTATGCTTCTAGAACGTTAAATGAAGCCCAACAAAACTACACAACCACTGAAAAAGAGTTTTTAGCTATTGTATTTGCATTGGAGAAATTTCGCTCTTATCTAATTGGTACAAAAGTTATTGTCTTTTCTGACCATGCAGCTCTTAGGTACTTGCTAATGAAGAAAGAAGCGAAACCAAGGCTCATACGATGGATTCTACTTCTACAAGAGTTTGATATTGAAATCAAGGACAAGAAAGGCATTGAGAACACCGCTATGATCACTTGAGCCGTCTTGCTCGTGGACAAGGAAGCTATCCCATTGCGTGAAAGTTTCCGGATGAGCAACTATTCTCAATTGCCTTTGGAGAACCATGGTATGCGAGACATTGTGAATTACTTGGTAACTAAACAAATCTCAACGAACTTGTCTCGTCTTGAGAGGGACAAACTTAAGAGGTTAGGGAACCGATACATATGGGATGATCCATACTTATGGAAACATGGCAGCGACCAAGTAATAAGAAGGTGCGTTCCCGAATCCGAGTTTAATTCTATCTTGTCATTTTGTCACTCCTATGCTTGCGAGGACATTTTGGAAGTAAAAGAACCGCTTACAAGGTACTTGAAAGCGGTTTCTATTGGCCAACCTTGTTTAAGGATGCATATACATTTTGTACAACATGTGATAGGTGCCAAAGAACAGCAATCTAGGTGCCCGAAATCAAATGCCACAAACTTTTATTCAATTTATTGAAGTTTTTGATGTATGGGGTATTGATTTTATGGGCCCTTTTGTCAACTCTCATGGGAATTTTTATATCTTACTTGCTGTGGATTATGTCTCTAAATGGGTGGAAGCTAAGGCCACCCCTACTAATGATTCCAAGGTTGTTTCAGATTTTGTGCAAACTAATATTTTTGCAAGGTTTGGAATTCCAAGAGCCATAATTAGCGATGGAGGTTCTCACTTCAACAACAGGTTTTTACAAAGCTTGTTGAAGAAGTACAATGTGTCGCACAAGGTTGCAACACCTTATCATCCTCAAACAAATGGACAAGCCGAGGTGTCTAACCGAGAGGTGAAATCCATTCTAGAAAAGACGGTGAATCCAACAAGGAAAGATTGGAGCATGCGACTTAATGATGCTCTATGGGCATATAGAACCGCATACAAGACACCTATTGGGATGTCTCCCTTTAGGCTTGTGTACGGTAAACCTTGTCACTTACCCGTGGAGATTGAGCATAAGGCGTTTTGGGCGATTAAACAATGCAACATGGAGATGGATGGGGCTGGAAAGCAAAGGAAGTTGCAACTCCAAGAGCTAGAAGAGCTTCGCAATGATGCATTTGAAAGCTCTCGCATTTATAAGGAAAAAACGAAGGCCTTTCATGATACTATGATTTCTAGAAAACAATTTTGTGTTGGGCAGAAAGTGCTTTTGTTTAATACTCGCTTGCATTTATTTCCGGGTAAATTAAGGTCACGATGGATCGGACCTTTCATTGTTACTAATATGTTTTCTCATGGTGCAGTAGAAATTCGTAGCATAGCTACAGGCAAGGAACTTAAAGTTAATGGGCACCGATTGAAACCATATTATGAGAATTTCACTTCCGAAGTGGTGGAAGGAGCTAATTTTGTGGATGCACTCCCTCTGGAGGAGTCATAGAAAGCAAGGAGCAAGTCGGGCTGACGACTTTAAACCAAGCGCTAAGTGGGAGGCAACCCACCGGTTTTGTATCTTTCCCTTTATCTTTTTATTTTTAAGCATTTTATCTTTATTTTATTGTTTTTGCATATCATTTCATAATTTCCCACCTTGAACTTTCTTTGGACGATTCAATTTTACATTGAGGATAATGTAAAGTTTAAGTGTGGGGGAGCATTTATATGTTTGTATAGTTTGTTTTATGCGTTTAGTAGTTTTATGTCAAGAAAAAAAATAATCAGAAAAATCAGAAAAATAGAAAAAAAAAAAAAAATTTGTGCTTTTTGAACTCCGAAATCTAGAAACTTGTGCCTTTAGGCTGACACCATTAGTGGATGGAACCAGTTTGATTGCAGGAGTTGAGGAACCAATTAACTTAAAGGGACGAACATAGCTCAGAAATCACAAATTATATGATAGTTGTTACCATATCTCGGAATATCACCATATCACATTCTATTTTTATTTTTTCATATTTATCTATTGTTGTCTAAGTGCTTTGGTGGGTCACTAAAAATCGAGTTGTTATTGCTGCTAGGATGATTAGAGTGATTGAGTTGCTAGAAAAAAAAAAAAAAAAAAAAAGAGACCGACCAATTAGACCAAAACGGAATAAAGAATGACACTTGGGAATAGCAGTATGTGTGAAACGTAGTCCCTGTCTCCGTCGCCTAAACAAGCGTGGAATGCGGATCCAAGGCAACTATCATGTACTTGCTGACAAGAAGCATGCGCTTGAATCCAAAAGATTTAATCATGCCGTCTTTTTAAAAAAAAAAAGAAAAAAAAAAGGTGAAAAAGAAAAGAAAAAGAAAAGAAAATATTATTATTATTGTTGAATAAAGTCACTCCTGGTTCCCTTGTATATGCCAGCGAGTTGATGTAGAAATAAGTTTGTTGACTACTGGTTCCCTTGTATATGCCAGTGTGTTAACTCTAGAATTGACCAAAGAACTCAATCCAATAGGTTGCATAGGTTCATCTTAGTAGTGACCTTCGAGACATGATATGGGAAACATCGAACACTTGTGAACATTCGCCAACATCTACATCTATATCCATCTTCTTTATCTTTTCATTGTGATTGTGGTTTGTTAGTTTCCGAGTATTGTGGCTTGTTCGACTATCTAATTTAAGCTTTATTTACTTGAATATGAACTGAATTTGTGCAAGGTACCTCCTCCTGTAGTCAATTTTGGATTCGTTCATTGATTTGTCACAAATAGACGGAGTTGGAAATAAAGGTTTTGTAGGCAGACCTCTTGTAAACCTTCACGAGACTAAAACTCGTCCACTAGGGACACCTAGGGGTTCAAAGGCTTGTTATTTATGCTTAAAGTGACCGTAGCCTCAACGAGATGGAGTTGTATGTATTTGTTTTAGAATTGTTTTGTTTGATTTGCTCGAGGACTAGCAAAGTCTAAGTGTGGGGGAATTTGATAGGTGTGATAAACACCTAATTTTATATCTAGTATTTATGCTTTCTTTGCGAGTTTTCATGTAAATTATGTATCTTATGTGTGAATTTGAGTTTGTTAGGTACTTTGGAGTCGTTTGAAGCAAAAGAAGAAGAAATAAAAGGTGCAAAAGGTGCAAATGTTATTTCTTCATCCCTATCTCAAAAGTTTGGAGTGATGCGAATTTTGCTAAGTCGTAATAAATTGAAGGAGGTGAATATGAATGAACGATTCTTTGCCGGAAGGCGTCCATGGAACCAAAAAGAATTCAAGGCAATTATGAGTAAGTCGTACAAGGAGGCGAAGAATACCCTTATCCGACAAGGCAATTATGAGTCGGATGTTGGTAGCAATTTTGGTTCCTACATGGCCCTAAATCTAAGAGCTTCTCAATCATTGACCTACTTCTCAAATTCGGAGAAGAAATAAAACACCATGGCGGCGAGAAATTGTCAAAGAATTCTCGTGAACTGAGATGATTCGGATTAGAGAGATCGAGAGGTCTGCTTTGATAATTCAATGGAAGAATTTGTGAAGATTCGGATGGTTTCGGAACAGTATTTACTGATTGGGGTTTTGATGGATTTCAATTTGAGATAAAGAACGAAATTGATTCTGTGTGTATGGAAGAGAAGGAGAATTGAAGATTTCATCTTTAGTCAAGCAAATTGATTCATGGTTGCAATATGTGAAAAGAGAGAATCAAAACATGGGTTAGAGCCGGAATTAGGGTTTGCTTTGCCATTAATGGTTGCATCTCGGTGGAAGTTCAAGATGGAGTTGTTCTTTGGGTGATGGTGATGAAATTGAACTCTCTCGAGATGTCGAATTCATGGGTTTGAAGGCTTGAATTTATAGGCTTGTATGTGTATTGAGATAACAAGTTGTTGCTGATTTTTCTAGATTAAGGTTCTGCAGTTGAAAGCAAAAAGAAGGCTTGGTAAAGGAATTGGTGGTGATTTCAGTTTTTGTTGAGCTGAACTGGTGATTTTGCTCAGTGGCAATAGAGCAGTGGTGGTGGAATCATTAAAGTTTGTTGTGTAATGGAGATGGAGCAGAGTTGCATTTCAGTGCATCGATGGAGTGTGAAATTGCAAGGAAGAAAGTGTTATGCAGTTGAGCTTTTGGAGATTGATAATGAGAGAGCTAGCTGATGTAGACCCGAGTGAATGTTGAAGTGTTGCTTTGCTTGAAATACATGAAGTGAAGATGTTGATTATGCCTAGATGTATGCTTAGGTTACAGGGAGGATTTGGTGCTCAAATTTGGTGATGTTCTGGAGTTGGGGATCTGAAATTGATGTTGAGAGTTATTGGTGGTGGCTAGTGGAATGTGTCTGAGTGGTGTTTCAGTTGATAAGGTGGTGAATTTCAAAGTTGGGCCAAGAGCAAATTTCTGGTGTTTGAAATGGAGTTAATAGGGTAAGGTTGGTGGTGACCTAATATTGAAATGGCAGATGTTGCATCAATCAGGAGGAGATTGTGAACAGGGTACTGGTGCTATATGTATTATGCTGTTGAGGCACTGGTGGATGTAATTGGTATTGATTCAGGTTGAAATGGTAGAGCTGCAGCCGTACAAGTTGTAGCTGTTATATCTGGAATTGCAGGTGCAACAATGGCTCTGCTATGGGACTGGGAGTTGGTTTTGCAGCTGCTATGAAGGGTTTTAGGACAGATGAAGTGTGCATCTGAGCATACATGGTAGAGATGGTATGACTGGGATGGTGAATCTGAGATGGTTGAATAGCATGGCTTTGAAGTGGAGTTTGCGGCATGGTTGGTGTTGAGATAAAGAGTAGAAGTCGGTGATTGTGTGAAATGGAACTGGAAATGAACTTGCAGTTGCAGGGGAAGTGACAGAAGGTGCAACAGAATACAGCCAACATGGCCGTGCAATGACTGCAACAAACTTGGCTTGGACCTGACTAACTCATGTCAACTAAGTCAGTTGACTTCGAGTTGACGTGCTGAGGTAGACTGAGTTGACCCCGAGTCAACTCAGTTTGACCGATTCGACCGTGTGGACCGGTGGACTTTGCTTAGGTCACCTGAGATATTTTCCGGCGCCGAATTCCGGCCAGTGCACCAGTTTTCCGGCGAGCATATTTTTGGGACATATTTTCACATGGGTTTCTCACACTTGGTTCATGGGCTTGGTGGACTTTTTGGTGATGGACTTTGAAGACCTAATTTTGGAAAGTGAGAAGGCTATAAAAAGAAGAAGTTTCTATTCTTTTTGGAATCAATCAATTATTCTTCTACGGGAGCTTTTTGCAGAGAACTACGCCTAGGGTTTGCTTTCATTTATTTTTATGTTCTTCATTTTATTTATGATAATAATTATGTTGAATCAAAATACCATGAGTAACTAAATACTATTTATTGGTTATGGGATAATAAGTGGATTTCACAAATAAGTTTTGAATCAATGAATTAGTTTTGTCTCAAGTTTATTATTTATGATTCATTGTTAATATTGATATATGATTTGATTGTTTGTTTGGTTGAGTCCTAATCAATCCGATTTGCATTCATATCTAGAGCTATATTAGGGTTTTCAATACGAAAACGTTGTTTATCCCTGATTTTAAGTAGCATAAATGTGGGTAGTGCTTGTAGTGATATATCCTACTAGTCACATATGAATCATAACTTGGGTTAAATCGATTTAGTGCTTTTACACATTTTGGTTGCCTTGATTAGTCTTATTCCGAAAAAACTTATTGCTTTTAGGGAGTTAAACTTAATTGTGCTTTTACACTTTAGGTTGCTTTCTAGGAAGAATTCATATATGCATCTTTTAATGTGATTGTGATGAAATCAGGGAATTAGCGGGATATTCTTGCGATCAAGGTATCCTAGGACTTTTAGTAAATGAGAGATTAATTTATCAATTCTAGTCATTGTTGAGAATACATATTTGTGAATGAAACTATCCCGTGACCAATACTTTCTCCTTATTGAGTTTCTTTATTATTACTTTGCTTTCAAATTAGTTTATTTACTTTGAATTATCAAAACATCCCCCCTTGGTTACTAGGAAACTGAAAATTTGCATAACAACAAAGGCCTCTCAGGATACGAACTCTTTCTTATTGCATACTACTTTATTTTAGTAAAGCAAGAAAGTGAAATTATTTTTGACCGGGTGACAACCGATCAGCTTGCTGATTTGCATAACTGAAATTTGGGTGATCTTTCCAACCTGGATTATAAGTATTAGAGTAGGGATCATACCTTGGCCTCTGATTAGGGAAAACAACATTCACCTGTTCAGACTCTTCTTCATAGGAAGGAATAATCACTGCTGCCATTCGTTGTACTACCTTCTCTATGTTGTTCATCCGTTGCTCTGACTGTGAAGACTCTCCCATCTCGCTAACTCTTCTGACATTAGAGTTGTTTATGGTGTAGAATTGTTTAGCATTGGAAGCCATACTCTCAATCAAACTGGTTGCATGCGAGATTGTCTTCTCATTAAGTGAACCACCTAAGACCACATCAATCAAATTCCTCTGTTTCGAAGTAATCCTTCGTAGAAGTATTGAATGATAAGTATTGAGGATATATTATGGTGTGGGCAGCTTGCCAGCAACTTCTTATACCTCTCCCAATATTCATATAGAGACTCCCCAGACATCTGTAGAATGCCACTAATCTCCTTACGAACGGATGCCACTTTGGAAGCAGGAAAATATTTCTCCAGAAATTGCTTTTTCATCTCAGTCCATGTTGTAACACTCCTTGGAGGAAGACAATACAACCATTCTTCTGCTAAGTATGTCAATGAGAATGGGAAGGCTTGTAGCATAGCCATATCTCTGTCTACGGTTGTATGCCTCAGACTTGTCATTGTGTTCTAGAACTGTTGAAGGTGTCGATTTGGATTTTCACCTGGATGTCCCTTGAACTTTGGTAGATGATGAAGTAGATTCGACTTCAGCTCCACTGGGTTAGTGATTGTAATGCACAGTGGTTGTGAATCTAAGCATGGAGATGTTAACTCTCCTAACTTCCTCTCCGGAGGTGGAGGATCTATCTCGTCGTCTGTATTAACCATCTCTTATGTAGAAGGTTCTGGTTGCAACTGTGGACGTGCTTGAAGTATTGTTCCCTTACGAGTTTCAATTCCGCACCTCATGTAATCCAAATCTTTCGGTTCCAGGGATTAAGTACCTGAAACAAAATTCTAAAAACAAATAAATCAAAAACTAAAAATAATACTAAAAACAAAAATAAAAGAAAAAGAAATAATAACTAAAGCTACCGACTGCTCCCCGGCAGCGGCGCCAAAATTTGATGCGTGTCGTAGGTGCTCAAATTAATTCACTTATATTCAACTTTACCAATGAATAATATAGTAGTAAATAAGGTTCGTCCCACGAAGAGCAGGGAGATTTAGTTGTCAAAAAGTGTCACAATGGGGGTTTTGGTTTGGATTAAAGAAAAATCAAAGCAATTAAAAATAATTAAGTTGCAAGCAATGGAGAGAAATATGACCAGGGAATCCTTCTTCGTTACTAAACCGTCATCAAGTTATTATATTCATCCATTAATACAATTAATCACAAATTATTACCAACCGTGGAATAACAAATTAGCTCGGTGTTATCCCCTAAATTCCTTAAATCACCGGGTACCTAAGCTCTCCAATACCGTTTTTATTCTTCGAAACCACCTAGTAGTAGCTCACTCAAGGTGTAATTTGTCCGAATGCTTTATCTTTTGTGAATTATAGATTGATCCTAGTAGTTAGACTCTTAGCTCAAGGTCCACTTTCTAGTGTTGTTTATACACACAATCACTACACAGAATCCCTCTGCAAGGTATTGTGTTCTCTACTTTTGTATGAATTATTCGACTATTACTTATCTCCTAACTCAATACTAGCATTTGATTGAATCAAAAAATTAATTCAGTTGGCCACCTAAACAATCTATCAATCAATCATAATTATTTTAATTAGTATAAACAATCAATAATCATGTGAAGAACTTCAAAATAGATTTATATAATAACTCAAATCATGTCTAGAACTTAGAATTCATCCCCAATCACTAAGAAGTTTAGCTACTCATGGTACTAATAAAACCCATGAGTTTCATATGATAAAATGGTAAAGAAATAGTTACGGTGATGAATTGCTCCAAAACCCTAGCTTTTCTTCTCTTGAGTTCTCCTCTCCAATGGCTTGATAAAAGAATTAAAAGATCCTCCAAGAGATTGTAGAGATATCTCTTAAATAGCTATCCAAACTGTAGCCACACCCATGCCAAATCCCGATCAAAGTAGTTGCCAAAACTAGCCAAATCACTGCCAAATTCGTGTAAACCAACAGACCCCCGTCCAACGACCTTCATGGGCTTGTGAACAATAAAGTCCAGCCCAGCTTCTTTATTCTCTCAACTTTCAATAGCCTGTCAGTTCCTTAGAACTGACAGTTCAAATCTTCCCTCGGTCAAATCTCGGACACTCGCATGGCCGTGAGAAATTAATTTCCCTCGATTTTTACTTTCCTCCCGTCAGATTCACGGACAGAAAACCCACCGTGAAAATATTTTTCCCCTGGATTTTTATCGTCGCCCGGTCAGAATCATGGACAGTCCGGTTTCCGTGAGTTTTTAAACTCCCTGACTTTCACATTTCCTCCCAGAATTTCCACGGATACTCTGGTAGTCGTGACAAAACTAATCTTATGAATTTTCAAGCCTGAACCAACTCCCGCGTATACCAGGCTCTCCGTAAAATGGATTTTCTTCTATCATCACAGACCTTATCAATAGCCAACTCCAGTAGCGAAACAATACCAACTCATCTTCTCTGTTTCTCCCATTCATTCACGGAAACTATCAACTCTTCCTTTATCCGAGATACTCATTATCAACTTCATTTTCTCTGCCAATCATTGACGACAGTCATATATCATTCTTTGTTTCAGATCCTCCTCCATTAACAGCAACACAGACTTCTCCATAATTACGTCTCTGTCAACATCTCCGTCTCCATCAGCGCCATCAACATCTGCAAGCCTTGGTCGTTTCTGCCATCTCGACTTCGTCACGAGCCATCAATGTTTTCTTCTCAACTGCCGGCACTCAACTCTACTCGAACTCCATCTTCTCTCGAGCTTGGATGCTATCTCTGCCATTATCGTTCTCTTCCATCATATCGCCATTGATCATCACATCAAACTCCATGTCTTCTCTCGAGCTCCACTGTCATCAGCAGCAGTAATCTTCCATTCCCAGCAGTACTTCTGCACCAGCGTCACAGTCTCATCACCAATAATCCGCATCTCTATCGTCCTTGCCTTCACTCGTCAATGGCAGTCACCATTATTTCCCATTTTTCCTGACTTTGTTCCCTTGATATAGCAGTCACCATTTCGAGCTTGTCACCACTGCCCTCAACTCCAGCCAGCCATCATCTCCATCGTAGCTCCTTATATGTACTCGAGCTTTCTTTACTTCTCACTGAACTCCTTCATTCTCTATCTCTATCTCGCTATCAACAGCCAACGGCTACCTTCGTCACTGCCATCGATCTTCGTTGGATGAAGCTCAAACCCAATACCACAGAACCGTATTCTTCCCTGACTTCTCTTCACTGATCTCCGATAATGGCAGCAGCATCCATTCTCTCTTCATTGTTGCCATCATCTTTATCTAACCCATTGCTCCATTCAATATCGAGAATCACTCAAACCAAGTCAACCTTCATTAATCCATGGAAACTAACAGTATGAGAATTGCCTGAGAACTGGTCGTGAATCGTGATGCTTGCTGAGGAAGATGCTGGTGGCAGTCCCGAGTAAAGAGGTGGGTGCCTTTATAAATTCTATGCACTCAGAAATTCGACACCTTTTACTTGCTTCAAAATCCCATAAAATCTTCATACGACGTCGGAACGACTCCATTTTTTCGCCGTTTGCTTCGCCTTTTCGTCCTCTTAGAGATGATATCAAGAATTTTTCGATTTAGATGAGTTCCACTTGGTCTTTGGCCCTTCTCAAATTGCGGCTAACTTCTTCTTTTTGCACAATTAAGTGCCGATTCGCTTCTTTTGGATGATTCACCTAATAAAACACAAATAAGAGAAAACAAACGTAATATACAATAATTTTCAAGAAACTAAGCAAATACTAACATGGATCCGACACTAAATATATGCAAAATATGCACTTAACAAATGTTATTTGATCAATCGCATAGTTCTTGAAAGTCAGATGAACCAATTCTAAACTTGTTTGGAAGTGTGGCAAATCGGTTTCAAGGTTGTAAGTGTGAAAGAAAACTTACAAAGTTAAGATGTCGACATACTTTGAACACGTGTTATGAATGTTTATTATTTAATTGTTCAAAGTTATTCATTTTTAGCTAAGGGAAGAGAATCCCAGGATCGAAACATAAATAAGTTAAGAATCTTTTAATTAAGGTATTTAACTTCATTTTGTAGGGAAATAAGAATTAGTAATGTGCATTTACTAATTAGAGATTTTGATCATTATTTTTGGACAGAGCATTTCCAGGAATTATGGAAACCGAATTTGTGCTTTAATGAATATCTTGAGAATATTTTCGGTTTTGAAAATTCCTTGGTGTACAAACTTCCTTGTCTATAAATACTTGAAGTTTGCCCTTCTAGCAAACTAATCCTTCGTAACAACAGACTTCCTCCTTGTTGTGTTGTTACTGGTGTAGCTGCCTATTCAAAGAGGAGAGTAACCTAATTAGGCGAAATCTCTTACGGCCGCTCAGTTTAAAGTCTTCTTTGGGATTGAGAAGCTCTACGAGTACTGTTGGTGGGAAACTAGATAATTGCGGTTTATCTTTTGTTTTCTTTGATTTGATTGACTAACGGTGGTTGAACTTTGATTGCACCTAGTTTGTTTATGCTTGAGAATCTTCTCTTCTGATATAAGATTCACTCAAACTAGTTCAGAGTTTCGACATGGATCTTTAGATTGTTGTTAGTGCTAAAGACGATCTTGTGATAATCCATTATTAACAGACTCCGTTCTGTGCGTGATTGATCACAAGAGATTCAAGTGATTGTGTGCAGGTGTTTATTGAAGATCTAAGAAGATTTGAAGACAAAGAAGATATTGAAGATTTCTGATTTGTGGGTTCATAATCTTTGGTGTGCACAATACTTGTTTCGGTAAAAAGAGGATCCAATCATCAACACAATTCTTTGGATTAAGAGTGTTGTTGGCTTAATCTTAAACGATTACTTCGGTAATTAAACATAAGATAGATCTAAGGACCCGACGAAGGAGTTTATGTTAAGATAAACAGAAGATCCTTTGTCCAACTCTTATCACTTGGTTGAAGAGAATTGATACCAAACAGATTTGTTGTTCCTTTACTGTTTGGAATACGAACCAAAGGAATTGTTCTAAGTACGTGACTTAGGTCGGAGGCGTGGTAATACAGACGGAACTAGGTGAGCTATAGGTTTAGTTGCTTGGTCTCAACTATACGTAGTTAGGTGTAATTTTGTGTAGCGGCTTAATCCTGAGAGTATTCAATTCTGGACAAGGTCCCGGGTTTTTCTGCATTTGCGTTTTCCTCGTTAACAAAATCTTGCTGTGTCATTTACTTTATATTTCCGCATTATAATTGTTTTATTATAATTAAAGTAAATCACACAAATGTTAATTCCTATTTACTTGATAAGTGAATCCTATTGTGTTTGGTTAAGTCCGAACCTTTTTATCAAGTAACATACTTCGTTGTTGTATTGTCTCGATCTCGTATCCATAGACGATCACACGAAGTGTGAACCGATTAGTTGTATTGTCTCGACTCAGTCCATAGACAATCACTTTCGGATAAAGGACTTATAGGTAGGAAAAGTTTTAGCTTGAGGAATATTTGGGTACCCTCGCCTTTTCAGTCTTTCCCCCAAATGCCAACGATCGTGCTGAGACAACAAAATTATTAGAAATACTTTTGAGAGTGAATACTCCAAAACCTTTTTTGGCCTCATCATCTTCATACTCAGGATGATCCTCATAAGAATTAACAACAAGATTGTCCATGTTTCTTAATTATATCACTTAATGATGTCGTTGTACAAAAGCGAACATAGTTCTATCGTCAAATTATTATTGTGGTACTTATCTATGATTAGAATTGTTCTTGAGGTGTCCACAACAATTGGTGAACAAACACGGAAGTATGTATACCACCACTACGAAAAAAAATTCATACATTTAGTATATGACCATATATTTAAAAAAAAAAAATATACTTAGTGGAGATAGATGAATTGTGATATTTTCCTCTATGACGCCAAACAACCATTGAAGTGACTTTGATAGATGTTGCATCTAGGGCTAAGTAGATTTCCAATAATATTGCAGTCCCCCATTCATAAAATGGGGTTTTGAACTTCGAGCTAACCAATCTTTGAAACACTACTTTCGGTAGGGCAGAATAATTGACCGAGTACCCATAATATAAACACTCGTTTGAGTTAATCTTTTTTTTTTTATTGCTCGATAATAAGAGTTATTAAAAACAAAATCGCGCCAAAGTTTTGTAACGGCTTTGTAGCCGTTTAATTTCTGTTATAACTGACCCTCGTAATAGGTGTAAGTCGTTCTGGTTTGCCACGTGGTAACAGCTTAGGGCCGTTACAATTTTTTTTTTTTGCAACAACGCCGTCGTAACGTTGAAGAGCCGTTACAAACTTTTTGTAACAGCAAAAAAATTACTGCCAGTCAACATTGAACGGGTCAAAATTAGTCAATGCTGACCAATTTTGACCAGTCAACATTTACCGTGATTCATTTTTTTCCCCCAGAAACACGCCTGAATGCAAAAATAACTAATAAAAAAAATATTTCGTTCAATTCAACCAAATCCAATCACACATTCAACAACAATAATAGTCATATTCTTTCAACAATAACAACTTAAGAGAATACCTAAGTTTCGAGGGAATACAATGTCTGCTTAGACACTTAAGAGAACTTAAGAGCATATAAGATAAAACTAACATATGCAAAACTCACATAAATGTCTTTGCCTGCTCTAGCTTGCATACTATTTCTGTCTCAAAATCTTCTCATGTTGGTTTATCGATAGATGACTTTTACGAAGGTTGCAAGGACGATAAGAGGTTGCAAGGGACTGATAAGAGATCTATCACATAAGCCACAACTGTTCTCCACAGAAATAAACCAGACATAATTTCCAGTGTAAGAATTACTCGCTACTGATATGCGACTAAAGACATGTTTTTACCACTCCCTAAAAATAGGTTTAAAGATGCAAGCCATTATATATTATACTTGCTAATTTTAGGAAGATAAGAATTACTCAAACTACGATATGCGACTAAAGACATTTTTTCATATCCGTTGAGTAAATATTTTTCCTAGATAATGGAATCAAAGTCAAGGCAGAAAATTTTACCTTGACATCATATTCCATGCTGCTAGCTTCACTAAGATGCTCAGCCTTCAATTTTTCAATCCGTCAGTGCATTCTTCACTTCTACCTCTCTCTCTGCAACTCACTTCTTTAATGGCAACAGCCTTTACCACTTCTCCTTGAGCCGATTCAGCTAATTCTTCCCATTCGGTAGCCAATTCGATATCAGCTTCCTTGGGTTTTCAAAGATCCTAATCTCGGCCTTAACCCTAATCCCTTCCTTCTTCCCTGTCCTTGCCTTTGAGTCGAGATAATCTTGGTTTCACGTCAATCTTTCTTTGCATTTTGTACAGTCTGTTCTTCTCTCAGTTTGGCACCAATTTCTCAGTCGTAGTTCAACTCAACCTCTATATCAACTCAGCTTCTTTATGGCAGCAGCCTTGACAGACTCTACTTGATACAATTCAGCTAATTGTGCCCATCCAGCCTTCTTGGTAGCGATTCGGATCGGCTTAAAGCAATATCCAGCCTTCTTGGTAGCCAATTCGATCATCGGCTTAAGCAATATCGGCATCCCTTGGGTTTTCAACGATCTTAATCTCGGCCTTAACCTTAATCTCTTCCTTCTTGGTTTCAGCGTCAATCATCGTTTGTGTTGTATCGTATGTCCTTCTCTCATTTGGCACCAACTGCACCTTTCATCTTTGCTTCTGCGACATCGAAGGGCAATATACTTGATTTATTAGCGATCACTAAAATATTGTATAAGTGCCTCTTGGAGTCTATATACCATTTAATGTAACATACATCACCACCATAATACGCTTCTCAAATTCTACTAAAGCATAAAAAAGTTGAAAGAACTAACCGGAGGAGGAGCACATGCAAAACAAGTCAAGTTTCCCACGGAATAAGCAATTGTATATGACCGAAACGGCATCTTCTTGACATACCCCTGTAAAATAAAAAAATTCATGTCGCTCTCTGGGCATTGACATATCGGGTGATAAAATTAAAGTATATGAATATATTCTATACAACTGAAATCTGAAAGTAAAATCAATTGAACTAAGCTCAACACCGAAAGAACACATGCTTCTTAATATTGACAAAACAAGAATAACTCCTAGTTCCTTACTGGACTCCATCCATGTCCGTTCAGCTCATTGCAAGCTGAATAACCAAAATCGCATCGATTATGCAAGACCAAATACTTATAAAAAGCTCTTAAAAAGTAAATTTGTACACTTAAACCAATTTAAAACCTTAGAAACTCTTTAAAGTTGTCAACAAATCAAAATCACACACAAAATAGAATGCCACTGTCGCTTAGCAGATTACAGTTTACAACCATACGTGCTTCAGAATTGTCTACACAACTCAAAACCGAGATCGACTCCGGTACCATTTTTAGTTTGACGATATTTTTGATTCTTCAAGCTTTCCACAAATGTTTCAAAACCTTGCATTGTGGTGATATTCAATGTGTATCTCTACAAGTAACTTAAAAAACTTACCCGATAAGTATTTTAGCTAACGTAAATTGAGACCGCAGAGACACAGAACCAAACTGGCAATAGTACGATTCTTTGAGGTACCAAATTGATGCAAAAAAAAGACCATCATTACTCACTAACCTCGAGTATGACGTCCGGATTAATATTCGAAAGAGTTTGCACAGAAAGATCTGTCTTGGTCATGCCGCATTTGCAAAGACAATAAGTAAAAAGCATGAGCAGGTTTAATAAATCCTTATTTGTCCCTTGCAAATTTACCAAAAGCATACTTTGAGGGACATGAACGATAAGGAAAATAATAATAAAAAAAGCATAAGATAAAGATGCACACACTGCTCCGGCGGAAGAATAGCCTATTCATGTTAGCTAACTCCAATTGTATCATAATCATACAACAACAAAGACCTATACCACACCTTGTTAGCATCTCAAATGCAACGCTACCTACTCCACCTATTCCCTATAACATCACAAATAGCATTATCAACACCCACACAAGAAAATATCAAATTTCATAGACAAACAACTGCTGTGCAAACTCTTTCAGATATCAACACCCACACAAGAAACCGAAGTACAAAAGTTCAAACAGTGATGCCTGCTCCAATACACCTCTAGTGACCTGATGCATTTTACCTTTAATAAAACACATTTCGTGCATCATGTGACTATTAACTACAAATTATGATAATAACTCACCTCAATGGTTGCTTCAATGCTTCTTAATGATGGATTAATACGAATGATACTCCCAAAGAAACACCCTCTCTGTTCCTACAAAGTGTGCAGTACTAACACCAAAGCCTCAACCAAGCACTGCTTCTGAAAAAAATGTGTGGGTTGCATAAACCAATGTTCTTCTGATTCGAGCAACCTCACATATCTGCAAACAAACACATCCATCAAGATACACAAAAGTTAAGTAATCCAGCAGTAAAAAATATGAGTTAAAGACTTGATACAAGGGAAGATCAAAACTTTGATAGATACAAGGAAATTTGATAATAATTCACCTCAATGGTTGTTGAATGCTTCTTAATGATGGATTAAGACGAATTACACTCCCAGCAAACACCCATCTGATCCTAATAGCTAAAAGGTGCTAAAGTCAGCAAGCCTCAACCAAGCACGCTCGCAAAAAATGGGTGGGTTGCATAAGCCAATGCGCTTCGATTTGAGCAACCGCACATATCCGAACACAAACACATCCATCAAAATACACAAAATTTAAATGATCCAGCGGTAAGAAGAATTGAAATGCATCAACCTCGGACCAAGACTATATCCAAAAATTCGAGGTAGTAGTCCACGAACCTAAATTTGCAAGTCTCAAGTTTGATTCGACTAAAAGATTTTCAATCACGCCATAGGATGATAGGAGTAACCCTAACTTCAACATCGAGTAACCATCTTCACAAGCTCTCTAGCGAAGAATACTCCTCGGATCAAACGTAAATCAAAATCAAACAATTTATTTCAGCCTAAAAAAATCACCAAAAAATCAAGAAATAACAGAAATTAATGATACTGAGAAATAGGGATTATAGTAGGATTTACCAAATGCTTCTCACGAATAAACCAAATACATCATTCAACAACAACTACAAATCGAAACCAAATCAAGAACAAAACCCTAATTTAGATGGAACCCTAAAATCTAATTTAACAGATTATGAAACCCAACTGATGATGACTTACACAGATAGAAACTTAAATTAAAACCCTAAACTCGATGAGCGTACGATTGAAGATTAGTTCTTCAAATATCGAATGATTAATCTGTGATTGAGAGGAATAAAAGGGAGAGCACACGGTGAAAATAGAAAAGAAATGAAAGTGAAAATGAAAAGTCGAGAGCGAGAAAAATATTATCTAGGTTAGGGAGGGGATGATATATCCTGTAGTTCAATGATTCTTGGGTTGAAAAAGAATAGCAAGCATATGAATGGCACATGCACAAACTGCAAGTGTCACGACCCAAGTGTGACCAAGCGTGTGAGTGGCACGCCTATAAAAATTCGTAACGGCTTGGCCTCACGATTTTTTTAAATTTAGTAACGGCTTCAGCACTGTTACGATTTTTTGTAACGGCCATTTGTAACGAGCAAATTTGTAACGGCCCCAAAGCCGTTGCGAATTCCTGTTACTAATCCGGGAATTTGGTGTAGTGAAAGTAATTACAAAACCAAAACCCAAAAGGGCACTTACTGGAGTTTGCCCTTATTTTTGAACGCGAAATTGGGGGATATAAGAAAAGGACAAAAACTGGATCCGAATATCAATTCGGGGTCACCCCTTATCTAAGTATTTTACGTAATACCTAATCTACCCCTCACTAATCAGGATTAGTGATTAATAATAATTAGTAAAATCATAAGATTTTTTATAAATGATTAGTGTGTATTTTATTTGAATTTGGGTTAGTGAGGTGAGAGTAGAAGGAGGAAAAAATATTTTGAGAGAGAAATTTTTTTGGGAAAAATGGAGGATGATTGTAAAGAGAGAATTGCTGCTGCTGAATCTTTAGCTCAACTACAACAAGGAGCATATCTTGAATCTTCAGCTAATGACAACAACTCTCAATTGCAACTCTTTGTTGAGCCAACACCCTTTAATGATGATTTTGACGAGTATGGAGAGTTTCTTGAAGAACCAACACAAGAAAGTAAACTTGCACAACATAGTATCATCCCCAACACACAGGTAAAGCTGCTAAGATGTTGAAAAATCGAATTTTTTTCTTTAAACCCGCCATTTTTTCAACTGAAATACCTAGGTGCCGGCATGGTAGTTGTATGAATCCCATGCCGACAGTCAGGGTACTGGCATGGTATTCATACTACGACCATGCCGGTAGACCGATATCCCCATTTTGAATATTGATCCTATGATAACATTCTTCTAAAAACTATGCCGGACGCAGTTAACCTTTTTTACCTACCAAGGAATATACTACGGAATATTCAACCTAAGATGGTTTCATTGATAGGTTACCATGCCGATCTTGCATGAAAAACATACGAGAAACAGTACCATCCCAAACCAAAAACCGGCATTGAAACTTAATAAACATCAACGCCGGAACTGGGTACCGGCGTGCTACCATCAATATCGATAATGCCGGCACCAAAATCGACATTCAATATCAATTATTTTCAATGCCGGAATTTTGTACCGGCTTGGGAAAATAGATTACGAGAATGCCGGCACCCGTGATTCCGGCGTTGTTTTCTAATTAAACATTTATGCCGGAATAGGTTTCAAATTTGGTCTTCCGTTTTGGTTAACTTAGACTATGCCGAACAATGGTCGAGCATCTTAGAATACGGGTTTCCGACATAGTGTTTTAATTTTGTTTGGAACTAATTTTCATTCGATCTTTAGGTGGTGACATATAGTGATCCAACAAATGCAAAGCCACTTTATCGGGATACGTCGGAATACTATAAAATCCCTCTGGTATGTGACCAAAGAATACTTTTCACCTAGTATCTTGAACCTTACTAATGGATTGCTAGTAATGAACCTTCTAATGAACGCGAAATTGTTCTTATGTAGGTGTTTATGGGTGAAAATCGTTTCTGCCGATTTCGGTAAATTCGGTAGGTGAGTGAGAAACTGGTTCAAACCCTAAACAAATGTGCTGCACGTGAGCACTTTATAGATTCGAGAGATCAATCTGTACAAGTCCGGCCTAAACCAAGAAATGGCCGTTCCAGACTTGCTTCGGTCACAAAGTGGAGGAGAAGGGTTGATTTGGGGAGGGAAGCAAAGAAAGGTGTTGAGGAGAGTAGTATCTCGACTTGTATCAGAAAGTGAAAGCTTAGGAAGCTTGCAAGAGATGAAAGCTTTTTGGGAGAGCTTGCAAAGTTGCCTTTCTGAGAGTGTAAGTGTAGTATATTTCTCCTGACCGAGACTTGTTGTCTGGTGGAAATAGGTAAGACCTATTTATACAAGTCGAGATTGAAATGTACCCTGGCCTCATGAAGGAAGAGAGTAAAGGGTGAAATAATGGGAGGAGGTGGTAACCGCATGGTTTAATGGGTGAAAACGTTTTCACCATTATTTCCTCTTTAATTTGACCGCTTTATTCCTTTTCACGCTTTCTTAATGTGAGCGTAGTGTACTGCCAGCGTCGCATCTTGTGACCGTCAAACCAAAACCCTAAAGAAGCATCCCCCAGTTTGTGTCGATGTCTCGAGTGTTGGTTGCATCTTGAGTGCAAGTGGCGCTGCTAGTGGCGCGTGTGGCATGTGCCAATGGCATGTGCGGAATGCCTTGGTGGTAGGTTGCACGGTTTGCAAGTTAGGCTACCAGCGTGCGTGTTTGGCATGTGCCAATGGCATGTGCGGAATGCCTTGGTGGTAGGTTGCACGGTTTGCAAGTTAGGTTACCAGCGTGTGTGTTTGGCATGTGCCAATGGCATGCGTGGCCGTTAGGGCCGTGGCTTTGGTAGGAGAAGCTGCTAGCGAGCATGTTGGCATGTGCCAATGGCATGCGTGGCCGTTAGGGCCGTTGCTTTGGTAGGAAAAGCTGCTAGCGAGCATGTTGGCATGTGCCAATGGCATGCGTGGCCGTTATGGCCGTGGCTTTGGTAGGAAAAGCTGCTAGCGAGCATGTTGGCATGTGCCAATGACATGCGTGGCCGTTAGGTAGTCTCTTTGGTAGGAAAAGCGGCTAGCAAGCATGTTGGCATGTGCCAATGGCATGCGTGGCCGTTAGGGCCACGGCTTTGGTAGGAAAAGGCTGCTAGCGAGCTTGTTGGCATGTGCCAATGACATGCGTGGCCGTTAGGGCCGTTGCTTTGGTAGGAAAAGCGGCTAGCGAGCATGTTGGCATGTGCCAATGGCATGCGTGGCTGTTAGGGCCGTGGCTTTGGTAGGAAAAGCTGCTAGCGAGCATGTTGGCATGTGCCAATGACATGCGTGGCCGTTAGGGCCGTGGCTTTGGTAGGAAAAGGCTCTTAGCGAGCATGTTGGCATGTGCCAATGGCATGCGTGGCCGTTATGGCCGTGGCTTTGGTAGGAAAAGCTGCTAGCGAGCATGTTGGCATGTGCCAATGACATGCGTGGCCGTTAGGGCCGTTGCTTTGGTAGGAAAAGCGGCTAGCGAGCATGTTGGCATGTGCCAATGGCATGCGTGGCTGTTAGGGCCGTGGCTTTGGTAGGAAAAGGCGCTAGCGAGCATATTGGCATGTGCCAATGACATGCGTGGCCGTTAGGGCCGTGGCTTTGGTAGGAAAAGCTGCTAGCGAGCATGTTGGCATGTGCCAATGGCATGCGTGGCGTTAGGGCCGTGGCTTTGGTAGGAAAAGCATGCTAGCGAGCATGTTGGCATGTGCCAATGGCATGCGTGGTCGTTAGGGCCGTGGCTTTGGTAGGAAAAGCTCTGCTAGCGAGCATGTTGGCATGTGCCAATGACATGCGTGGCCGTTAGGGCCGTGGCTTTGGTAGGAAAAGCTGCTAGCGAGCATGTTGGCATGTGCCAATGACATGCGTGGCCGTTAGGGCCGTTGCTTTGGTAGGAAAAGCGGCTTAGTTTGGCATGGTTGCCAATGAATGTGATACGTAGTTTGGTTTTGGGCGTTGTTGCCCTGGTACGCAGTATGCGGCTTGGTTTGGCGTTGTTGCCATGGTACGCAGTGTGCGACTTGGTTTGGCATTGTTGCCATGGTGCGCAGGGTGCGGCTTGGTTTGGCATGGTTGCCATGGTGCGCAGAGTGCGGCTTGGTTTGGCATGGTTGCCATGGTGCGCAGAGTGCGGCTTGTTTTGGCATGGTTGCCATGGTGCGCAGAGTGCGGCTTGTTTTGGCATGGTTGCCATGGTGCGCAGAGTGCGGCTTGTTTTGGCATGGTTGCCATGGTGCGCAGAGTGCGGCTTGGTTTGGCATGGTTGCCATGGTGCGCGAGTGCGGCTTGGTTTTGGAATTAGGGTTACGTTGTTTGAAAACCCTAATCTGTATTTTGAAAAATTACCCCTATTAATTATTTACACACGAGTTAAATGCTCTTAGTTAATGTGTTGCGGGTAACACTAGGTCATGGGGTTTTACGATTTTACCCCTTGTCTAAAAACCACCATCAACATTAAGTCCCCGCTTAGCTCGGAGCAGGGCTTTGTTGCGAGGTAAGCATAAGATGGTGACAAACTATTAACAGCAAAACGTAAGGAGAATTGAAGGAGGCTTGTCTGACCTTTTATAAATAGGATTTGGAATCCTTGCCTCTGGTAGTTTTGCACAAATCGGGAGGCTGGCACAATTGGTGGGCCAGTGCAGCTTGGGCGACGTTGGGAAGTTGGCGTGAGTTGGGAAACTGAGTGTGCTAGGCAAGTGAGACCGGCGCGATGTGGAAGTCTGTGCGTGCTTGCAGGCGTGACTTGGGAAATTGCGTGTGCTGGCTGGTGGGGCCGGCGCAATGTGGAAGCTGTGCGTGCTTGCAGGCGTGACTTGGGCGACGTTGGGAAATTGGCGTGAGTTGGGAAGGCCGGATTGTGCTAGCCGGTGGGACCGGGCGCAAGGTAGGGAAGGCTGTGCGTGCTTGCCGACGTGACTTGATGGGATCGGTGTGAACAAGGAGGGAGTAGGTGTTTCTACGAGATAGCAAAGTTTCCTTATTTTGCCTTTCCTTCACGCGCGGCTTCGATTAGGGCATCGTTCATGCCAAAAAATCGAAAGCGTTATGTCCCTCATTGCTTCCTTTCCTTTTTAAAGGTTACGTATTCAAACCCAACGCAACCGCATCATCTCCCTCGTTTGAGAAAGGTTCTTCTTGTTGAATTTCTCTCTTTGTCATGTCACGCAGATTCGAATCATCTTCTAACCGGTCGGGTTCTCCGGATGAAGGCGCGAGTCGACTCTTGCATGAGCATCCCAACAAAGGTTATTCGGGTTAAGAAAATCATCACCCAGGTATGTTTTCTTCTTCTTTGTGGACCCATCGTACACTTTACCGCCGCTTGTTGTATAAATGGAAAATTTCCCTTTTGTGCAGAGATATCCTGTTGGAGCATGCGTCAGTGCTATCGACGAGGATGACCTAGTCGTTCCCCTTCCTTCGAATCCATCCTTGTTGACTGCTGCAGACTTGGAGGACGCCGATTTAGGGATCTATCTTACGAAATGGGATGCAGCGAGAAGTCCCTGGTCATACTTCGGTTTGATATGATGGAATGTATGAATACGTGAATGTAACCTTCTGGCGTGCTTTTGGAGTTTTAGGTGCACATGTACGGATTCATGTTGAGAAATTCCCGTGGCTCGTAAAACCTCGATAGTGATGATGTTGAAATCAGTAATAACTGGTTGAGGGAGTGAAAGCATCTTACGCTTGGTAGTCTCCATGCATGACCTACTTTCATTATATCGCCTTGAATCCCCCTCCACAGATTTGATATAAGCCTATCGTACTCTTTTGGATGTGACACCGGGATGCTCGAGAAATTACATGATGATATATTCGGATAGTGCGAGCTCGGGATCCTCCGCGGCCTCGTAAAGTGTTGAAGGCGTCTTCTATACGAGAGAGGTGATGATGTTCTTGCGCTGCACCCTTGAAGAGTAGAGGACCTTGTTGTGGGTACGGATTTTTGGTGGACTGTTCTTCGTAGCTTTGACAGTGAAGGGATCCCATGTATATCTTCCGTCCTCAAGTATGGTTTACGTGTTTCCGTCTTTGTAGTAATTGCTACTGCGGTGAAGCTCTGGGCCGGGAGTGTGGCGGCATGACCCTTTGCGGGAAGGAGTGGCGTTGAAGCGAACGTTGATGCGAAGCCGGGAGAACGTTGATGTGTAGCTTCTTACGGAGAGAACGTTGATGTGTAGCTACTCGGAGAGAACGTTGATGCGGAGCTACTTACGGAAGAACGTTGAAACAACGTCTTGCAATTCTCGAGCCTTGACGAGTTACCATTTTGAAGTCGGAGACCGCGTCACGTTCGTCAAACTCGACATCCCTCAAGGGAACAGAGGAGTCCCGAGTTCCATCTATCGATCGTGCTTCATATGAGAGGTTGAGGTTTGGGAACGGCTTCCACGGGATGGAAACGCCGTTTTCCCGATGTAGTGCAGTTGAGGGGTGCAAATATGTCTTGGCGCTACGCCTTGGATAAACATAGAATCTCACACAATTTGTTTCATCATAGATCAGACGACTTTGTGGGCGAAGTTCCCATTGTGCGGGTCTTGACGAGGGAAGGGTCTCAGTGAACTCGGGAGAGTTGTTGATTCCCTTGCTTTCAATTTTGGAGAAGTCTTTGCTGATCTTCACGTGTGACGAAATTGGATTGCTTATCCCCTTCTCTTTAGTCGCTCAAGAGCAACGCGAGCCTCTTCATCTATAAACACGCGTCTGCTGGAAGTATCTTTATCTTTTCATCAAATCAACATCGCTACAAGGAGGTCGGCTTCTTCCGGATCTTCCGAAGTATCTTGCCACGATGGTGGAGTAGCGTCTCTGGTGACGGTTGGAGCTGCCATGCTTGAAGAACCGTTGGGGTGGCGGAAGTGGCTCTGGTTCTGGTGATCGTGAGTGTATCGTGCAGAGATGACACGGTTTTGATTACGAAGTGGTGGAGCCATGGCGTTGTTTCGAAGGGCGAGGATGGTGCTGGAAGGATGCAAACTGTTATCACAAAGGGTGGCACTGCGGCTGGCATGCGCGTGCGGCATGTGTGCCTGGCATGTATGTCTGGTAAGCGCGTCTGGCAAGCGCGTCGGCAAGCGTTTACGGCATGCGCGTCGGCAAGCGCATCGAGGTAAGCGCTTTTGATCCGGGAACGATCTGGTAGGCTGGATCATCTTGGAATGGGCGCCGACTTGGCGTGGGCGCCAGTTAGGCATGGACGCTGGCTTGGATTTCGGTATGGTGTGGACCATTGGCTTCTTCCCATACGTAGCTCAAACAGGAAATCCTTTCCTTATTCAAATTCCAAAAGGTGTTATGCTTATGAAATGGGTTGGCTCCCCTTTTTACCTCGTAGCTTTGTTATCACGTCATGGTGTTAGCGGTAGCGTGGTAGTGATAAAGTGGGCAAGCATATTCCGGCTATGTACTCCAGCGTTTCTCTTTCAATTTGTTTTATTGTTTTCTTGTCTTTAGTGTAAACCGTAGCCATAGGTATACCTTTCATAAACTTGTGGAAATACTTCATCATAAATAATTCTTCAAATGTCACCGTAGTAACGTCTCGCTAATAGTGACAGGTAATTATTATTGTGCAAAGTATGTATGTACGGGGAGGGTGAAATTTTTTTTTTGAAAGGCAAACAAAGCGCCTGGTTTATGGTTTTTGTCTTCTGGATTTCTTGGGTTGATAGATAAATGTTAGCTTTTGAGGATATTGGATTATTTCTGGGATGAATGGTTTTGATAAAATGACTCTGATTATATTTTGGGAAAGGAATATTGCTTTTATGAAGGTGTGTGCTAGCAATAGGCACAATATTCAGTAGTATGACGGTTTTACTAAGAGCCTAAAAACAGATCGTATGTCTTGCGCAGTCTAAATTTACTCACTTCATAGGTTTTTGTGAACACGCCCCTCTCCATGTAAAAGGCGGCTTTCTTTGGTAGCATCGTCAGCAAGTCCCCAATCGTTGATAGCATCTTCGGCGAGTCCCCAGTTTTCTCGTGTAGTTTTTGCAACTGGTAACCGGGTCGTCTGGTAGTTGAGTCGGATCAAGTGGTAGCATCTTCGGCAAGTCCCCAATCGTTGATAGCATCTTCGGCGAGTCCCAGTTTTCTCGTGTAGTTTTGCAACTGGTAACCGAGTCGTCTGGTAGTTGAGTCGGATCGAGTGGTAGCATCTTCGGCAAGTCCCCAGTTTCTTGTGTAGTTTTTATAACTAGTAACCGGGTCGTCTGGTAGTTGCGTCGGATTGAGTCGCCTTCCCCTACCATCTTGACATCTGGGTCGAAGAACGAGATCGACAGTCTGACATTGTAGCCGATAGATCAATCCTCCCGCTGTGGTCGCCAATTGTTTATGGGTGAAAATCGTTTCTCGATTTCGGTAAATTCGGTAGGTGAGTGAGAAACTGGTTCAAACCCTAAACAAATGTGCTGCACGTGAGCACTTTATAGATTCGAGAGATCAATACGTACAAGTCCGGCCCTAAACCAAGAAATGGCCGTTCAGGACTTGCTTCGGTCACAAAGTGGAGGAGAAGGGTTGATTTGGGGAGGGAAGCAAAGAAAGGTGTTGAGGAGAGTAGTATCTCGACTTGTATCGAGAAAGTGAAAGCTTAGGAAGCTTGCAAGAGATGAAAGCTTTTGGGAGAGCTTGCAAAGTTGCCTTTACGAGAGTGTAAGTGTAGTATATTTCTCCCCGACCGAGACTTGTTGTCCGGTGGAAATAGGTAAGACCTATTTATACAAGTCGAGATTGAAACGTACCCTGGCCTCATGAAGGAAGAGAGTAAAGGGTGAAATAATGGGAGGAGGTGGTAACCGCATGGTTTAATGGGTGAAAACGTTTTCACCATTATTTCCTCTTTTATTTGACCGCTTTATTCCTTTTCACGCTTTCTTAATGTGAGCGTAGTGTACGCGCATCTTTGTGACCGCCAAACCAAAAACCCTAAAGAAGCATCCCCCAGTTTGTGTCGATGTCTCGAGTGTTGGTTGCATCTTGAGTGCAAGTGGCGCTGCTAGTGGCGCGTGTGGCATGTGCCAATGGCATGTGCGGAATGCCTTGGTGGTAGGTTGCACGGTTTGCAAGTTAGGCTACCCGGCGTGCGTGTTTGGCATGTGCCAATGGCATGTGCGGAATGCCTTGGTGGTAGGTTGCACGGTTTGCAAGTTAGGTTACCAGCGTGTGTGTTTGGCATGTGCCAATGGCATGCGTGGCCGTTAGGGCCGTGGCTTTGGTAGGAGAAGCTGCTAGCGAGCATGTTGGCATGTGCCAATGGCATGCGTGACCGTTAGGGCCGTTGCTTTGGTAGGAAAAGTCTGCTAGCGAGCATGTTGGCATGTGCCAATGGCATGCGTGGCCGTTATGGCCGTGGCTTTGGTAGGAAAAGCTGCTAAGCGAGCATGTTGGCATGTGCCAATGACATGCGTGGCCGTTAGGGCGTTGCTTTGGTAGGAAAAGCGGCTAGCGAGCATGTTGGCATGTGCCAATGGCATGCGTGGCCGTTAGGGCCCTGGCTTTGGTAGGAAAAGCTGCTAGCGAGCATGTTGGCATGTGCCAATGACATGCGTGGCCATTAGGGCCGTTGCTTTGGTAGGAAAAGCGGCTAGCGAGCATGTTGGCATGTGCCAATGGCATGCGTGGATGTTAGGGCCGTGGCTTTGGTAGGAAAAGCTGCTAGCGAGCATGTTGGCATGTGCCAATGACATGCGTGGCCGTTAGGGCCGTGGCTTTGGTAGGAAAAGCTGCTAGCGAGCATGTTGGCATGTGCCAATGGCATGCGTGGCCGTTAGGGCCGTGGCTTTGGTAGGAAAAGATGCTAGCGAGCATGTTGGCATGTGCCAATGACATGCGTGGCCGTTAGGGCCGTTGCTTTGGTAGGAAAAGGCTGCTAGCGAGCATGTTGGCATGTGCCAATGGCATGCGTGGCCGTTAGGGCCGTGGCTTTGGTAGGAAAAGGCTGCTAGCGAGCATATTGGCATGTTCCAATGACATGCGTGGCCGTTAGGGCCGTGGCTTTGGTAGGAAAAGCGCTATGCGAAAGCATGTTGGCATGTGCCAATGGCATGCGTGGCCGTTAGGGCCGTGGCTTTGGTAGGAAAAGGCTGCTAGCGAGCATGTTGGCATGTGCCAATGGCATGCGTGGCCGTTAGGGCCGTGGCTTTGGTAGGAAAAGCTGCTAGCGAGCATGTTGGCATGTGCCAATGACATGCGTGGCCGTTAGGGCCGTGGCTTTGGTAGGAAAAGCTGCTAGCGAGCATGTTGGCATGTGCCAATGACATGCGTGGCCGTTAGGGCCGTTGCTTGGGTAGGAAAAGCGGCTTAGTTTGGCATGGTTGCCAATGAATGTGATACGTAGTTTGGTTTTGGGCGTTGTTGCCCTGGTGCGCGATTGCGGCTTGGTTTGGCATGGTTGCCATGGTGCGCGAGAGTGCGGCTTGGTTTGGCATGGTTGCCATGGTGCGCGAGTGCGGCTTGGTTTGGCATGGTTGCCATGGTGCGCAGAGTGATGAGTGCCAAATAGTGCATATTTATACACCTTTTTATTGGCATTTTACTCATCTTTTGCGCTTAGAAATCAGATATTATCCCAGTTACGTGTTTTCTTTGTTTTCAAGAATAAATATTTGTATTAATTAATTTTGTGTTTTTAGGCAATAAATAAAGCTCGGAGAAACTGAGGAGCCAAAGAGCGAAGAATTGGAGTCGATCATCTATGGAGTAGATAGCCAAAGCCCACGCGCGAATCAATTGCAACCCAACAAGGAAGACATGGGCTAGATCTACCCACGACCGGATCCGAACCCGCTCATCCCGAGCCGTTGAGATCTCGCCCGGATGCATCATACGGTCGCTCCTTCGCTCACATCTACTTCTCGATGCTCCGCTCAACACCAAAGATGCCTATATCCACGAGCCGTTCGGTTTCGCTTTGCTCTTCATCCAACGCTCGGCGAGGCCTTCCCATCGTCCGTTCTTGTGCACTCCCTCAACGAAGTTCCCACACCCTATACCCTAGTCGACCACCTCATTTCTCTTCTCCATCTTCTCTTTCTTCCTCTCTACTGTCTCCATCACGGAAAGAGAGCTCTGCTCTTCTCCTTCTTCACCCATACCACCACCCAGAGCTACCTATACCACCAACTCCATCCTCTCCCGACACCCGGCCAACAACCGCGGCAGCCCCTAGTTCTAGTTGTCTCTCATGAGCCTCTCTCATAACCCTAGAGGCTATGTGAGAGATAAATGGAATTAGGTTTCACCCAATCAAAGCAAGAAGAGTCGGAGACGATTGAGTGGAGCCATCACTCGATTCGAGAGACGTGGGTGAGAGATTATTTCATTTAATTTCTATTTTAAATTGAATTAGGGTTTGAGTTTTGGGAAAAATTTCTTGCATGTATAAATAGAGTTGTGAGGGTGTGTAGAAGGGCATGCCTGGGCTAGCCAGTGTATCAATTAGGATTTAATTTGTATCTTAACCATGTTCTGAGTTTTATTGCTAGGGTTAGATGAAATCCATAATCATTTGATGAGTGTGGTTCATATTTTGATTTGTTCTTGATTGTGCTGTATTGGTTAGGGTAAATATAATCTTAAACACTTAGCATTTTACCTTCACAGAGTATGCCATGTATGCCTTTGTAGTTGGATAAATTCTATGTTATTGTGTTACAATTCATGCTTCATTGAATGCTATTGATCCTCAGACTATTTGTGCCCTGAGAAGACAACTAGTGCTTGGGAGAGATACTCTAATTGTGATTAGAATACCCAATTTAGGATAGGCTTAATCATCTCAGTAGTGAAACTCGATCTGTGATTAGTTGTACTATGACAAGACAACTAATACTAGGGATTAGTTCATTGCCTTAGTTGATAATAACCATCCAGTGAGACCCTGGATAAATGGCAAATTTGCCATTTCAAGGGACGAGAACTTCATCAAACTTGAACTGCCTTAGCGGAGATTAGGTGATGGATTCGACACCCTAGTGCTCGCTTTCCATTTACAATCTACCTTTCTGCCTTAGCTTAAAGTCACTACATTTCATCTTAGCCGTATCGGCAACCAAAACCCCTGTTGTCACATTACCTTACTTGAATTCAGTTGAAGAAGCCCCTAGATCACACATAGCACACCCATGTCTCTGTGGTTCGACCCGTACTTTCCGCGTCTCCGATAGACGCCGTGCACTTGCGGTTTATTACAAGTAGGCATATAAATATAACACATCTCAAGGCCTACCAAGTTTTTGGCGCCAGCTGCTATGGGGACTTCAGCGTGTGCCTGTGATTTTTGGCTCGACTTAAGCTTGTCTTTCAATCCATCCATCCCCTACATACTTGCACTTGCTGTGTTAATCATTGTCTTCCTTCACTAAATTTCAATATTCCCTGTATATATGTGTTAGACTTTGTCTTGTTTCCATGCCATTTTAGTTGTAGCTTAGCTTAACTTTACATATATCTGCATCTTTTGTATTTTCTTATAAGCATCAAGTTCTTGTAGTTTCTTTCATTTATAGCTTCTCTCATTTGTAGTCTACTTGCATATGCTCTGCACTTGTTTTCTTGCATCTCAGTTCATCATTGTTTTCTTGTGTTAGCTATAACTAGCATCATTGTTTTCTTGCATTCTCACCTGATTTCTCATTACATCATTGTTCATTCAGTGTGTTATTGCTCATTGCATTTTGCATTTTGTTCATTCATTGTTCATTGCTCGGTTCTCGGTCAAGATACTCTCGGTGCATTTGTAAAACTCCTTTCATCTTAGTGAGCACCTTGGTGGTTACGATAGTGCAACGTGCATCTATGCACCTTAGTGTGTCTTGATTTGTGCAACATTGAGAAGCGATTCTCTTTTGAGTAACAGGTGCTTCTTTGTGAACTATACAATCCAAGAAAGACTAGCAAAGGAGCAAAGAACTTGTGGATTAGCCTAAAGCGGTGGTATTGTCTCTAAACCCCATTTACGCCTGTGAGTCTTGTGAGCTATTTACGCATGCTTGACACGGTGCTAGCTCTGCTAGCCCCGTGAGCCCTGTGAACATTGGTTAGCAAAGATACACGCAAACCCCAGTCATCTTCACACGAGCTTGTGCAAACCTGTGAAAATCAAATATATCTTTGGTGTGTACCACAATGTGTTAATTGGCTGAACTTCTTGTCTTTTCTCTGTGCCCATAACTTCAATTTGCCACGAGCTCCGGCCCCACCAGTTGTCGAGCCTCGGTGCAACCTAGCTAAACAAGTTAGCCTTTAGCCATAATGACATCAAGTGGGCAAGTTGCATGAACCTTTGCCCATCTTGATGCTGTTAAGCTTGCAAGCCCATTGATACCAGGCTCGCCACATGAATTGTGTATGATCCCCGTGATATCGGTGAAATTTGTATTGCCACACAGCATACCACAACTTCTTGTGTGAGTTTGTACTTGTGTGTTACTGTTGATAACCTGTGTGATGCCTGTATGCACTTTGAGCCAAACTCCGGCCCACCTGCAAATGTGAGTTGAAGCTACAAATGGGATAACAAATTTGAGCAAACCACGAGTTTACCTCGAGCTGTGCTCAAATCCCCACAGATTTGTTGAACCTTTCCAAACAGCCCTGTGCATAAACTCTCACTTGCTGAGCCGTGTTGAGAGTTCTTTGGCTTTGTCTTTGTGAGTTTGATGTGTGCACAAGCTGTTATCACCGGAAATTCTTTAGTAGAATTATTCTTTGGTAGAGATTATCTGCATTTGGAGATTATTTGAGCTATCTGAAAACCCTTTTGAAATTCTTTGTTTTGGTCTCGTGCTTGAAATTGTGTAACCTTTGTTGTGTGTCTCATGAAGCCCACAAACTCTATCGGCACAAACTCTGCACTGGCCCAGGCTCTGTAACCAAATTAGAGCCCACAAAAACCTAAATCTGTGCACATGAGCCGAACCCCAACCCTTGGGCTCAACATAAATCGAACCACCCAAGCCCACATAAGTCTTTCGGTTAGGCTGCTCACAATCAAACCACTGGGCTGTGTCTTACTTAAGGCCGCATGCGGTTCCAGCATCTTTGGTCGCTTCACCTAACACAGGCTCTGGCTTTACTGGGCTTAAACTAAACTAAGCCCACATCTGTTGGGCTGTGCAGTTTCACAAATCCTAGGCTTCAAACAACAAATCCCAAACAAACCAAAACTCACTAAAACCAAATTGAGCCCACAGCAACCTGGGCTTCCCACATAAACCAAAGCTTACAAAAACAAAAATGAGCCCATTTAAACCAAACAAAGCCCACATAAACCAAACTAGACTTTGAGTTCAATTTGAGTACTAAATCATGTCAGGATTTTGGTCTGCAACTGGGGATACAAACAAATCCCTTAGAGAGCTTGCTTACGGGCACGCTTCACAGGATGAACTCCCCACATACCATCGTGATTTTAGGGATTTTTATGAGCCTTCTCGGGGCCACGATCTCACATACCTAATCATTATGATCACATACATCATCCACCACAAAGTTGAAAATGAACAATTTTCTCACACCCATTCATCACTTTTAGATCAATTAGAAGCTCGACTATCTGCTTTAGTAAGACAATCTGCTTTAGCAAGGCAATCTGTCAAATCTAATTCCTCTAGGCAATATGAAATTTATGCATGTACCTTATGTGGTGGCTTAGACCACCTTGCTGAGTACTGTTATATTTTGCATGATTTTAGGCAGTCTAGGGAAAACCATGATTATCCAATGTACGAAGTGTCTAGAAGTGACCATGCTGGCAACTATTGGGACCATAATCAACCTGCACACATGCATCATTCACCACAGTGGGGAGATGAACAATTTTATACTCCCCCAACTCCTAGTTTGCAATCAATAATGGAAACACTCATGGAGCAAAATGCTAGGCTTGAAATGAATGCAATGCATGACCATCCATATAGCAACATGTATGAATTTCCCTTCTCTAGTGAACCTCATGCACAACCATACAATGAATATCCATATGAGGAATGCATACCCACTAGTGAAGACTCTCCTTCAATAGAACAACTCAAGATGATTCTTCAAAGGAACCTGATTGAGTTACAAAATGATAGGATTGAAAATAGTGTTTCTAGTCTTACTCATGCAACTAACATTGAATATGAACCTAATCTAGAGGTAGATGAGTACACTAAAAATACTATAATTTTGAATGGAGAGATGAATTTTTCTATGATGATGATGATGAATATGAAGAGCATGTGTATTTTGAAAATGTAGTAGAATCTTTAGGTTCAGAGACATTAATTGTCTCTTCTGTGAACCCTATGAATAATGCTTCTTCTGATATTCATGCATGTGATGTTGATGTGGAACCTGTGCAATTATCCTGTGAAAATGAACATGATTTACCTTCTTCTGACTTTAGGAAAGTGTGTGATGGTGCAAATGATTTTATACATGAAAACAACTTAGATGTACCTAACCTCTCTCCTGAGTCACAAATTGAAACTCCTCCACCAAACCTAGGTGTAGTTTGTCACAAAATTGCAAAACCAACTTTTCTAAAAATGCCTAATTTAGGCCTAGAGCTTTGTGCTTCCCAAGTCCTCTTGGACTATTTCGCATCAAAGTATAACACCTTTAGGGAACCACAGTTGGTATGTGTATGTCTGCCTGTAATTAGCAAAACTCATTTTTAGTTAGACCTTTTGCATGATGTACCTTTAAATTTGCAAGATTTTGTGCTCAAAACCGCACTGTTCACAAGTTTAGGTTTGGGGAAACTCATTCCCATACACGGTCTTACTTGCACTCTCATATTATTTTTGTGTAAGGTTTGTTGATGTTTGTACATATTTTCTATTGGGTTGACCCTCAATTCTTTAGACTGTTGGTTTATGGTGAATTTTCATTGTATATAATCCGGTAGGACTTGTTAAATTTTCTTTTCTTGAATCGGTTGAGTCTTCATGCGCATATATTATGCTAATCCGATATGATCTCCGTTGAGAATGTTGGATTCTAGCCTTGACTAAAGAAGCTTAACCGTGCTCCGCCGACATCCGGTAATCTCTTCCCTTTTCTCTTATCGGCATAGTTCTCATGGTATGTGACTTGTTTAAAATTTTTCCTATCTCTGTTGACACATTGAGGACAATGTTTGATTTAGGTTTGGGGGTGCATTTGCATTTAGAGTTTTTAGTCTTTTATTTTACCTTTTATTTTCAAAAAAAAAAAAAAAAAAAAAATTTCAAAACTCTTTTTGTAAAAACCTCCAACTTTTAGAGATTTTAGAGTCACTAGCATGCTTCTAGCTATGTTTACATAGAGAATCGACCGAAATAACAAAAGTTAGAAGTACTTAGGAGAACACAATCGGGTTCCTTAGTTGATTAGAGAGTTAAAATTGGATTTAACCATACCGGAGGGCGAATTAGGTCTTTGTTAGATATTCGGTAGTAGAATTGTGATCACCCATAGTGGAGACTACCCAATTTACATCAAGTGAGGCACCAACCTTCAATTTTTTGCAACTTTCTAGAAAAGGTTTGTTAGAGTGTGTGTCACCGTACGTCAATTAGGGTAGGAATGGTGAGCTACCCAACTTCGCACCAATTTCAAAGACTACTTTTGATCTCTTGAGTGCTAGTTTTTGTCAATCATGAGGGTGACGTCTAAAGATGAAAACTCCTTCTAAATATCGATTTGCAGTTAGCATCACTCTCTCTCTCAATCAGCAAGACCCATAGAAACACATCATCGTCAACAAACGGAGCATCATCAGAATATTGAAAGAAAAATTGATATAGTCCAAGGTTTATGTGCAACAAAGAAAAGAAAATAGGATGAGAATTAATGAAGTTTGTGAAAAATTGAGTTTATCGTTTTATTGTAACCAAAAAAAAAAAAAAAAAAAAAAAAAATTCAAGTTTTTGTAAAGTTCAGAAGTTCGTCATCAACAGTTGAAGACCGAAGATTGAAGACGTTTCTATGGTTCTTATGAGAGAGTGATATTAATTGCCGATCGGGTGAGAAGTGAGTGAGTACTCCCACCCCTTGCTAATGGTTGATTTCCTTTCTTAGAGATCATCGAGAAAAGATTCTTTTTGTCCACACCTCTGTGGAGTCTCCAGTTTTATTTCGGAAGGTTATCCTTCTTACCTACAACGTGTGCGGATTTCTCTCTTTATTCCCGCTGCACACATGAGAGACTAAAAGCGATCTTTTTGAGTGCAATTATCATAAAACCCTAATGGTGAGGCGAAGTCGAGGCTTATGATCACAATCGAATCCGAATTCTTTCATATGGTATGGTTACTTCTCGCTCGGCACTTAAGGATGAGAATGCGTTCTTCGATAGTTCTAACCTGTTACTAGCATGCGAAACTCTATGTCCTCATAGCTCCTTGGATGCTTGAGACTCTTTTACACTCGAAGTTGGAGAAGGTTTTGTGGGTACACCTCTGGTAAACCCTCACGAGACTACAACTCGTCCATTAGGGACACCTAGGGGTTTAAAGGCTTAGTGCATACGCTAAATGCATTCGAGAAACTGCGACGGGGGTATAGTTAGGATTTCTTCATTTGTTTCACTTGAGGACAAGTAAAATTCGGGTTTGGGGTATTTGATGAGTGCCAAATAGTGCATATTTATACACCTTTTTATTGGCATTTTACTCATCTTTTGCGCTTAGAAATCGGATATTATCCCGCATTCGTGTTTTCTTTGTTTTCAAGAATAAATATTTGTATTAATTAATTTTGTGTTTTTAGGCAATAAATAAAGCTCGGAGAAACCGAGGAGCCAAAGAGCGAAGAATGGAGTCGATCATCTATGGAGTAGATAGCCAAAGCCCACGCGCAATCGGTTGCAACCCAACAAGGAAGACATGGGCTAGAGCTACCCACGACCGGATCCGAACCCGCTCATCCCGAGCCGTTGAGATCTCGCCCGCCCCATCATACGGTCGCTCATTCGCTCACATCTACTTCTCGATGCTCCGCTCAACACCAAAGATGCCTATATCCCGGCCGTTCAGATTTCCATGCTCTTCATCCAACGCTCGTTTGAGGCCTTCCCATCGTCCGTTCTTGCCCGCCTCACAACGAAGTTCCCACACCATATACCCTAGTCGACCACCTCATTTCTCTTCTCCATCTTCTCTTTCTTCCTCTCTCCCTCTCCATCATAGAGCAGCTCCTCTTCTCCTTCTTCACCCATACCACCACCAGCTACCTATACCACCAACTCCATCCTCTCCCCGACACCCGGCCAACAACCGCGGCAGCCCCTAGTTCTAGTTGTCTCTCAGAGTTCTCTCATAACCCTAGAGGCTATGTGAGAGATAAATGGAATTAGGGTTTCACCCAATCAAAGCAAGAAGAGTCGAGACGATTGAGTGGAGCCATCACTCGATTGAGAGACGTGGGTGAGAGATTATTTCATTTAATTTCTATTTTAAATTGAATTAGGGTTTGAGTTTTGGGAAAAATTTCTTGCATGTATAAATAGAGTTGTGAGGGTGTGTGTAGAAGGGCATGCCTGGGCTAGCCAGTGTATCAATTAGGATTTAATTTGTATCTTAACCATGTTCTGAGTTTTATTGCTAGGGTTAGATGAAATCCATAATCATTTGATGAGTGTGGTTCATATTTTGATTTGTTCTTGATTGTGCTGTATTGGTTAGGGTAAATATAATCTTAAACACTTAGCATTTTACCTTCATAGTATGCCATGTATGCACTTTGTAGTTGGATAAATTCTATGTTATTGTGTTACAATTCATGCTTCATTGAATGCTATTGATCCTCGGACTATTTGTGCCACTGAGAAGACAACTAGTGCTTGGGAGAGATACTCTAATTGTGATTAGAATACCCAATTTAGGATAGGCTTAATCATCTCAGTAGTGAAACTCGATCTGTGATTAGTTGTACTATGACAAGACAACTAATACTAGGGATTAGTTCATTGCCTTAGTTGATAATAACCATCCAAAGTGAGACCACGGATAAATGGCAAATTTGCCATTTCAAGGGACGAGAACTTCATCAAACTTGAACTTTGCCTTAGCGGAGATTAGGTGATGGATTCGACACCCTAGTGCTCGCTTTAGTTTACAATCTACCTTTACGCCTTAGCTTAAAGTCACTACATTTCATCTTAGCCGTATCGGCAACCAAAACCCCTGTTGTCACATTACCTTACTTGAATTCAGTTGAAGAAGCCCCGGATCACACATAGCACACCCATGTCTGTGGTTCGACCCGTACTTGCCGCGTCTCCGATAGACGCTGTGCACTTGCGGTTTATTACAAGTAGGCATATAAATATAACACATCTCAAGGCCTACCACAGAGTGCGGCTTGTTTTGGCATGGTTGCCATGGTGCGCGAGTGCGGCTTGTTTTGGCATGGTTGCCATGGTGCGCAGTCAGTGCGGCTTGTTTTGGCATGGTTGCCATGGTGCGCGAGTGCGGCTTGGTTTGGCATGGTTGCCATGGTGCGCGAGTGCGGCTTGGTTTTGGAATTAGGGTTACGTGTTGAAAACCCTAATGCGGTATTTTGAAAAATTACCCCTATTAATTATTTACACCTGAGTTAAATGCTCTTAGTTAATGTGTTGCGGGTAACACTAGGTCATGGGGTTTTACGATTTTACCCCTTGTCTAAAAACCACCATCAACGGTAGGGAATAACAGATCGAAAGGAAGCAATCGCTTGGGATAAAGAGAGACGGCTCTTAAGAACATGTGTGTGTTGGTGAGGAATACCGAAGGTTCGAAGAGGCGTTTTGAGATGGCTTGCGAGAGAAGTGGGAAATACAAGGAGAAGAATAGCCACAAGAGAAAGGATTATGTATATCCAAAGAAGACTAATAGGGTATACAAGACTCGTACGAGGAAGAATAATTGCCCATTTAAGCTTGTATTCTGTTTAAATGACATGAACAATTGGGATTATGAGGTTTTGTGTGGCTATCATAACCACCGGGATCCGAAAGATTTTGTTGGTCACTCCTTAGTTGCGAAGCTAAAACCTGACGAGTTCGAGGATGTAAAGAGATTGACCAAAGCGATTATCAAACCGAGACAAATTCTCATAGGCTTCAAGGAAAAGGATGAGACTAACGTGTCTTCTCTACGTACAATTTATGCCGCACAAGCAACTATTCGAAGGGTGGAATGGGAAGGGAGGAGCGTTATGCAAGAATTTGAGAAGATAGTTTGGGATCACAACTACACGCGTATCATTAAAAGAGGGTCGGACGAGAAGCCCCTTCAAATATTCATTTCGCATCCTTTGTTTTCACAATTGGCAAATACATGTTGTGGTGTTCTTTTGATGGATTGCACCTACAAGACAAAAAAATACAATATGCCGTTGTTCAACATCGTGGGGCAAACCTCGGACAAGGTAACATTCACATTGGCTTGGTGTTTAATGGAAAACGAGAGGGACTATAATTATCATTGGGCATTACGACAATTGAAATTGTTCTTCCGGGAAAATCAACTTCCGAGGGTCATCGTAACCGATAACGATGACGCATTAATGAAAGCATTAGGAAGTGTTGTTGAACTCGTATCTCTTAGCTATAGGCGTATCGGGTTCGGGAAGGTCTATGATCTTCAAGGAGGGGAAGACCTTGAACAAGGTTGGGAAGTGTTCATAAGCCCACACATATTCCAATGTGAAGCAATAAGTTTTGTTTCTAAGTTCACGATAAGGGTACATGTGAACAATATACATAATAACATAAGTTTAAAAACAAAATCACCTGCAGTAGAGTGAAATTCCCGACAAATTGGTTGGTTTTAGCCTTAGAGGCCCTTCTCATCTCCGTCATCAAATGTGCCATTACCGCGGTGCCCCAAGAATAATTATAGACATCTTCCAATGGATCCAAGTACTGAAGGTAGTTCGCACTAACCCTGTTTCCGTTGGTGTCAAGGAATACCCTAGTACCCAAGATGTATAACAGGTATGCATCGGTAGTATAACGAATTTGTTTAGGGTCCCATCCATCCTCCAAACTTCTTTTCTTTGTGTTTTCAAAATTCTTCTTAAGCAGCGTCAACTTGATTGTCTTTTTCTTACCAGACGTGGATTTATAAAATCTCTCCACAGAAGTTTTGTAGTCCCAACCAAACAACTTGTTAGTCAGACCGTGCAACTTCGACCATTCTAGGTCCAGAGACTCAACTCCTTACGCAATTGATTTTTAGATAACATTCAAGCCTAGAATGTTCTCGAGCATCTTCAGGGATGAAGGTCATCTCCCCAAAAGGGAAGTGCATGGTATCGGTTTCACCATGATACCTTTCGACGAAGCAATTGACAGTAACAGAATCATGCTTCACATAATTTTCAACCAAATCATATAGACCAGTATCCTTTACTATTTGTTGGACCTCTTCACATTCATCGGACAATTTCCAACAATCTGCGGCTTGGTTTCGGCAAACACGCACAGCCTTCTTATGATCGTACAATTAAAGACAATACAATTAAGAGATTTTACATAAATACACAACAATACATATGTACAAGATAAAAAATGCTTACATAGGTTTGATAGATAGTACGAGCCCACGAGTGCTTGTATCCAAATAGTGTTTTTGGTCCCTAGAGCTTCACCCCAAATTCTACCACGTTCAAGGTCAGGTATCATGTCATTAATATGAGGAAGGTGGGAACCTTTAACTTTCACTTTGACGTTGCCCTTCTTGCCATTGCCTTGTGTTGGTTGTTGACTTGGCCCACCAACTTCGCTTTGGCTTGCTAATTGACTTTCCTCTTCATCTTGCTCATTTTGATCATCGTGCTCATGGATTGCAAGTCGACTACGGTCACCACCACTCTCCCAAATTATCCCTCTTGTATCAGCCCCCAAACGCATCTTACGACCTTGATCTTTCCCTCGAGGAGGCAGAGACTGAGGAGTATCAAGACCGTCCTTCCTTCTTGTCTTAGTGACAACATCTTTAGTTTTTCTTTTGTTAGCTTCCTTGGCTTTTGACCTATATCGTAAGCACACGAAAAACAATGAATATAAGACAACTTACCTTCAGTTTTAGTACCGGCTGTAGTTGCAGGAAATCCTACACTACACCCCTCACAAGAATCCACACAACTAAGCCATTGAAGATGAACAATTATAGTTTTTATTGATTAATTTCTTGAATGTTTACAAGACAAAAATGGAAAAGAGCTAAAGAAATTACAATTACTATAAACTTTCTCTCTCTTAATGACTTGCTCAACACTCGAAAAAAGATCTCCCTTCAACAGGCCTGTTCGGCTCTTTATATAGGGTGTTACATAATGGATGACAGCTAAGCTGTCCTTTATTTTCGGGAATGACTTGCGAAGTGTCGCAAGTGTACAAATGTATAATCTCGCGACGCTCCTAGATCTCGCTAAGTCTTCACACCTTTCTCGTGTTCTGGCTGTCGTCATCCATTGCGTCACTAATTTTACTCTTCTGCGACGCCTTCGCTATGTAACGTTTATGGATTTCGCCGAGGTATCGGTGTTGCGATATTCTGATCCTACACCGGCATTGACTACCTTAAAATAAACCACGTCGGTACAATGTTCCGGCAGTAAACATTGACTATCGACAGTTCCGGTACCAAGTACCGGCATACAATGCAACCTACAATCTATGCCGGTATTTGTGACAATTTTCCTGTATGTTTTAAGTCCACTACCGGCATGCTCGAATTATTACAAAAGAATGCCGGTACCCAAAACCGGCATACAATGCAACCCAAAATCTATGCCGGTACTGGTGACAAATTCATAAACTCTCCTATATGTTTTAAGTCCACTACCGGCATACACGAATTATTATCAAAGACTGCCGGTACTAAAAACCGGCATTGTATTCATCCTAGATTGAATGCCGGTAGGGAAAATTCAGTTTCTGGTGAATCTGGGGTTGGAAACCGGTACTGTATTCATCCTAGATTGAATGCCGGAACACAAAACCGGCATTGTGTTCATACAAATTTCAGTGCCGGTACTCTCTGAAACTCAACTGTTTGAGTTAGGGTTCGCGATTCTAACCTAAACCCATTGCTATAAATCGATTTAAACACTCATAAACTAGTTCAAAATCACCTACCTTCTCACAGAAGCCATGCTTGCGAGGGGTTGATCGTCAGAGAACGTTGCTTCTTCATCTTCTTTCTCTTGAGCAATCTTAGCAATTCTTTGTTCCTGTTTTTGTTGAGCAATCGATTTTGAGTTCGATTGGGCATTAGCTTTCTTTTGTGGAGGCATTGTTTATGATTCGGGTAGGTTAATCGACGAATAAATTTTTGAATCGACGAAGAACAGATGAAAAAAAAAAAATCAAAACCTAACCCTAAGAGTGCCGGTAGGAATTGAAAGAATGGGGGATATGTTTTGATTATTTGATTTTAATGTTTTAGGAGAAATGGCATAATGGTCTTTTCATAATGTTTTTTAATTAACCAAAGGGTATTTTAGTATTTTTATACCCAAAAAACACCCCTTAACACACACCATAGGTTGGGAGAAGTAATCAATATCCCCCAATTCCTTTTTATATCCCCCAATTTCGCGTTCTTATTTTTCCAGGGTCTCATACCATGATGCACAAAATCCCGTAAGGGTCACCAACTTTTTTGTGGGCGTCGATTAGGACATTCTGAAAATCCATTTTGTACCACATGCTCAAGAATTCCAAATGGGCTCACAATTTTTCCGTAGACATCAATTAGAACTTATGAGCATATGTCTCATACTGCATACCCAGAAGAGTCCACAACGCTACCGGGAATATTGGTTTGGATTCCTAAGCATATGTCTCATACCACATACTCAGGAGAGACAAAATAATTTCTCAATGCGAGATCCTAAGTTATAAAAGCAGTTGTTCTCCAAATCTCATTCATAGCATGGCAATTTGCATTTTTTAGTTTAAGCACATCTTCCAAGATTTTATGATTAATAAAACAGAATAGATCACCAAGACATTGTCAAATTAACTCATTACAATTGCAACACTAAAAAAATGGTTTATAGATTTTGAGTTAATCTTCTTCGTTAGGATATGTTGAGGCCTTATTGCGCTTTAAAAAAATCCTTCAGCCCTGAACATCAGGCCACAATTATTTATAATTATCTGGCGTTAAGTCTTTTGCCATAAATACTGGAAGAGTCGTCAACCATTTTACATTTGATGTTTTTTCGTTGTAATTGAATGGTAGTACTTCACCCCCCACCCCCCCCACCTATTATTTTACAAATTAATAACAATTCAAGAGGTCAGTCTTGTAACAACAATTATATCATTTTGATGTTCGACATTCAGTACATATGAAATGAAAATCAAACAAACTTATAAACTTACCGATATCAAATTCTATGAAATGGAGCGTGTATGTATTAGCCCACCATCTTTCTACTAATATTTAAAAAGTTTGGTTGTCGTATTTTTATGATGTATGAGCCAATGATATATTCCAACTCTTTCTCGGGTTGTAGGAGGTAGCAACGACCAAACAGTTGTCAAATCGACCAACCACCTCTCGTCTTAATAAATCTAGATTATTTGGAAGTGAAAATATATAATTTATAGGCTACGAACCTATTTAGGATTCTCAAACTCATGGATGATTTGAGACCTAATCACTTGTGGAGCAACTAATAGCGATTCATTAGGTTTCCGATTTCTTTTATACTTCAGGTTTTTGAATATAATTTTCGTGAACCTGAACAAAAATAAAAAATCTTATAGACAAGAAGTAGAAAAATTTGCGTAAAAACACAAGGTAGTAAAGATTAAAGAGGTACGAGTTGAGAGTACAAATAGGGTTTAGTATATAACGATGATAAAATATAGTTGTTGGTGTCAATGGCGTTGACCCGTGGTAATGCCATTGCCGCTCGTGTCGTTGCTTCCGTCTCGGCGAGACAATACCTTAGTCTTGCATCAATTCTATTATCGCTCGACACAATCACTTATCGCGTGTTGGCAAAATTCATTTGCTAACCTACCTGTCTCCTCAAATTTTGAAGTTGACGATTCTCATGGAAATCGCCTAAGCAAACCATTAAATTTGTTTATTTACTTATCATGTTGCTTAATTATTTGTTTGTATCCGATAATGGTTTATTCTTTGTTTGCTCATCCCGGTGAGACTCGTCCTAATATTTGTTGGATACAAAAAGCAGAAATACTTCTATTTTTCATGTAGCCAATTTCCATAAGCTAGAAGATGTTACCGTTTCAAACACCGGCAAACTACGTACTTGCTTCTTGACTTCTCCAGGTCGGAATTCTACTTCACACGGTCCATCCAAAGATTCCAAACACCCTATAATTAGCGAACCTTTGGTCTCTCGTCAGCAGCCATCATAATAAATTATACTCCCTCCGTCTCTAAAAGATTAGACACAAACCAGCCTATCTTTTAGAGACGGAGGTAGTAATCATCTGCAGGACAACTAACTACTACGACGGTGTTAAATTTCCTTCCGTCTTACTCGTATTTGACTACTCTATCCGTACCTTCTCCTTTGTCAACTCCCCAGAACAGAAAAGACCATGTGGACTGCTAAAGCTACTACTATTTCACTACTTCATCAGTCACCACCATTTTTAACGATCACCACCGTTCCATCATTTATTAAAGGTTTCAATTCTCTATACCCAGTTTCATCTTCTTTAGCTTCTTCCCCGATTCATTTTTCACCCATTAAACTTCAATACTCGATTTCATCATCTAAGAAACATCATTCTCCATCCAGGATTCAAATCCCAGGTTCTTATTTCTTTTATTTTCGTTCTGTAATTATTTTTTTCCACATTTATATAATATTTTTGTACTCAAATTCGTTGTTTTCTTGATCAAGTGAAAGCAAAGAAAGTAGCTGATGATGACGGTGACGATGGAGGGGTTGATTTGGGTTGGCTACCAGCTTTTCCTCATGTACTATTAGCTTCCATGTCTAATTTCCTCTTTGGATATCACATTGGGTAAGTGAATTTTATCTTCCTGTATCTTTCATCATTTCAAGCAGACAAGATAAAAACAAAAGAGGGACCTTTTTTTTTTTGGATTTTTTAGTTGGTGGATTGTTGGTATTTAGCTGAAAAAGATGGGTATAATTGTGTACTGGAGCTTTATGATAAATTTTTGAAAATTTTGTGAAATTATACTTGAATAGTGTTTGATTGTCATGAAATATTGAAATAGTTTGATTTATACAGGGTAATGAACGGGCCAATTGTATCTATAGCCCACGAGCTCGGTTTTGAAGGGAATTCTCTTCTTGAAGGTCTTGTAGTTAGTATATTTATAGCTGGTGCGTTCATTGGAAGTATAAGCTCTGGATCATTGGTTGATAAACTTGGGTGTCGTCGTACACTTCAGTTTGATACAATACCTTTGATTCTTGGTGCAATAATAAGGTAGTTTTCTACCGAAAATGAAAATATAAGGTAGTTTTCTTCGTATTTTTAATTGTTTTTCGTTAAACTAGCTGAATTACTTGAGGTTTTGAGGCTAGCTAGTTTTTTCTTTAACGTAACAGTGCTCAAGCACATTCGTTGGATGAAATACTACTGGGAAGATTTCTAGTTGGCCTTGGAATTGGTGTTAACACTGTTCTCGTTCCAATTTATATTTCGGAGGTATTATTTCATACTAAAAAACTTGCAAATGTCTGTCCTCCGGAGTATTCAACATTTTGTTTATCTAAAAGTCTTGTTCTGTTTAACTCCATACCCTTGTGTTGTAGATCGCTCCAACAAGATATAGAGGTTCACTAGGAGCTTTCTGCCAGATTGGGACATGCCTAGGGATCATTACATCATTATCTTTAGGAATTGCTTCTGAGAATGATCCACACTGGTGAGATTCTTCCTTTCATTGAATTGTCAAAGATTAAGGCCCGTTCTTGAGGCTTCCATGTTTCCTTTTTCTGTTCCAGATCTTTCTTAAATCATTTTACTTGTTGTAAATAAAATTTCAGATATTTCCAGCAAAATTAGCTTTGATCTTTTGGTTAAAGAGTTTACCGAATGATTTTCGTTCAGGTGGAGGACACTGTTGTACATTGCAAGCGCACCTGGTTTCATTCTTGCACTTGGCATGCAGTTTACAGTTGACAGTCCTCGCTGGCTATGTAAAGTATGCACTCATTTTATCCTAAACCGTGGTTTCAGATTTGTTTGGCGGTAGAAGTAAGTAAAGGAACAAATTGGAAGTATCACTCTTTCTTTGGTGTAGGTGGGAAGATGGGATGCTGCAAAAAAAGTTATCAGCAACTTATGGGGAGAGGTTGAAGTCGAAAAATCAATCGAAGAATTTAAGTCAGTGATTAACAATCATGGTGAAGCTAGCTGGTTGGAACTTCTCAAGGAACCCCACAGTAGAGGTAGTCCAACATTTAGTACAAGTCTTTGGCATTTCTGCTAGACATTTCATGCTATGCAATGGAAAAAATAAATGCATTATTCACATACAGATTCTGAAATACCAATTTTCATGTATGCCCACAGTTGCTCTCATCGGTGGGGCTCTTTTTGTACTTCAGCAATTTGCCGGAATTAATGGAGTTCTTTATTTTTCATCCTTGACGTTTAAAGACGTTGGCATTGAAAGTGGTGGTTTAGCTAGTTTGTATATTGGACTCACCAATTTTGCAGGTTTGCAGCCTAAAGTTGTTTGTGAATAAATATAGTGTCTATGGTTCCAGAAACATTCTTATTAGTGCTCATTCTTCTCTCCAGGTGCAGTATTGGCTTTGAATTTAGTTGATAAGCATGGGAGACAAAAGCTTTTAATAGGAAGCTATTTGGGGATGGTAAATAATGTTAACAATTGGAACTCATTAGCATACGTGTTTATATCAGCACTTTAAGTTGCCTACTACATGCAAACATATTAAATAACGATTGATCACACAAACTTCGTGTAGGAATGTGCAGCTATATGGATTTATTGCATCTAATTTCAAAGATTTTAAGTATATCTTTGATGTAGTCCTCATTTTATCCCTTAATTCCTTTGCAGGCATCTTCGATGTTCCTCTTGGTTTATGGTATCAGTTCCCCATTTGACGAACAACTTAGTCAGAGTTTATCAATAGTTGGAAGTCTCTTGTATGTAGCTGTTCCTCATTCTTTCTCTGTAAAATTGTTTTTGACATCTTGTAGCAGACTCCGTGTCATATAAACGAGTAATGTGAAGAATACACAGCGTTATAATTTAAGCCGGTATGTTTTTCCAGGTACATATTTAACTTTGCAATCGGTGCTGGTCCTATAACTGGTTTTGTTATACCAGAATTAAGCAGCAATAGGACACGTGGGAAGATCATGAGCTTCAGCCTCTCTATTCACTGGGTAAGTTATAAGATTTGTTTTTAAATTTTTCTACAAGAAAATTAGTTAAGCTTATGTTCATTGCTTTCTTTCTTCAACATCTCTTCAGGCAGTCTTGATTGGATTGCTTTGTCCACGACTCCACGTCTAACTTGTCTTTCATATGTTTCAGGTCTGTAATTTCATGGTTGGTCTATTCTTTCTCGAACTAGTGGATAGATTTGGAGTTGCACCTATTTATACAAGCTTTGGTGGGGTTTCCTTGTTGTCAGCAGTATTTTGCTACTATTTCATAGTCGAAACAAGAGGGAGATCTCTGGAGGAAATAGAATTGTCTCTAAAACCCATCATCCGAACTAAAAATAAATAACTCATTTCCAAACCACTACAAATGAGTTGCTTAAAAAGGTCTGAACAGTGAACATGGCTTTCACAAGCCACGCTCAGATCAGCTGCCGTTCATCTTTAAAGTCTTTTTGTCTTAAAAGCGTGAAAATGTCTAAAGATTTGAACGGTTGCAATTAGCATGTTGTATAACTTATGTATTTGTAGCTATACGCATCCTGTATTTTCTCACGCGAAAGTATCACTCTTCCTGAAACAGATATAATAAGAAATAAAGAACTGATATACTGGCTTCTTGAACCAACAATTTCATGTTCGGTTAGTCGGATCTTGTCAGTTGTTAGTCATCGTAAACCCCATTCCCCAGAGACCTAGACACTACAATTTATTTATTTTTTGAAAATAAAATAGATTACTGAATGCAGAGAGCAGTTAATCATCAGATTTAGTCTCATTTGGAACAAGCTCAGAATGAGTTGTTCTTCCAATGACTGATTGTAATGGATTAACTTCTTCTGTAGATAATACACGATTGTTATTGAAGTTACATATATCATAAGCTTTTTCAGTATCATAAGCTATTGAAGGGATTAAAAACATAGGAGCACTGTCTAACCATGAAGCTGAGACATTTTCTTTTCTTCTTCTTTTTTGCCAAGAGATCTGCTACTTTGTTAGCCCTTCTGTCCACATACCGAAAACCCAAAAAAGATACTAGCTTTGTTGCTAAATACTTCACTTCCTCTAGGATTGCCACCCTTCGCCATTGGATAGATGCAGTTTTACCCTGTAAGAAGTTTATTGGTGTCTGATTATCTCCTTCAGTGACCAAATAATGTAAGTTGTTTCTGATGGCCCATTTTGTCGCTTGCAGGAGAGTTAGAGCTTCTGCCTCTTCGGCCGTGGTAGTCCTGAAATTGCCCAATTCTGCTCCTTTAAAAGTACCTGACCAATTACGAAGAACAAAACCAAAACCTGCATCAGTATCTTTGGATATCCACGAAGCATCACAATTTAATATAAAAGTGTTTGTAACTGGTAATTTCCAATGTGTATCTAACAATGGTTTAGTTTTGTTCATTTTCTTTAAAGTATTCAGATTATCAGGGTGCCAGTAAGCATAGTGCCTTGGATATTCATTGCTTGTTGTTCTGGTGTTCTAGTTTTTTTCTCAAAAACTCCAAGACACGTTTCTTTCCATATATACCAGCATTTAGTTGCAGCCAATGCCATGGAAATTGTGTTTAGATCTCCTTTCAACCATTCATTATAATTGTCTAAGATAGAAATATGAACATGGTTTGAGTTAGAAAGAACTCCCTGGGAGGCAATTGGAGGTAAGTTCCAAAATGCCTTCGCATAATTGCATTCAAAAAAGAGATGGTGAGTGGATTCAACAGCATTAAGGCAGAAGATGCATTGTGTTTCCACATTCAGGACTGAACCTGATTTTTGTCTTGTAGATAATGTGTCTGGAAGACACTTCCAAATAAATAATTTAATTCTCTGAGATGTATCCATACTCCATACACCTTTCCAGAATCTTTTGGTTTCAGTAGTAACAGACTCTGATAGGGTTTTGCAGTTTTGCATAAAGAGACTTCACAGTGAAGTCCCCATTTTTAGTGAGTACCATATTAGTTTATCCTTTTTCAGATTTCAATCCTTTAATGTGTTCAAGATTTCATTGACTAGAGAACTTGCAAAAACAGAATGTAACAAAGATTGATTCCACTTCTTTGTGTCTTGATTTATCAAATCTGACACAAGTGTTAAATTAGTGATTCTAGGGATAGATTTTGCCAGAGTCTGTTCATTTGGTAACCATTTATCTTCCCAGATGTTTATAGAAGATCCATCCCCTACTTCCCATATGCTATATTTTTTGATGTGTTCAATGCCTTGCAAGATGCAGTTACATATCCAAGAAGCTTTTTTCTTCTTGGAATGCAAAGCTCCTGTTTTCTTAAAATATTTTCCTTTTAAGATTTGAGCCCATAGATCAACAGGATTTCTTACCAGTCTCCACCAAAAATCTCTTTGGATATCATTTATTCTTTTAGTTATTTTCTTTGGTAGAACGAAACAGCCCATGCTAAAGATTGGCATACTAGATAAAACAGATTTGTTTAAAACAATCTTACTTGACTGTGATAAGATTTTGCTAACCAGTTTTTAACTCTCTGTTCCATCTTCTCTATAATGTTATCAAAATTCTTAAGCTTTGACCTATCTATGCACCCCTAGATGAGTATCTTTGATATTAATTTTTTTGATTTTCATTAATCTTGATATTAGTCCTTGATGTTTGTTATGCACTTTTTTGCTAAAAAACATACGTGATTTTGTAAAATTTATGACTTGGACTGAGGCCTTGCTAAACATGTGTATTTCATCTAATAGATTCTTACAACTTCCTAAATCATCTTTTGTTAAAAAGCAGAAAATCATCTGCAAAGAACAAATGTGTAATATCCCGATATTCGGCAGTGGTTAGCCGAATGGAATATAAGTAATGATTTGTCCTTTCCTAACACCGAGGCCTGATGGGTTCACTTGACTAAGTTGTGGGAAAAAAACTTCTCAGTTAAGCGTTCTCGGCCGGGAGTACTCACAGGATGGGTGACCTCTCGGGAAGTTACTGCTGGATAACCGCAGTAGTGCCGTTAAAAATCCCAAATTGTTGGATAACCGCAGTGGGTAAGTGGGAACAATATCGGTGTTAGTTGGGATACAACTAGGGACGGATCGCTTGTGCTCGGACGAGAGTGTATGCTAGGCCGCTCAGCTAGATACTGGTCTCACATTAGGCAAGTGTGCTCGGGCGGGAGTAATCCAGGGATGGGTGGCCATCCGATAAGTTTCTGCTGGATTACCGCATCGATGCCCGTTGAAAACCCCACACTGCCGGATAACCGCAGTGGCTAAGTGGGGACAGTATCGGTGGAGGGACGTGTCATTACAAATGGTATCAGAGACGACGACGGTTCACCTACCGAGGGTGGGAAGGTACGTTGTACGACGTTGGTTCAGTTGCTTATCATGAGGGGTAGGGAACGTCTGAGATCTGGGATTGTATATATATTCTGGAGGGACGGCTCTAATTTAAGGTGGTGGTATTGTAATACCCCGATATTCGGCAGTGGTTAGCCGAATGGAATATAAGTAATGATTTGTCCTTCCCTAACACCGAGGCCTGATGGGTTCACTTGACTGAGTTGTGGGCAAAAACTTCCCAGTTAAGCGTGCTCGGACGGGAGTAGTCACAGGATGGGTGACCTCTCGGGAATCTACTGTTGGATAACCGCAGTAATGCCATTAAAAATCCCACACTGCTGGATAGCCGCAGTGGGTAATTGGTAACTTAGTTGGGATACAACTAGGGACGGATCGCTTGTGCTCGGACGAGAGAGTATGCTAGGCCGTTGAGCTAGATACTGGTCTCACATGAGGCAAGGAACGTCTACATTATGCCGAGGCCTTTTCAGCACAATTGGCTCCAGAGTTGGCAGAAAACTCTATAGTTAAGCGTGCTCGGGAGGGAGTAATCCAGGGAAGGGTGACCAACCGGGAAGTTTCTGCTGGATTACCGCAGCGATGCCCATTGAAAACCCCGCACTACCGGATAACCGTAGTGGCTAAGTGGGGACAATATCGGTGGAGGGACGGGTCATTACAAAATGTGAGATAGGGGTTGATTTAGGAGTTAGTTTAATACCTGTCACCTTTTTCACAGTTTCCAGATGACACAACAGCCTAGAAAAAACTTCCGTGCACAAGATGAACAAATAAGGGGACAAAGGATCTACTGTATTATTCCCCTTGATGGTTTAAAATCTTTACATGGATTACCATTTAGTAAAACACAAATTGAAGAGGTAGAGAGCATTGAAAAATCAGTTCACACCAATGTTTAGAAAAACCAAAAGTTCTAATGTTTTTATCAAAAACTTCCAATTAACTCGGTCAAATGCCTTTGACATGTCAATCTTAGCTCCTATATATATATATATATATATATATATATATATATATATATATATATATATATATATATTTTACTTTTCTTCATAGAATGAACAATCTCATGAGCAACAAGTATATTGTCTGATATTTTTCTGGAAGAAAGAAATGCGGATTGTAGTGGTGAAATTATTTAGGGATATTTTGAGTTTGGTGCCTATAAAGTGGTAGACCTTTGCATTTGGTGCCTAACTTTGTCCAAATTTGAGTTTGGTGCTTAGGGGTGCCTATCAACATTTAACTAACGGATGACCAGTTTGGCCGTTTATAGTTCCAATTTTATTTTAATTAATCATTATTTAATCATAATTCAAATGGATGATGCTACATGCATCTTCCTCGAGCAACAGAGGGTCGTGATGCGTGTCGTAGGTGCAATAAAATTAATATCTTATTTCCACTCAATTAAAAATAATTTAATGGAAGTCAAGTTCGTTCCCACGAAGAGCAGGGAGATTTAGTTGTCAAAAGTGTCACAATGGGGGGTTTTGTTTTAGATTTAAAAGATAAATAAACAAAGTATAAAGGATTAAGTTGTAAACAATATGGAGAGAGATGATCGAGGAATCCTTCTTCGTAACTAAATATTCATCAAAGTAGTATATTCATCCATTCATCATTAATTATCACCAACCGTAAGATATCAGGTACGCTTAGCTATCTCCAAAATCCCTTAAGCCACCGGACAACAGTAGGCTGTAGTCTATTCGTCAACCACCTTGAAATTGTAATTCAAGTCGAATGTTTTATGGTCTATAAATTTAGGTTTAATCCTAGTAGTTAGACTCAGTACGCTCGGTCTACTTGCTAGTGTTGTGTTTACACGCGATTGCTTTATGGAATCCCTCCGCAAGGTATCACGTTTTCTACTTGTGAAGGAGTTATTCAACAATTATGGATATCCTAATCCTTACTAGCATTAGATTGAGTTAACAAATATATTCAGTTGGCCACCTAAACAATCTATCAATCAATCATATTCATTCTTAATAATAAACACAAACGATAATCATATGAAGAAATCAAAACAAATTCATATACTAAATCAAATCATATTTAGTACTTAGAATTCATCCTCAATCACATAATAAATTAGCTAGACATAATGGAGTTTTAGAAAGCAAACTGCAGTTGTAGAAGAACTCTAGCTACTTTTGCCTCATTGCAGGAGATCAGCCACTGTCAGCCTTGTTGCATGAAAACTTTAGCTACTTGCTGCATATACAAACTCTTTATGCTTCGTTCTTTCTTTGGGTATACAGCCGAGCAGGTTTACGGACGTGAAAGTGAGGGTGCGGAGCTGTGTTATCTTTGTCTATTTGACCCTCTATTGATAGCTTTTTGTAGCTGAAATTTCGAATCTGATAAACACCCAGCTCTCCTTAGCCGACTCAAACCCTAAACTCGTGTTTATCATCCACCGTTCATCTTCAACATCAACGACAAAAGTATTACCTGGTGACTGTTTTGCAGCGAGAAAACTTATCAAAAACTCTATCTCCAGCTGAATTATCTCGCAAGTCTTCAGTTTAGATAACTACGCAATCTTCCTTAATCGACATGGACTCTTATTAGCACCTCTTAATCTCACCACTCATCTCCATTCAATAGCAGCAACGAGTTCTCTATTCCCTGGATTTTTGTTGTAATACTCTGCCAAAACCAGATCAGCCTGAGCTCGAACTCCCTCGTCTTGTCTTCTAACCAGCTCAATAACCATATCAGAACCACATGAACCATATCTAGCTAGACGTTGTGGTGCAACTTGGTCACTACATCGACGGAAAGCAACCACCATTCCCTGTTATTCCATTCCACTTGTTTCATCAAATCATCCAGCAACTCGAGCTTCACTTTCTCTGTGTCGTTCCAGCGATCACCGATAACCACCACAGTTTCGAACCATCAGAGACAGCAAACTAATCTTCTCAAGTCAACAACCAACACTCCCAGCTGCTCTTCTTTATATTATCCTGTCCAACTCGAGCTCTCGATCTGTGATCACGATAACACCAAGCTCCATCTTCTCTTACTCTCTCGAGCTCAACTGCCATAACCACCATTAACTACAGCTTCCTCCATCGTCAGCTAATTTTCACTTTACTGCCAATCACCGGCAAACCATCACCACTTACTGCCATAGCTCACGACAACTACAGTTTTATGAAGAAACCACCTTCCTTGTTAACGGCAGCAACCATTGCCAACTGAGTTCTTCCATCCTCTCTGCACATAAATGCCATCAATCATCCGAGACTCAATAACATATTTCCATGCATGGCAGCGAGCCTGTATTTTTAGTTGAACTCGGGCTAAATTTCTCCTTGATGTGATCTCAATAATGTTGTAGTAAAAAGGTTCGTTGAGACTTGTGAAAGCAAAAGATTTTAGACTTATAAAACTTAAAAATAAGGAAAACTTAACACAAAATCGATTCAAGATATGAGAAAATAACCAAGACACTAATTCCACTATTACACATGAATAATTTATGGTGAATAACACAAAACTCTAATTATCTTTTTAAGTCCTTATTTCTTAATCCACAAATAATCAGGCAAATTCCCAAAAATTAATTGTATCCCCTAAGCATAGATTATCTAAACAAAGTATAACCTATCTAATTGAATCACAACTAATGACGAAAATTATGCAAACAATTTAAAACTCTGCAAAAGCAGTGATTGAGTGAATTATAAATTATAAATTAGAGAAAATAAAATAGTTACCAATTATTCATGCGTAAATAGCTTCCTCATTGCCTTGGTTGTGGTAGAATTAGCCTCTCATCATGTTGGAAACACGCTCAAAACTCATTTTTATTTCTCAAATGAGGTGTACAAATGATGAAATGGAGAAAATGATGAAAATCGGGTGTTTGCAACGATTATAATTGTTGCAAACACTCTGTTACAAAAGAACGATAAAAATCATTCTCGTTGCTTTTAAGATTGTCTTCCGTATTACGACCCTCGGCTGTGAGTCGTATCACTGTAGCATAAACGACTGTCACCCGTGCGTTGAATGTTCTTCGTGTTCTTGGTGCAGCATCAGCAGAGAATAATCCTGTAACTTGATTTTCTCGATCTGTTGATGCTCTCAACCCTCCCAAACTCTCCGTACCCCTTCTTATCGACCCCAGCAACCTATTTATACACCTTTGGACCAAGAATAACTCCTCATTAATCCAAGAAATCTTCCCATTACGCGGCATCAATGATATTATTCTCGGGATATATTCTTTCCATTTTTTTGTAGCAGCACGCGTCTGTTGCAATCCGATTCACTCCAAACTATCCATGTTTAACTCAATCACGCTCCACAAGTCTTTCAAACACGCTCAAACTCTTTGTAATCCCGTAACATACCCATGCAAACTCGTGCTCCTATGTTTCCTCCTCGCGAGTTATCTAGCCAAATTTAGACGACGAATCGACCCATACCAACCCTGTTAGGCTCTAACAAGTCATCCCAATGAATATCAGCCATTGAATCTCCTTCTAACGCGTCCAAATATCCGACCCAGAATCTGCCAGTTGAGAATCGTTTTTTTCCGCCAAAACCAAAAATTTGAAATGATGAAGATGGTCAGCCCTTATCCAACAGCTGGGGGTGCGAATATCAGTTGGGTGCCCCTTAGTAATTGGGTTACCCCTTATCCAAAGTGGGAGTCCGAATAGCAAATGTCCTCCTGGGGTGTTCCGAGCAACTTTTCGAGCCGAATTTTCCAACAATTTTTATTTCCAAAAAATACCTACAAACACACAAAACACCATAATAAGGACAAAAACGAGTACTAACAATATGAAACATTGAGGACAAATTAGACACATAAATGCGTCTATCAAATACCCCCAAAATTATTATTTGCTAGTCCTCGAGCAAATTTATTCTAGAAAATAAAAATCATTTGAACCCCTAGGTGGCCCTAGTGGCGGAGTGTTGTCTCCGGAGGGTTTACCAGAGGTGTACCCACAAAACCTTTACTCCGGACCCTAACTATCTACGCGAGAACCTTGGAAGGCACTAAAGAATCTCCTTGGTTGGCATACTTATTGACTACGGGAGGAAGTACCACGATGCGAAATTCCAATTGTTGTACACGAGTTTGCACTCAAGCATACTAAAATTCATATAAAGTGACAGAGCTCTACTCGGATAGTTTCGGACATCATAAACCGAGTCAACCAATCACATGGATAGATTAAGAAGATGGATGTAGAAATACGTGGATGATGTTGACTAAGGTGAACCTATCCTAATTGACCGAGATATTTGATGCTGGACTAATATCAACACACCGGCATATACAAGGGAACCAAAGTGGTCGATAATCCTAACTCTAGGTCAACTCACCGGCATATACAAGGGTACCAGTGGTCGACTTTATTGTATTTATTCCGGTTGGTCTAGTGGTCTGGTCTTTTTTTTTTTTTTATTTTTGTATATTTTGTATTTTTTTTTTGTATTTTTTTTTTTTAAAGAGTAAAATAAAAGAAGTGTATATTTTGTATTTTTTTTTGTATTTTTTTTCCATATCTCGGTTCAACTCTATTTCACCCTAGCAATGGTAAAGAGAAAAATAAAAGAAGTGATCAGGATTCTTTCGATGTCTCCATCACGAGGATATGGCGAAACTACCATGTTTTCTTTTTCTAACACCTGAGCTCTGTGCTTTTATGAATAGACTCTTACTGACTGTTAACCTTCGAAGAACTACTACCATCCGGTGTCTCGATCTCAACAACTCCATGAGGAAAGACAGTGCGAACAATGAAAGGACCCGTCCACCGAGAACGTAACTTCCCAGGGAAGATGCAAGCGGGTATCATACAGAAGAACTTTTTGACCTGGAGAAAATGACTTTCGTAAAATATTTCTATCATGCACAAGTTTCATTTTGTTCTTATACTCCTTCGCACTATCGTAAGCATCTATACGAATCTCGTCCAACTCATTGAGCTGGAGTTTCCTATGGGCTCCTGCCTTGTCAAGTGAAAAATTTAGCTGCTTAACAGCCCAATAAGCTCTATGTTCGAACTCAACAGGTAAATGACATGCCTTGCCATAAACAAGCTGATAAGGCGACATTCCAATAGGGGTTTTAAACGCGATGCGGTAAGCCCATAAGGCATCGATAAGCCTAGACGACCAATCTTTCCGATTAGGATTAACTGTTTTCTCTAATATACGTTTTATCTCCCTATTAGAAACCTCCACCTGACCACTAGTCTGCGGATGATACGGGTAGCTACCTTATGTGTAATACCATATTTCTTCATCAAAAGCTTAAAAGGTCCATTACAAAAGTGCGACCCTCCATCACTAATTATAGCTCGCGGTGTACCAAAATGTGTAAGTATATTATTTTTCAAGAACTCAATCACAACCCTATGGTCATTGGTTTTACACGCAACCGCCTTAATCCACTTATAGACATAGTCTACGGCGACAAGGATGTATAGGTTACCAAAGGAATTAGGAAACGGACCCATAAAGACAATACCCCACACATCAAAGACCTCAACGATTAAAATAGGGTTCAAGGGCATCATGTTCCTACGGGAAATGGTTCCTAATTTACGGCAACGTTCACAAGTAACACAAGAATCTTGTGGGAGTCTTTAAACAACGAAGGCCAGTAGAATCCACACTGCAATATCTTAGCAGCGGTCTTCTTAGCACTAAAGTGACCCCCACAAGCATGACCATGACAAAAGGAAATAATATTGGACTAGTCACTCTCAGGTATACATCTCCTAATAACTGTCTGGACAATACTTAAATAAATAAGGATCATCCCAAAAGAAGTGCTTAACCTCGGCTAAAAACCTAGAACGATCTTGTTTACCCCAATGTTGGGGCATTCGACCAGTAACAATATAATTCACTATATTTGCATACCAAGGTGATTAGGAAACAGAGAACAATTGTTCGTCAGGAAAGCTATCCCTTATATGAAGGGAATCATTAGGGGAACTAACAACCAACCTATACAAGTGGTCTGCTACTACATTTTCTGCACCCTTTTTGTCTCTAATGTCTGGACAAAATTCTTGTAATAAAAGGATCCATCTAATCAATCTAGGTTTGGTATCCTTCTTAGACAAAAGGTATTTCAAAGCAGCATGATCAGTATAGATTACGATATTAGAACCTAAGAGATAGGGTCTAAACTTGTCTAAGGCAAACACAATGGCCAACAGTTCCTTCTCTGTAGTGGTATAGTTCAACTGGGCATCATTCAGAGTTTTGCTAGCATAGTAAATCACATGAAGTAATTTGTTTTCTTGCTGACCTAGCACAACACCAATAGCATAATCTGAAGCATCGCACATGATCTCAAAAGGTAGGTTCCAGTTAGGTGCCTGGACTATGGGGGCAGTAGTGAGTAAAGTCTTAAGCTTCTCAAAAGCCTTTAAACAAGCATCATCAAAGACAAACTTAGCATCTTTTGCAAGCAAATTGCAAAGAGGTCTAGAAATCAAGCTAAAATCCTTAATGAATCGACGATAAAAACCTGCATGCCCTAAGAATGACCTAATATCTTTTACGGTTTTTTTGGGACTGTAAAGTCTTAATAAGGTCAACTTTGGCTTTATCTACCTCTATACCCTTAGAAGATACGATATGCCCTAAAACAATTCCTTATTGAACCATGAAATGACATTTCTCCCAATTAAGCACTAGATTCTTTTCCTTACATCTAGTCCACACTAATGACAAATGATGCAAAAATTCATCGAAAGACGAACCAAACACTGAAAAATCATCCATAAAGACCTCCAAGAACCGCTCTACCATATCTGAAAATATGCTCATCATGCAACGCTGAAAAATTGCAGGGGCGTTGCATAGCCCGAAAGGCATGCGTCTATACGCAAAGGTACCAAAGGGACAGGTAAAAGTGGTTTTCTCCTGGTCTTCTGGGGCAATAACGATCCGATTATAGCCGTAGTAGCCATCTAAAAAGCGATAATGACTATGTCCATCTAATCTCTCTAGCATCTGGTCGATGAAGGGAAGGGGAAAGTGGTCCTTCCTAGTGACCTTGTTCAATTTCCTATAGTCAATACAAACACGCCAACCCGTGGTCACTCGGGTAGGGATTAACTCATTGTTATCATTCTGACTACGATATCTACCGATTTCTTGGGAACAACCTGAACAGGGCTGACCCACTTACTGTCTGAAATGGGGTAGATAATGCATGCATCTAATAGCTTAAGAACCTCGGTTTGAACTACTTCTTTCATATTAGGGTTTAGTCTTCATTGCATCTCCCTAGAAGGTTTGGTATCTTCCTCTAAATAGATCTGATGCATACAAACAGTAGGACTTATACCCTTAATGTATGCTATGGTCCACCCTAAAGCTTCCTTGTTGTTTTGAAGGACGGTCACTAGCCTACTTTCCTGATCACTATCCAAGTCGGAAGAAACAATCACAGGTAAAGTCTCAGAAGGGCCTAAAAACACATACTTTAGGGAATCTGGTAATGGTTTTAGGTCCAACTTAGGAGGCTCTTCTAACGAAGGAACTAGGGTAGACTTGGAAACGGGTAGAGGTTCGAACTTGGGTTTCCAGCCATTACTAGTGTCTATCAAAGGGGTTGAATCTAACAAGGCATTTACCTCATTAATCACATCATCATCATCAAAATCAATCCCAAAGTGAGCTAGGCATTTCTCTAAAGGATCTTCTAACAAAGTGTTTGGTAATGACTCCTCGACTAATGTTCCTATCATGTTCACCTCTTCTATGCTCGAGTCATCTAGTTCGGAGGGTAGCTTACTAATATGAAAGACGTTCGACTCAATAGTCATATTACCAAAAGACAAATTCATAATACCGATTCGACGGTTAATGATCGCATTGGATGTAGCTAAAAATGGGCGACCTAAAATTACCTATCCGGTTCTCTGGGTCGTGACAAAGTTGGGTATCTAGGATAAAAAAATCCACCGGATAAATAAACTTGTCGACCTCTATGAGAACATCCTCGATCACACCCCGAGGAATTTTAACGGACCTATCGCCTAACCAAGAGTCATCCGGGTAGGTTTTATCTCACCAAGTCCTAGCTTAAGGTACACATGGTATGGGAGTAAGTTCACACTGGCTCCTAAGTCAAGAAAAGCTTTATCAACACGGTATTTACCTATTGTGCAAGAAATAGTAGGGGACCCTGGGTCTTTATACTTAGGAGTAGTGGTATTCTGAATAATAGAACTCACGTGACTAGCTAGGAAGGCTTTCTTTTGAACATTAAGCTTACGCTTTCGTGTACACAAGTCCTTAAGAAACCTGGCACAAGTGGGAATCAGCAATCGCATCCAATAATGGGAGGTTGATAGTAACTCGCTTAAAAACCTCCAATATATCATTAAAGTTGGACTCCTCCTAGTTGGAACTAGCAGTGGGGAACGGGGCTCTGGGAACAAAGCCTGGTTCAATATGACCCTCATTGGTCTCATTGGAGACTCTATCGTCTCCTCATTTCTGGCTCGAGAAGGGTGAACTACAAAGCATGTTCACTTTCGGCATGGCGACCTTATTGTCAACTTTCTTTCCACTCCTAAGGGTTGTAATAGAATTCACATGATTGTACGATTTTTCTCCTTTAGGGTTAGGATCAGTATGACTAGGGAACCTTCCATCTTCTCTCTCACTAAGGAACTTAGCTATTTGGCCGACTTGAAGTTCTAATTTAGCAAGAGACTGGGAATTATTCTTAAAATTCTGCTTGGTTTCCTCTTGAAAATTACCCTCGGCTCTTTACTAACATTTCCTGGCTCTGTTTAACATATCCTGGCTCTTTTTTTAGTATACTAAGATATTCCTCTAAGCTAGTCATTCTATTCTCGAAGTGTTCGGAACCGGGTTTGACTCAAGAATTCTTATTATAACCAAAACACGGGGAGGCCGAGAATTACTAGACCGACCTTGATTCTAGCCCTTAGACCAAGAGAAATTAGGATGGTTTCTCCAACCAGGGTTGTAGGTCTCGAGTATGGGTCAAACTTCGACGGTTCTCAAACCTAGCATTGTTATAGACAACATGAGCTTGCTCTTCACTAACCCGACCTTCCCAAAATGAGTTATCGGGCTCTATTCCACAACTAGATACTTGAGAGGTTCTATTAGGTTCACCAAGGGACCTATTTTTAGACCGACCCATTTCCAAAGCTTCTAACCTTCCGGACAAAGCGGCAAAAACTTAGCATCGATCCGAAGCTTGTATCTACCACATTGGTGCTACTTCTATTGACCAGGAGTCTTTTAGGGGGTTCAACACAAGACTCCCACTTGTTGGGATTTCTCGGCAACAACTCCTAAGAAGGTAAAGGCATCCTCAAAGCACTTTTATTAGTAAACTCACCAAAGACACATAAACTCGACCATGGCTTTGGTCGAATAGTCTAAACCATCATAAATAATCCTTACAAGTTTCATCTTATCAAATCCATGGTGAGGACACTGAGATAGGAGATCATTGAATCTCTCTAAAAACCTATAAAGAGACTCTCCCTCTTGTTGCACACTAGCACTAATTTTACGCCTAACAGACTGCAGTTTTATGCTTATGGAAGAATTTCATATAGAAAGCGGCAATAAGTTCCTGCCATGTTTCAATGGATTCGAGATGGTAGGTTGTTTAGCCAGTCTTGGCTTTATCTTTTAAGGAAAAGGGGAACATATTAAGTTTCAAAACTTCATCAGTAAGGTCTTTTATTCTAACTGTCCCACAAATTTCCTCAAAGTCCCTAATATGAAAATAAGGGTTCTCATCATCTTTTCCTAAGAATATAGGGATCATCTGAAGAATACTAGCTTTTATCTCGAAGTTAGCCGTATTGGCTGGCAATTTAATGCACGAAGCTCGGTTGGTCCAGTTGGGAACATGTAATCTTTCAAAGTTGCCATCGTTGGCACAACTGAAGTACTAGGGGTACTTTCCTCACGAAGAGACAGATTTTCAAAACTGAAGTTTCCAAAAACGGGGCTCTCAAAAGAAGAGTCTTCGAGTTCCCCGCTTTCACAAGAAGAACTACTAGGTTTGTCACTAATCAAACGACCTAGAGTGTTTCTTTTCCAAGCCCGCTCTCTAATGACCTCGGGCATACACAAGAAAAACAAAACAAAAGAAAAAGAAAAATCCTAAAAGGAAGGGAAGTTCTATGCAAACACAAACAAGGCTGACTCCACCACAGCAAACCTAATGATATCTAGCAAACAAAAAGCATGATGGCTCCACTTAGATTGTTTTCTAGACCCCGACTTCTAATCCTTCGAAAGGGAATTCGTTACAATTTAAGCAAACCCTCTGGATTAATCCGAGTCAAAGTAAGTTGAATCAAGGCGAGGGAAGCTCCGTGGAGCTTTGATACCCAAGGCCTCACCGCTATTACAAGGCGGCGCGAGTCACGCATTCAACTTCACGAAACCATCATGAACTTCAAGTATGCTAAAAGAGTAACCAATATTTTTCGAGCGACTTTCCTACTAAGCTCGTTACCCTATCGGTCTCGTTCTATTCAAATTTTAAGGCTTAGGTTCGCGTTAAGTATTGTTCTCGTAAGGCGGGCAAGAAGAGAACGGTGATGAAATCCGAACCCTTATCTTGTATGGCCAGTCCTTGCCCTTTACTAGGAAATTAAAACAGCCGTTTTCAAGTCCTCAGCATATATTCACACGAAGGAAGACAGAACTCGGCGACAGGGGATTCGCGAGTGTTTCGACAAACTTACCTCCCGTACTAGACGGGGGATGAACCGTTGCAGTCGACTCGGGCCACGACTCCTATGTCATGTACGAACCCGAGGGGCCGAGACGATATCGTAATCGTCGTCCTTCTCTGCACACAGTTTATATTTAATACTACCCTTCCGTAGGGTTTAAAAAAATCAAAGAATGTCCAAGTGTCCAAGTCCAAAGTCCAAAAATAAATTACGAAAGAAAAGGAAAGTCTTAAAAAAAAAAAATATCTCTCTTTTTTTTTTCTCTCTCTTTTTATAAAATATAAAAAATCTTCTTCTTTCGCTCCTTTCGCTTTGTCTTTAACTCCAAATCTTTAAGTATCCACCAAAAGCTTTGGCAAATTTTTCTTTCGCTCCAAATCCCAAAATCTGAAAGGAAAAGAAAAAAACCAAAAAAACGTAAAGAAGAACAAATAAATAAAAACCTAAAAGAAAATCTAAAAACTCTAGCCTAAAGACAAGTCCGCGTCGGCGGCGCCAAAAATTGATGTGATGAAGATGGTCAGCCCTTATCCAACAGCTGGGGGTGCGAATATCAGTTGGGTGCCCCTTAGTAATTGGGTTACCCCTTATCCAAAGTGGGAGTCCGAATAGCAAATGTCCTCCGGGGGTGTTCCGAGCAACTTTTCGAGCCGAATTTTCCAACAATCTTTATTTCCAAAAAATACCTACAAACACACAAAACACCATAATAAGGACAAAAACGAGTACTAACAATATTAAACATTGAGGACAAATTAGACACATAAATGCGTCTATGACTCCTTACTTCATCCTGTCGAGATATACTGGCAACAACCCAAACTCGATACAGCTTCATTCTCATCTCCATCCACAGCTCATCGTCTCTACCAACATGCAGTCACCATCATCCGATTCCCTATTCTTCTCAGGCTCATTATCATACTACCATTCTTCCATCAACAGGTCTTCATCGTCTACTACCAGCAGTGAGCATCATCAATGATCATAGATTCACCATTAACCCATTCGATATTCCCTCTCCGAGCAACCTCCATACTATCCCGATTATTATCAGCTCAAATCTGTCAATGGCAGCAAACCAATTTACCACCTGCTCGTGTATCCAAAACACCACCAGTCGCCATTGCTTCACTCTATCCAATATTGGTAGCAGCTTAAGAATGACCGAGAACTGGTCGTTGAAACTCGACCAAGTTACTGTTCGGGTTTAAGAAGATAATAACCCCGAGAGAATCAGCTGGGTACTTTTATAAACAATGCAACTGTCAGTCTTACAGGACTGACAGTTCAATTCTCAATCACGCCTACGCGGCTGCCCTGAGTAGAAAACTCGGGTTCCTTTATAAATTATGTGCGTTCAAATACTCGCAACTTTCCTTTGCTTCAATCGCACGTAACTTCTTCATACGACATCGGATTGACCTCGTTCTTTCGTCGTTGGCTTCGTCTTTTCGTCCTCTTCACGATGATATCAAGAACTCCTCGATTTGGATGAGTTTCACTTGGTCTTTGGCCCTTCTCCGCTTGTGGCTAACTTCTTTCTTTGCACAATTATGTGCCAATTCGCTTCTTTTGGATGATTCACCTAATAAAACACAAATTGAGAAAAACAAACGTAATATACAATAATTCACAAGAAAATATAGCAAATACTAGCATGGATTCGACACTAAATGTATGCAAAATATGCACTTAACAAATTCCCCCACACTTGGATTTTGCTAGTCCTCGAGCAAACTATCTAAAATACAACAACTCCATGTCGCCGAGGATACGGTTACACTTAGCATGTGAAACAGGCCTTTTAACCCCTGGATGTCCCTAGTGGACGAGTGTTATAGTCTTGTGAGGGCTTACTAGAGATATACCCACAAAACCTACTTTTCCAACTTACTAGTTCTCCCGAAATGATAGCATCCAACGCGCTAAGAAGACATAGATATTATGCACACTAGTCATAAGAAGTTAGACATATATATGAACACAATCTCATCCTTAAAAGTTGAGAGAGAAATAACCATCCCTTATCGAAAGAATCCGGGTTTGAGAGTAATTGAAAGTCTCGACTCTGCCTCACCAGAAAGGGTTTTATGAAGTTGCTCTCAATAATAAATAGCTTTTTATAGGTCACACATGTGTCCAAGTAGGAATGAAGAGAGAATCCTGCGACACGTTGAATAATAGGAAGGCAAAACCCTCCGAATTGTTTTGAAAACCCACATCTTTTATTCATTTTGAAAACCCTTTTTCTGACGATCTCTAAGAAAGGAAATCAACCACTTAACGAAGGTGGGAATATGCTTACTTACCTCGTTATCCGTTCGACGTGAAGTTAGCACCACTCTCACAAAGATCCATAGAAACGTCTTCGGTCTTCAATCCTTGTCTTCATCTTCGTCTTCGGTCTTCAACTCTTGATGATAACTCTTGAACTTCGTAGAATCTTGACAATGTAACTCTTTTTCTTCAAATCCTTGTTGCTTGAAACTTCATTATAAATATTTCTTCTTTCCCATTGGCTTTATTGAAAGAACAAAACTAAAAACAAACCACAATATGATACAAACAATTTTTCTTGTCTTTTTCTTTTCTTCTTTTTTTCCTTTTTTTTTTTCTTCTATTTTTTTCTTCTTTTTTTTTTATGAGACAAGAAAAATTAAATCAAATACAAAATAAAAACAAAACAAATAATAGAACTAGTAATGAACCTAAAGAAATTTTCTTTAGTCTTTTTTTTTTTTTTCTAGACAAGAGAAAATAAAACAAATACAAATAAAGATAAAATAAAAATGTAAGTACAAAGGGCGCCATGGTGTAAGTACTTTACCGCTTGATTCTTCACAACTTGTATGTCTTGATATCATAAACTTCTTGAACTCTCATCTTGATAATTTTTGCTCTTGTACATAAGTCTTCAACATGTAGAAATTCTGCTCATTGTCTTGTTGCTTTACTTGAATCTGAAATCTGCTCATTTCTGTACCGTTGCCTGTAAACCTTAAACGTCTTCAACTTTCCTTATAGATTTTGATGTCGCTCCCTTGTTGATGATGATGTGTTTCTATGGACCTGTTGGTGAAGAGAGAGATAAAGTGGATGGTGCTAACTGCGAACAAGATTACAATTGGTATGTAAGTTAGCAATTCGATGTCACCATCATGATTGATAAAATAGCACTCAAGAGATCAAGGTAGTGCTTATATTGGTGGGAGGTTGGGTAGCTCACCATTCTACCCGGAATTAACACACTCAAAAGAAAGCTCTTTAGTCATTTATAAAGAAATCTGGTCTGGTGCCTCACATGATGTAACAATAGGTAGTCTCCACTATAGGGGATCACAATTCTACTACCGAATTCATTCTGCACCTCCTTTGCCACTGGCATGGTTAAATCCAACTTTAACTCTCAAACAAGCAAGAAACATGATCATGTTCTCTGTCATCTTTAAGTTCAGTCACTCTTGTGAGAATTTCGATGTAATCTTAGCGACATGTATACTATGTGACTCTAAACTAACTACAAGTTGGTGTTTTTCATGCAAATATGTACAAAAGATTGAAAAATATATATGCAAAATACTCCCCCACACTTAAACTTCACATTGTCCTCAATGTGTAAAACCGAAAATTATGATTTCTGACGTAACAGCAGATAAAACGCAAAAACTGTGCAAATTGGTAAGGAATTTGGAAAAACTCCATTTCATAAAAGTTGTTCATCTACGTGTTTTTTACACAGTGTCAAAACGGCACAGTGGTTAGATAAACGGTCTGACACTTATGGTCTCTGGACTGAACTACGCGCAGTCTGAATTTTTCTGACGAAAAGGTATTCGTCAATAATTTCTTCTAAAATAGTTTCCGGACTCAATGAAATTAAACATGAGAATGCAAATATGATATGAAAACAATAAAAACAAAAAATAAAAGGGTTTAAGATACAAAACCTATGGGTTGCCTCCATTTAGCGCTTGGTTTAAAGTCGTCAGCCCGACTTGGCATTCTCCTTTTTACTCCTCCATAAATCTTGAAGTCTAACTGCGTCCACCTTCTCAGTAGAGAAGTTTTCGTAATATGGCTTCAGTCTATGGCCATTGACCTTTGATGTTATCCCGGTTTTACTATTAGTAATCTCAACTGCACCATGAGGAAAAACATTAGTAACAACAAAAGGTCAAATCCATTGGGACCTTAGCTTACCAGGAAATAAAAGAAGACGAGAATTAAATAAAAGAACTTTTTGTCCCACAACAAAACTCTTTCTAGAAATCATCTTGTCATGGAAAAGCTTAGTCTTTTCCTTGTATATACGAGAACCCTCGTAAGCATCATTATGTATCTCCTCTAGCTCATTAATTTGTAGTTGCCTTTGTTTCCCCGCTTTGTCATACTCCATGTTGCACATCTTTACTACCCATAATGCCTTATGCTCAAGTTCAACTGGGAGATGACAAGCTTTTCCATAAACCAATCGATATGGAGACATACCAATCGGTGTCTTATATGTTGTTCTGTACACCCAAAGTGCATCGTTGAGTCTATAACTCCAATCCTTCCGTGTAGTGTTAGCGGTTTTCTAAAGGATGGACTTAATCTCACGATTAGAAATTTCAGCTTGCCCACTAGTTTGTGGGTGATATGGCGTACCAATCTTGTGTGTAATGTTGTACTTCTTGAGGAGAGCATGGAAGGATTTCTTGAAGTGTGAGCCTCCATCACTGATAACCACTCTTGGTGTACCATGTCTAGAGAAAATATATTCCTTCACAAACTCACAAACAACTTGAGAATCATTAGTAGGGGTGGCTTTAGCTTCCACCCATTTAGAAACATAATCCACAACAAGAAGTATATAAAATTTTCCATTCGAATAAACAAAAGGACCCATAAAATAAATGCCCCACACATCAAAAATATCGACAATGAGAATATGATTGAGTGGCATTTGATTTCGAGCACCTAGATTGCCCGTTCGTTGACATTTATCACAAGATTTGCAAAAAGCATATGCATCCTCAAATAGGGTAGGCCAATAAAAGCCACTCTCAAGGACTTTGAGAGCGGTAAATTTTGCACCAAAGTGACCACCACAAGCATAAGAATGACAAAAAGATAGAATTGACTGAAATTCAGAGTTAGGTACGCACCTGCGGATAATCTGATCAACACCATATTTCCACAAGTAGGGTTCATCCCACACATACTGTTTGGCTATTTTCTTAAGCTTTAGCTTTTGAAAAGTAGACATTGTACTAGGTACTTGCCTTGTAACCAAATAGTTCACGATATCAGCGTACCAAGGTGTTGATTCTTCAATTGAGAAAAGTTGTTCGTCAGGAAAACGATCCTGTAATGGGAGTTCTTCTTCGGAAACATCAAGTCTACTAAGATGATCAAGAATCTATATTCTCAACACCTTTCTTATCTCTCGATTTCCATATTGAATTCTTGCAAAAAAAAGAATCCAACGTATGAGTCTTGGCTTAGCCTCCTTCTTTTTCAATAGGTACCGTAGTCTTTGCATGATCGAATATACAATCACATTAGTACCCACCAAATAAGCTCTAAATTTTTCTAATGCAAATACTATAGCCAACAACTCTTTCTCAGTAGTGGAATAGTTGATTTGAGCATCGTTTAGGGTCCTTGATGCATAATAAATCACATGTGACATCTTGTCTACTTTTTGACCCAAAAAGACTCCGACGCATAATCACTTGCATCACACATTAACTCGAACGGCAAACTCCAGTCAGGTGACTTAATAATTGGTGCAGTAGTCAACAATTCCTTCAATTTATTAAAGGCATCCTTGCACTCCTGGTCGAAGTTAAAGGCAACCTCTTTTTGCAACAATCTGCACATCGGCATTGAGATTTTGGAGAAATCTTTGATAAACCTCCTATAAAAACCTGCATGACCAAGAAACGAACGAATTTCCCTCACCGAAGTGGGGTATTGTAAGTTCCTAATCAAATCTATCTTTGCCTTGTCTACCTCGAGCCCTTGAGAGGACACGATATGGCCAAGTACAATTCCATGGTCTACCATAAAGTGGCATTTCTCCCAGTTTAAAACAAGATTAGTGTCTATGCATCTTTTAAGCACAATTTCAAGATTATTTAAACAAATATCAAATGAATCACCATAAAAACTGAAGTCGTCCATAAATACCTCGATGATGTTTTCCACGTAATCAGAAAATATACTAACCATACATCTCTGAAAAGTGGCAGGTGCATTGCAAAGACCAAATGGCATTCTTCTATATGCGAATGTACCGAAAGGACAAGTGAAAGTAGTCTTCTCTTGATCCTCCGGTGCAATAACAATTTGATTGTAGCCCGAATAACCATCCAAAAGCAATAATGAGAATGTCCCGCTAACCTCTCTAACATCTGATCAATGAAAGGCAAAGGAAAGTGATCCTTGCGGGTAGCCGAATTGAGCTTTATGTAGTCTATGCACACTCGCCATCCTGTTTGAACTCTTGTAGGAACGAGTTCATTATCTTGATTTCTAACAACAGTGACACCTGATTTCTTAGGCACCACTTGCACCGGACTAACCCATTTGTTTGTCGAAATTGGGTAAATCACCCCCACACTTAGTAATTTGAGGGTCTCTTTCTTCACGACCTCCATCATTGGGGGTTAAGCCTACGATGAGCATCACGTACGGCTTGATATCATCTTCCATAAGGATTCTATGCATGCACATGGATGGACTAATGCCTTTGATGTCAGCAATTGTCCAACCAATAGCCGTTTTGTGCTCTTTCAGAACCCTAAGGAAGCGTTCTTCCTGTATTGATGTGAGATTCTTTGAAATAATGACTGGAAGCTCTTCCCCATCACCCAAGTAAGCGTACTTTAAGTGATCAGGTAGAGGTTTCACTCTAATTTAGGTGCCTGCACAACAGAAGGTAAAGGAACTTCATCGATTCACAGGTAAAGAGATATATGAAATATTACCTCTTCTAACTTCTTATGATGCTGTTAAAGCACCACATGTCTCAACAAACTCCTTGGGAATATCAACGTCCAAGTTAGGCATGCCATGGACGTCCAAATCAATGCTATTTTATAGCACAGATTCAAGTTCATCTTCGTTAATCAAATCAAATATTTGTTGTGCCAACGAACCAATAACATCAACAGAAAATGCGGAATGGATATCACTTGGATAACGCATAGCTTCAAAAATATTGCTTCAAAAAACTATTGAGTGTCGTATAACCTCTTTGTCAAACTCTCCCATAATGTGAGTCCCCATTCTGTATCCACAACAAAGAAATCAACAATTAGTTCAATCTTCACGTCTTCCATGAGTCCCTTAGGATATATGTTAGACTTATTAGCTAATTGAATGATATCTTCTTTAGTAATCATAAACATCGGTGACATCACTTTCTCAAGTAAAGCACGCTCAAACCGTTTGTCACCAATAGTAATTGATCTCTTTACACTTTGGGCATCTTCTTTAGTAACAATCAACCTCTCCCACCTGAGTGATCTTCCTTGTGTGCACAAATCCTTGAGAACCTTGGCATACCTGGGTACCGTTCTGATGGCCTCAATAAATGGAATGTTGATATACACTTTACTAAAAATATCCATAATCTCCTTGTCTAGAGCTTGCTTCTTTGACTTGGCAAAACGACAAGGAAAAGGAGGTGGTGTGGTAAAAGTAGGAATTGTGCCCTTAGGTTGGCCATTGAGGTTGGCTTTTCCTTTGGAACGGTTTCTACCTCTACTTCCTCTTCCAAGTCGTGACTAACCTTTTCTTGTTATTTTGTCTCTTCTGTTTGCTTCCCACTTCTTAGAGTTATAGCATTGACGTTCGCTCTTGGATTCACAAAAGGCTGTGATGGCAACTTTGCCGAATTTTGTGCTTTTATTTCATTCATGTCTGTAGCCAATTGTCCAATTTGATTTTGCAAGTCCTTTATAGCCATATCGTGCTTCTGCAGAATTGTATCTTGACGTTGAGCATTTGCATCTTGCTTTTGCATCATCATTTTCATCATCTCCTCTAAACTAGAATTCTGAGTTTGTTGTTGAGGCTGAGGTGGAGGTTGTGGTCGGAATTGTGGTTGTTGAAAACTATTTTGTCGCCCATACGGATTAGGAGCTGCAGCTTGTTGATTTGCATAACTGAAATTTGGATGATCTTTCCAACCTGGATTATAAGTATTAGAGTAGGGATCATACTTTGGCCTCTGATTAGGGAACACAACATTCACCTGTTCAGACTCTTCTTCATAAGTAGGAATAATCACTACTGCCATTTGTTGTACTACCTTCTCTATGTTGTTCATCCGTTGCTCTGACTGTGCAGACTCTCCTATCTCGCTAACTCTTCTGACATTAGAGTTGTTTCTGGTGTAGAATTGTTGAGCATTGGAAGCCATACTCTCAATCAAATCGGTTACTGCGAGATTGTCTTCTCAGTAAGTGAACCACCGGCAGCCGCATCAATCAAATTCCTCTGTTCTAGAAGTAATCCTTCGTAGAAGTATTGAATGATAAGTATTGAGGATATATTATGGTGTGGGCAGCTTGCCAACAACTTCTTATACCTCTCCCAATATTCATATAGAGACTCCCCAGACATCTGTAGAATGCCACTAATCTCCTTACGAACGGATGCCGCTTTGGAAGCAGGAAAATATTTCTCCAGAAATAGCTTTTTCATCTCAGTACATGTTGTAACACTCCCTGGAGGAAGACAATACAACCATTCTTCTGCTAAGTCTGTCAATGAAAACGGGAAGGCTTGTAGCATCGCCATATCTATGTCTGCGGTTACATGCTTCAGACTTGTCATTGTGTTCTGGAACTGTTGAAGGTGTCGATTTGGATTTTCACCTGGATATCCCTTGAACTTTGGTATATGATGAAGTAGATTCGACTTCAGCTCCACTGGGTTAGTGATTGCAATGCATAGTGGTTGCGAATCTAACCATGGAGATGTCAACTCTCTTAACTTCCTATCCGGAAGTGGAGGATCTATCTCATCGTCTGTATTAACCATCTTTACTGTAGAAGGTTCTTGTTGTAACTTTGGACGTGCTTTTAGTACCGTTCCCTTTCGAGTTTGAATTACGCACCTCGGGTAATCCCAATCCTTTGATGCCAGAGATTAATACCTGAAACAAAATTCTCAAAAAACTAAATCAAAAACTAAAAAATAAGACTAGAAACAAAAATAAAACAAAAAGAAATAACAACTAAAGCTACCGACTGCTCCCCGGCAACGGCGACAAAATTTGATGCGTGTCGTAGGTGCAATCAAATTAATATCTTATTTCCACTCAATTAAAAATAATATAATGGAAGTCAAGTTCGTTCCCACGAAGAGCAGGGAGATTTAGTTGTCAAAAGTGTCACAATGGGGGGTTTTGTTTTAGATTTAAAAGATAAATAAAGAAAGTATAAATGATTAATTTGTAAACAATATGGAGAGAGATGATCGAGGAATCCTTCTTCGTAACTAAATATTCATCAAAGTAGTATATTCATCCATTCATCATTAATTATCACCAACCGTAAGATATCAGGTACGGTTAGCTTTCTCCAAAATCCCTTAAGCCACTGGACAACCGGTACGCTTAGTTGCCAGAGTCTATTCATCTGAACCACCTTGAGGTACGCTTACAACATGTAATTTAGTCGAATGTTTTATGGTCTGTGAATTTAGGTTTAATCCTAGTAGTTAGACTCAGTACGCTCGGTCTACTTGCTAGTGTTGTGTTTACACGCGATTGCTTTACGGAATCCCTCCGCAAGGTCTCACGTTTTCACTTTGTGAAGGAGTTATTCAACAATTACGGATATCCTAATCCTTACTAGCATTAGATTGTTAACAAATATATTCAGTTGGCCACCTAAACAATCTATCAATCAATCATATTCATTCTTAATAATAAACACAAACGATAATCATATGAATAAATCAAAACAGATTCATATACTAAATCAAATCATATTTAGTACTTAGAATTCATCCTCAATCACATAATAAATTAGCTAGACATAATGGAGTTTTAGAAAGCAAACTGCAGTTGTAGAAGAACTCTAGCTACTGCCTCTATTGCAGGAGATCAGCCACTGTCGCCTTGTTGCAGGAAAACTTTAGCTACTGCTGCATGTACAAACTCTTTATGCTTCTGTTCTTTCTTTGGGTACTTCTGTCGAACAGTTTCTGGACGTGAAAGTGAGGGTGCGGAGCTGTGTTCTGCTGTCTATTTGACCCTCTATTTATAGCTTTTTGTAGCTGAAATTTCGAATCTGATAAACACCCAACTCTCCTTAGCCGACTCAAACCCTAAACTCGTGTTTATCATCCACCGTTCATCTTCAACATCAACGGCAAAAGTCTTACCTGGTGACTGTTTTGCAGCGAGAAAACTTATCAATAACTCTTTCTCCAGCTGAATTATCTCGCAAGTCTTCAGTTTAGATAACTACGCAAGCTTCCTTAATCGACATGGACTCTTATTAGCACCTCTTAATCCTCACCACTCATCTCCATTCAATAGAAGCAACGAGTTCTATATTCCCTGGATTTTCGTTGTAATACTCTGCCAAAACCAGATCAGCCTGAGCTCGAACTCCCTCGTCTTGTCTTCTAACCAGCTCAATACCCATATCAGAACCACATGAACCATATCTAGCTAGACGCTGTAGTGCAACTTGGTCACTACATCGACGGAAAGCAACCACCATTCCCTGTTATTCCATTCCACTTGTTTCATCAAATCATCCAGCATCTCGAGCTTCACCTTCTCTGTGTCGTTCCAAATGATCACCGATAACCACCACAGTTTCGAACCATCAGAGACAGCAAACTAATCTTCTCAAGTCAAACACCAACACTCCCGGCTGCTCTTCTTTATATTATCCTGTCCAACTCGAGCTCTCGATCTGTGATCACGATGACACCAAGCTCCTTCTTCTCTTACTCTCTCGAGCTCAACTTCCATAACCACCATTAACTATAGCTTCCTCCATCGTCAGCTAATTTTCACTTTACTGCCAATCACCGGCAAACCATCACCACTTACTGCCATAGCTCACGACAACTACAGCTTCATGAAAAAACCACCTTCCTTGTTAACGGCAGCAACCATTGCCAACTAAGTTCTTCCATCCTCTCTGCACATAACTGCCATCAATCATCCGAGACTCAATAACACATTTCCATGCATGGCAGTGAGCCTGTATTTTTAGTTAAACTCGGGCTGAATTTCTCCTTACTTCATCCTGTCGAGATATACTGGCAACAACCCAAACTCGATACAGCTTCATTCTCATCTCCATCCACAGCTCATCGTCTCTCGCCAACATGCAATCACCATCATCCGATTCCCTGTTTATCATCGGGCTCATTATCATTCTTCTCGCTCATTCTTCCATTCTTCCATCAAGTCTTCATCGTCTACTACCAATGCGCAGATCAATGATCATAGCTTCACTATTAACCCATTCGATATTCCCTCTCCGAGCAACCTCCATGCTATCCCGATCATTATCAGCTCAAATCATCAATGGCAAGCAAACCAATTTACCACCCGCTCGTGTATCCAAAACACCACCACGCCATTGCTTCACTCTATCCAATATTGGTAGCGGCTTAAGAATGACCGAGAACCGGTCGTTGAAACTCGACCAAGTTCTATTCGGGTTTAAGAAGATAATAACCCCGAGAGAATCAGTTGGGTACTTTTATAAACAATACAACTGTCGGTCTTACAGATCGATACCAATTCTCAATCACGCCTACGCGGCTGCCCTGAGTAGAAAACTCGGGTGCCTTTATAAATTTTGTGCGTTCAAATACTCGCAACTTTCCTTTGCTTCAATCGCACGTAACTTCTTCATACGACATCGGATTGACCTCGTTCTTTCGTCGTTGGCTTCGTCTTTTCGTCCTCTTCACGATGATATCAAGAACTCCTCGATTTGGATGAGTTTCACTTGGTCTTTGTCCCTTCTCCGCTTGCGGCTAACTTCTTTATTTGCACAATTATGTGCCAATTCGCTTCTTTTGGATGATTCACCTAACAAAACACAAATAGAGAAAAACAAACGTAATATACAATAATTCACAAGAAAATATAGCAAATACTAGCATGGATTCGACACTAAATGTATGCAAAATATGCACTTAACAGGTCGTCAACATGATAATCAAGTAAACCATTTCTAGAACAAGCAAAATTCTATCTTTTTTTCTTCTTCTTTTGATAGAGGATATTCATGTCGGTTTACCAAGCAACATTTAATAAAGAAAAGAAATTTATTCCTGCAGTTGTTCCAAGAGAGATTAGTCTTGACGATTCCGACCGGTGCTAAGCTAACAAGTAACCATTGATTGGGTTTTCATTTTGAGGGATCAGGTCGATTAACAAGTAACAATTTCATCATGTTATAATCCGGAGAGAAGTTCTCAACATTTGGTAAGGAGAAGAAGGATTGTTCTTGTACCCACATGAAAGATTAAATCAGAGCCATTTTCGTACTGTTAGAGTGAAAACATACCATAAAAAAAGATGGTATAGTTAGTAAATAAATCAAATGTTAAGTAATTATACATTTTTAACTACCAAATTAACGTTCAAGACAATCAAATATGATCAACCTGTTGACTAGGCACCAAACTCAAATTTGGACAAAGTTAGGCACCAAACGCAAAGGTATACCATTTTATAGGCACCAAACTCAAAATATCCCAATTTTTTCTTACAACGATTTTTTAAACCTATTTGTCATTATTTTAGCTATAATTTTGTAAGGAGTATTAGAAAGACCAATTGGTCTGAAATCTGCAGAGGATTTGGGGTTCTTAATCTTAGGAATCAAGAATGAAAAGGTTTTATTAAGATCACTATGGAGATGCTTGTTTTCAAAAACAATCATGAATTACTGGTCTCCCAATTGTGTTTAAAAAAACTTACTGGAAAGCCATTTGCCCCAGGTATTTGGTTTTAGCTTTTTCACCACATCCCAAATTTCTTCCGGATTAGGGATAGCAGTTAAGGCGTAGTTTTCTTCCAGAGAAATGCAGGGTTTTATATGATTGAATATTTCCTCCTATGTATCCAGAGAATTTTCTGTAAAAAGCTCTGAGAAGTAAGATGTCAAAACATCTTCAATTTCTTGTCTAGATGATACAACCTTATCATCCTTTTCCGGAATGCAATCTATATTGTTTCTTTTCCTTCTTTTGAGAGTTGTTACATGAAAAAAAAATTGTATTCCTTTCTCCCAAAGCTATTGTATTATTCCTAGACTGTTGTTTTTCTATTTCCTCTCGAGTGTCGTACAAAGCTCTTTCGTGTTTAATAACTTAGAGTTTAATACCTCTAGGTTTAGCTCCTAAGTGCTCGATCTATTTGATAAGGGTTTTAACTTTTTTATTAGGTTTTCCAAAAATATTTTTTTTCCAAATACTTAAATTTTTACCCAAAGCAAAGATGTTTCCATGGACACTCTTGGATGGACAAGGTCGGACAAGATTTGCGCCATTTTCTCCACCAAACTCAAACGACAATGAATTTAAGTCTAATATTTTATTGATATGTTCCTATTATAAGACTTTACATTCCTACCAAAAATGATTGCAATTCGAGATAGCAAACCTGACCATCTACCGATCTTAATTTCAACCGTTAATTTTGAACGGTTGTTATTCAAAGAGGTAGATGGTGGTTTTATACATCTCGAATTGTGCTCATTTTTTGTAGGTATGTAGAGTCTTATAAGAAGAATATACCATCAAAATATTAGACTTAAATTCATTACCGTTTGGGTTTTGCGGAAAAAATGGTGCAAATCTTGTCCGACCTTGTCCATCTAAGAGTGTCCATGGATCCTCCTCTTTCAAAAATCCGAAACATGCATTCCTAAATTCAATTCCCATGATTGCTTGATAACCTCTATGCAAGAAGGTTCCAAAAGCTAAGTATCATAAAATTTGAAAGTAGGAGATAAATAAAGGTGCAGTGAATTGAAAGTTAAGCAAATAGTCCCATGATCTGAGCCTGTTGCACCATATTTTCAAGGGCTGCTTCAGAGAATTCTTCGGCATTTGCTAGACACTACAATTTCGTTGTATGTAGAGGGATACAAAACTTGCTAGATGAGACATAATATCAACCGTCCACAATAAGCACGAGAATAGTCTTCGTCCCAGAGAGATCATCAACTCAACAACCGTTCAGATGTCCACTTCATACAACTAGAGAGAGAGAAGAGAGAGATTCATACTTGATAGGAGTCGTCTTCTCAAAATTAACTTTTGTAGAACCAATGAATGCTTGAATTTTCGATTCAGCCGTTGTAATATAGAATTAGGGGTTTTGGTTGGTGAATAAGAAGGGTATGGAGATATCGTCACCATCATCGATATCGTCGTCTGTAGAAATGAGTAATGGTGGTGGTGGTGGTGGAGGAGGAGGAGAGCATGTTATTGAGCTGGTTAATAATAGTACCGATGCAGAAATTTCATCCTTAACTGATGAAATTGCGCCTCTTTTACCACAAGTTGACAAATCTAAGATCAATATCTTCACTCTCTCATATCCTCGTAGAAAACAAAGTAAGGTAATCAATCAATCTCTTCCTGATTCAAAAGTTACTTCATTTTTATCTATTTTCGCCTCTTTAATAAGAGAATTTCATGATGCTAGTATTTGATTTTGGAATAGAAATAGTATTGGATCATGTTCAATTTTAGGTTTAATTGCTGTGCAGGAGAGAGTGGTGAAATCTGGGGAGGTGGAGGTAGCATTGTTTAATCAATTTGTTTCCTGGGCATGGAGTGGATCCAAGTACTCGGGTTTATTGTGCATGGCATTATCTTCCTTAGTATATTGTGTCATGGATATCCTATCAGATATTTTCACAGGTTAGGAAACTTATTACTAACTGCTTATAAAGAGGGTAGACAGAAAATAATTTCATTCAAATATGTATAATGAGCTGTTTCTTGTTATTCGAGTGAGATATTGATTTTTATACTGATGCGTTTTTGATGATTTTGAATTGGCAGTTGAAGCAATTCCTTTGTTTGAAACTATATTTGCAAGATGTACAATTGTTATGATCTTGTCATTAGTATGGTTGAGAAAGACTGGACAACCAATTTTCGGACCAGCAAATGTAAGGCATCTTCTGGCTTCAAGATCCCTGATAGGATTTCTATCGTTGTTCAGTTTTATATATAGGTGAGTGATTTACTAGTCCGACTTGTAAAAGAATTTTTTTTTGTACTTCCTTTACTTTTGGCAGAAGCTTTTCTGGGGGCACTGTTTTTGCACTTATTTTTGTTAGACCAAAATGTACCATGCCACACTCAAAATAAATTAAAATGGAGATGACAATTCAACCTTATTTTTTCCTTTCTCTTTGTTATGTCTTTCAGTGTACAAAACCTTCCTCTATCCCAAGCTATAGTGCTGAACTTCACAACTCCAGTTATGGCTTCAATTGCAGCAAGAATATTTCTGCAAGAGAAGTTGAAATTCGCAGATATTGGAGGTATGGGTCATGATATTGAGCTTCCTAGATCCATAAGTTACTACCTGCTCCAACATTTGGACTGCCAGTACTAAAATTTGATATCACTCTACTATTCTTGGAACTATGGGTCCCTAGTGGTGACACTAGTCTTTTAGCTAACTGGACATACTAGTGTATCCAGGTAAAACTTGTCTCTGTTATCCACAATGTTCAATAGAAAAACAGTCCTTCGATAAATTCAAAGAAATTTGTATGTGGATCACTTGCTTGTTAATAATTGGTGCAGAGTATATTTCTTTTTACTTTATAAAGAACTGTTTGTCAACGCTCATGAAGTGATAATTTCTGATATATCTGGTCCACATGTCAGGTCTAGCATGCAGTTTCTTCGGCCTGCTTTTTATTTTCAGACCGATGCTTATAGCGCAAGGTATGGTTCATGGGAATGTACAGCTCTTAACTTGTACGAAGATTGTGTTGCTTGGTTCAGTTCTATGGTACTTCTTATATAAATGTCTGTTTTATGTTCTGACTTGATACTTATCTGCAAAGACTGTTCTCTGTATAAATAGATTTATACCTCTCTTCTGCTAGGAACTAGGAAGGATGTGATACTCCACTATTTTTAAAAGCAAAATTATTGAACTGGACCTACATTTGCATGATAACATAGGGGTGTGTCACCTGCCTGAGATGATTTTTCTTCTCAGGAGTCGAAAATTCCCACAAAGTGGCGGACTTGTTTGCATTATTATTGTAAGGCTCGGATTATAAATAGATTTACACCTCTCTCTTCTGCTGGGAACTAGGATGGATACTCCAGTTTTATTAAGAGCAAAATTATTGAACTGGGACCTACATTTGCATGATAACATAGGGGTGTGGCACCTGCCTGAGATGATTTTCTTCTTACGAGTCGAAAATTCCCACATAGTGGCGGACTTGTTTGCATTATTATCATTAGGTTCGGAGTTGGTCCCTTGGATGGGAACGTACTGCCTACTGGCAAATGGCTGGCTGAGGCTTATCTGACATGAGCATGCTTCAACTAATTTTAGATTGTGCCTTAAAGCCAGATGCAAAGTTGACACTTTTTACACTTGAGATGAACAGCTTGTTTCTGTTTTTATACACAGGAGGGATAGCTCAAACCACAGAGTTAGGCAATAGTTATATTGTTATGGTAAACCACCCATTTTTTGCTGTTCTAGTCGGTTTATTCTCATCAATTACTGGTGGGATCAGCTACTGCCTCATCCGAGCTGGAGCGAAGGCATCTGATCAACCTGTGTAAGATACTGATCATGTAACTTGCATTTAAGTTTATTTCTATTCAGAATTTTAAATAGTCAAATACTTGAATTTGTAAAAGCTATTTTCTTAGTGTAATATCCTCTCCTGTCGCAGTGTTACCGTGTTTTCGTTTAGTCTAGTGGCTTGTCCTGCTGCAGCAGTATCTACATTCCTCTTGCAGGTAACATTGAGAAATATAGTTGAGATTTTCTCTAAATTCTTAAAACTATATGATGATCATGTGTTAAATGATATTCTATTTTTACAGAGTTACGTCCTGCCTAGTTTCTCTTCGATTTTTCTCATGGTAGTCCTTGGTACATTTGCCTTCTTTGCGGAGGTAAACTTGCGTTATTAGCTCAAATTAACTTAACCTGAGCAGATCCATGTCCTACGAATCAAAACTTTTTTTTTCTACATATATAAGACATCTAAAGACTCAAAAAATCCTTGGCATAACCAAATGTCTTAACTTTTTATCACTTGCAGGTGCTTTTAGCACGTGGTCTTCAGCTTGAAAAAACCAGCAAAGTTGCAAATATGCATTACATCGAGGTATTCCCAATTGTTCTAGCTTCTTCAATAGACAAACAGAAAGTAATTGAACAGTCATAATGGCTGTTTCACCTGTACAATAGCTATTTTTTGCAGGTGCTTACTTTCTTCCCTCCAGAAAATAATGACTAAAACTTTTCATGGTTTCAGCCTCTCTTGTTGCAACTAGTGGGCATGGGTTTGTCAAGGCTAACACCGTCATTTGGAAGACTCGTCGGTTGCTTGCTTATTTTAGTTTCAGTATGTTGCACAATATGCTTTGAACCCGAGAAAGAAATTGAATGAAACAGGTACAACATGAGTTATTCTTTTTACAGACATGTAATGTTTACACCTGAGGGGTCATGCCCTTTGTTGGCCGAGATTGTGTTCTTTGCTAATCAGGTTTTGTGCAATTTTGCTCAATTCAGTTGTAGGTGACTGGCCATTTTCTTATCTTTGCTTAGTCAAGCAGGGTTGAGGTCTCCATAGCAGCTGTGCCTTAACGTAGCGCAGATTTTCCTGCTGTTTTGACCTTAAAACAAAACAGTCATCCATTCATAGTAAGATTCATCATTTCAAGGTGAAAATGCTGATTGTCAACGACAATTCGTATCAAGCCTTGAAGATCATTATCGTATCAGGCCTTGAAGATCATTGCTTGAAGTGACTCTATCGTGTCAGGCCTTGAAGATACTTGTACAAGGAATCACAAATACTTGTAACCTGACATTCAGAATGAGTGTTGTTGATAGAAGATTGATTCAGAAATTCCAGTAAATGTCATTATCTTAAAATTTCTTAGAATGAAACATATGAAAACAATGAACCTAGAATTAGATAGGACTGTTTCCTTTCTTTCTATTTTGCTTAATTACAACCAAGGGAAATTGGCCCATTTGCTTCTTTTAAGAAAGTAGCTACAATTTTGTTTTCCATGTAGATCCCTTTAAAACCCTAATTTATCATTTTTAAGGGCTGGAGCAGGACAAAGCTCAAGCTCCTTCTAATCTTAAGAGAAATTAGGAATCATGAACTACTTTGTTAAGATGTCTTATAAAAGAAGGCATTCTTTTAGATTTTTGTTAAAGGGAGAGCGAAAATGGATCCGAGGAGAGCAAAAATCGTTGTCAACTCGTTAAATAGGACTGGTTTAATATATTTAGCTGATTTGGACGAAATTGCCCTTGTTAAAACACAAACTTTCCGCACACTTTTTAAAAAGGCGCAAACAAAACTCTTCTCGTGCTTAATTTCTTGTTCTTCTGAAACTTGAAGAAAACTGGCAGGCCATGACCATGAAACTAAACCTTAAGTTCCATAGGTTTTTGTTTTGGGAAAACATGGCTCGAAGTAGGTTATCCTCTTTCGATGAAATTTTGATTTTGAGTTTGACCATTATAATATATATAGGATAAAGATCTGTCCATTAGATTTTAATTACAAATTAAGGATTTTAATCCCAATATTGATTTTAAGTTTGAACATTCATAATACTTATCCTTGACATGAACTTACGTGAAATTTTCACGGTCACCCATGTGAACGAACTAAGCATCGAGAACTGTTAAAGTTGGGTTTTGATTCCCTAAATTTAGTTTTTACAATGACAAAACCTACTTAACTAATGAGCCCCGCTGACTGGATTCAATTGTTAATTTTTAGGGTTTATAGCTTTTTGCAGAAGATACAGGAAGATGAGGAGATTTTCAATATGCCCCTTAGAACTTTTTTTTTTTTTTGAGTTTGTTTATCTCGAAAGGAATTGAATGAAAAATGGATTTAAATAAGGAAACATTGATCACTCAATCTCTTAAAAAGACGATCGATCTTTAGCGTTTCAATGGTGCTGGAGTTAATTAGAGAATGGATGGACGTAAGTATTGTGGAATCAGTGGGTGTAGTTAGTAGGGACAAATTAGTCCGAGTCTGGAAAATACATCGAATAGGTCCGAGTTAGCGAGTCAGCTACGATTTTCGCTCTCCTCGGATCCGTTTTCGCTCTCCCTTTAACAAAAATCTTCTTTTTTTCTTTGCTAGAAGAAAAAAAAAAAAAAAAACTAAGGTCGATCAATCTAACCATTCTGTCATCACTCTGTTTCATCTACAATACTTAGTGGCTGCTCAACCATTCTGTTATCACTCTGTTTCATCTACAATACTTAGTTGCTGTGTCAACAGCCGAGAGTTATAATAATTTGCTGAATTTCAACAAACTAAAAAGAACTTAACCTCCGATTTTTGCTCTGCAAATCGGGATCCAACTCAGTCCCCTGCCTTAGGCTGAGTTCCAACTTGAATGTATATAGAATTATTTCAGAAATTAGCTATCCACCTAGTAATTCTCATATGTAGTTGTCTTAACTACAGATTCTTGCACTTTCTAATCAATCTCACAACCAGAAAAGAACATCGACAGAGTACTAGTTCTACCGAAATCAAACATAAATTCTACTCAGATACTTTCGAAAGTAACAACAATCAGTTCATAATTTCTTACAATAGCAGCTTTAAACCCTTGTTTCATCATTACATTCCAACCATTACTAATTCTCAAAATATCAAACCAATTTCAAAGATCATTGTTCCAAACTTCACACATAACACTAGTCTCCAAAATAATATCAAACATCTGAACAAACCTCAAAAAACTATAACCTTTCAAAATTCAAGACAACTTCTAACAAAGCCGACCGATCTTCTTCCAAGCACAGCAAGAAACTTACCATCATCAACAGCAACAGATTCAAGAAGTTGGGTAGACAGGGAAATCACCAGAAAAGCCATTTCATAAAACATTTGCTAATCATCTTCGGGCTTTACACACATCCTAAAAATTTGGCTTCATCTGGTATCTTTGTGGCTCTCACCACAAATCATCCTATCCTCCACCCCCTCCCCGCTCACTATCCTCGCTGTCATATGGAGCAGGAGAAGTTCAACTAGAATCTGTATCACCATTCTGATCATCATCACCATAATAAGCTCTCACACTTACACTTAAGCGTATTGGTTCACCTTCGTTCATGGTGCGTGAGAAGATTTTTGGGTTGGTTAGTTCATATGCAAGGCGATTCTGCAAAGTCTCTTCATCATAAACAATTTCTCCATCCCCATTTCCTTCATCTCCTTCATCATCTTCATCTGATTCCATGTTACCGGCCTCCATCCCATAATCATCTTCACCATCTGCTTCAAACCCATCTAATGCATCAGAATCTTCTTATGTCATGCTTCCATAGTTGGGTGCTTTGGCATTTCTGGCATCTCTCTCTTCTTGTTGCTCCTCCCATTCCTCATCTTTCCTCTCCCGCCTCTCATAGTATTTTGGCAACCATGCTTCATAGACCCTATCACGCCTTCTCGCCTCGTGCTCTCTCTTCTGAGCAGCATGCTCTTCTTCCCTCTACTGGATTTGCAACTGCAAATGCCTCTCTATCTCAGAGAGAACTATTCCCTGCAACTTCTGCAACTCCTCTAACTTTAATGAACACAAAGAGATTTGGCTAATTCATACTGGAGATTCGGAGATGCAACAAGGAGGTTTGTGAGGACCCCGTTGGAATTCTTCCATTCCCAAAAGACTCTGTGAAGATTCTCCGGCCATTCCTTAATTCTGCTAAATTTCCTCTAAACTTTTCCTATTCTGGTGAAAATGCTATAATTTTTTACTTGGTTTTTGCTAATTACCCCCACAAACCTCCTTTTAAATCCATCAATATACCTATTCATTACCATTTAAGACGCTTGGTTAAGCGTCATGTCGCTTTGTTTACCACGCCTCTTCAAAGCCATGCGTCTGATTTTACCATTTCAAATTATAATTACACTACCAAGACCTATTTTCAACACCTAAACCTCATTATAATCTCTACACCCTACGGAATTGCTATTAAGAGGATATTTGGTGGGTTACCAAACTTTGAATTTTATCTTTGGGGTCTAATTAACATTTTATGTTGCATGCAGATTGGGAAATGGCAGCATCAGTTAGGAGGCACCGCTGCAGTCTGGGGCATATTAGGCAGGAACGGTTCTAGTCTACCTACCAGAAATAACTGCCTAGCAAATAAAATAACAGTCCCACCTCTTCACCATTTCATAAAGGAAATTTTCCCTCCCTTTTCTACCATTATTACTCTTGGAAGTTTACATCATCACCCCAACGTCATCACAAAAAATGACAAACAAAATAAATACTCAACAAGCCAATTCTCAATCATCCATATCTATTCCAATATGTCCCAAAGTTATCACTACATCACCATTAATCATACTCTATTGTGGTTCCCATCATATAATACTCACGTGAACACCTTGAAGCAAAGACATACTCAAAAATCTGTTACTGAAAGTGACTTACCATATGCTAAGCCTCTCACTCAAAGTACAATTTACAACCTCTTTCCAATAACCTTACATCAAAAACACCCTAAAATCTGCTCAGACTTTAGTCAACATTATTCTCCTTCAATTTTTAAGGTTCAAATTCAAAAATCTACAAACCTTTCCAACATATCCCTCTTTTTCACTGCCTGCTCTATATATCAACACAATATTCAGCAGAATTCTTTTTCTTTATCTATCTATTTTATAATAGCTACTGGGAATCCCAAGTTTACTCAAATATCTGAAATATATATTCTCATCACTTTCACTATGGAAACCCCATCTTCTTCTGAGAAATCTCATAATCTTAATCTTGATATTCAAGCTCTTTCCACTCAAATGTCTGATAAGTTAAACCTTCATTCCTCCCTCACTAAACCTGTTTTCATTGACAAGAAAGTTATTCTAGCAGAAGCTGACACTAACTGGAAATGGTGTATGGCTGGTGATAGACACATTTTTGTGTCTAATTTGTCTCGATTCTTTATATTGATAGTGCTCATTTTTGTACTTATTATGGTGTTTTATGTGTGTGTAGGTATTTTTGGCCAATAAACATTTTTGGAAAAATCGGCTCGAAAAGTTGTGCCCGGAGGACACCTACTATTCGGACCCTCGCTACGGATAAGGGGTACCCAAATTACTAAGGGGCACCCCAGGGCATCACCAAAGGCAGCTGCTAAAGGCACCCCTACTCTGATAGGGGGCGCCTCATCTTCAACATTCAAAAATCGAAATTGGCGGGAAAATGGCAAAGCGTACAAAAAGAGAGTTGGAGTTGGATTTTTCGGCGGATTGAGTGAGATTCAATGGCCTAATTTCATTGGGCTGGACTCCCTAGAGCATAACAAGGTGCGTATGGGTGATTAGATCGAAGGAAATGGGCTGGAACTCGGGTTGGAGTAAAAACAGGGCAGTGAGCTTACGGGTTTGTTTTTGCTTCCAAATATGGAAGTTACGTGTGGAGATGGCTAGGATATCTTAGTGAGATTCGTTTCTATCTTAGGAAGATTCTGAAGAGCCACGACGCGTTAAAAAGAGAAGGAAAACAAGATAATCGAGGATACTTCCGGTGAAAGAAAAAACGAGAAAATAAAGGAATTTCTCGAGATATTAGGTCGCTGCTGTGTATATAAAGGCTATGGAGAAGTTACAGAGGGACGACGAACACTTTGGGGAGGTTTAGAAGAGAACAGGAGGAAAGAATCACGAGTTGAACAATTTCTTCTGCTGCTGCAACAGGGAAGAACACGAAGAACAAAATACCTTCAAGGACAGTCGTTTTCTGGGGTCGTATATTCAACGACAATTCAACAAAGGTATAAGTCTGCCTCTCAGAACGGTCCATTGTAACAGCTTCTTTGTAACGCCATTACAAATTGCAAACAGTCTGTTTTATTGTTTTTCATCCTTTTAATCAACTTTTGAGCTATGAACCGATATTTTGAGCAAGTGATTAATATGAGGAGCTAAACCCCTAAGCCGAGGCTACGGAGGAAGCCAATTTTCCATGATGTGTGTGGTAATTTCTATTTTAATTAATTTTTGCAATCTCTTTTAAGATTATTTGCCTTGATTGAAAATTGATTTAATGATTTTTCCTAAGCAATTGTGATTTCTCTTGATAGACTATGCTTAGACCTAGGTTTTTGATATTCTATGCTTTCGAAATACAATTGTTATTCTAAAAATCTACCTTTGCAAAATATTAGAATCACTTTAAACGTAAAGAGTTGCACGAATATTGATTAGATTAAATCACATAAAAATTGGAGTTTGGTGGAATCCTGAGTCTCGGTGCTTCTTAAAATCTTGATAACAACCTTCTTCGAGTTTTCTAGTTTTATTTGAATCTAAAAATCCTTCACAAGTCTGAGAGGAACGACATCTTTCTTACCACTTTACTACAACTTTCAAAACCACATCAATTTTTGGGGCCGCCGACGCGGACTTGTTTTTAGGGTTTTAGATTTGTTTTTCTTTTTTTCTTTTTTTTTTTAGTTTTTTTTATTCTTTTGTTCTATTTTACGTTTTCTTGGGTATTTGTCTTGTGGTTACAGGTTTTGGATCCCGGATCGAAAAGAAAGCTGAGCCAAAGATTTGGTGAATAATTAAAGACTTGGAGTCAAAGACAAAGCGAAAAGAAACGAGGAAGAGACAAAGAATTTTATTTTTATTTTTATTTATTTTTTAGGGTTTTTCGGAAAAACTGTATTAGGGTTTATAATTATTTTTGTAATTTTTCTTTTTATTTTTGGACTTTTTGGACATTTTTGGGACTTTGGACATTATTTTTTTTTAAACCCTACGAAGGGTAGTCTTAAATATAAATCTGCTTTGCAGAGAAGGAGGACAATTACGATATTGTCTCGCACCTTGTTCGTACACCGACATAGGAGTCGGTGGCCCGAGTCGACTACAACCGATTCATCCCCCGTCTGAACGGGAGGTAAGATTCTCCCGAACACTCGCGAATCCCCGTCGCCGAGTTCTGGATTCCTTCGTTTGCATATATGTTGAGGACTTGAATACGGCTGCTTTAATTTTCTAGTAAAGGGCAAGGCCTGGACATACAAGATAAGGGTTCGGATTTCATCACCGTTCTCTTCTTGCCCGCCTTAGGAACACGTAACCTACGCGAACCTAAGCCTTAAAATTTTGACTAGAACAAGAACGATAGGGTAACGAGCTTAATAGGAAAGTTATTCGAAAAATATTGGTTACTCTTTTAAGCACACTTCGAAGTTCATGAAGGTTTCTTGTGAGTTGAATGCGTGATCAATGCGCCGCATTGTAATTCCGATGAGGCCTTGGGTATCAAAGCTCCACCGAGCTTCCCTCGCCTCTATTCAACTTACTTTGACTCGGATTGACTCCGGAGGGGTTTGCTTAAATTGTAACGAATTCCCTTTCGAAGGATTAGAAGTCGGGTCTAGAAACAATCTAAGTGGAGCCATCATGCTTTTTGTTTGCTAGATATCATTAGGTTTGATTTGGTTGAGTCACCTTGTTTTGTGATTGCATAGAATCCCCTTCCTTATTCGTCCGCATGCTTTGTATGTAAAAGAGACGCCCTAGGTAGATTTGTTAAAGAGAAACCTAGTAGTTCTAAGCATCTCGATTACCTCAATTTAGAAAGTCCGATTTTTGAAGAGTCCAATTTTGAACGTCCGTCTTTTACTAAGGAGACAATCCGATATTCGACGGTGCAGTAAATGGCAACTTTGAAAGCTTTGTTGAACCCGACTAGGACTACTCGTCCCTCGTGCATCGAGTTAGGCAAACGGAAGCAAATTATGAACTTAAACCTGGGACTTTACAAATGCTCCCAATCTTCTTAGGGAAAGAAAATGAAAACCCCTATTTCCATCTTAGGGATTTTGAAGAAATTTGTAGCACCCTAAAAATTAGAGATCTTGATGATGATGCTCAAACTTAGGTTATTCCCTTTTTCCCTGAAAGATAAAGCCAAATCGTGGCTATATAGTTTGGCTTCCGGGTCAATCGAAACATATGAACAACTTACATCTTTCTTTTGAACAAGTTTTTCCCTAGGCACAAAACATCGTCTATTAGGACGCAAATCTGCACGTTTTCTCAACAGGAGGGAGAATCTTTGTATAGGTATTTGGAAAGGTTCAATGATCTATTAGCCCAATGTCCTCATCATGGTTTAGAAAAGGTTAGGTTAGTTCAGATCCTTTATGAGGGTTTAGATTATTCCACTACGACCACCGTAGAATCTATGTGTACAGGTGGGTTTGAAAACCAAACAGTTGATGCGGCGATGACATTTTTGAATGAAATCGCCGAAAAGACCGAACAATGGGAAAATAGTAGGGCACCCCAGAAAACAATTCTTCTAAGCATAGGAAACGTTAATAGGGTAGAAGGAGGCTATGAATCAGATGCCAAAATTGCAAAATAGCTAAAAGGTTAGAAGCTATAGAATTGGGTCACACTAGTGGTAGATTGGAGACTTTTGGGAAGGCGAAATAATGAAGAGCAAGCCAATGCTCTATATAATAACACTAGATTCGACAACCGTCGAAATTTGACCCATATTCGAAAACCTATAATCTGGGTTGGAATAACCATCCAAACCTTTCGTGGTCTAAGGGCCGAGTCAAGGTCGACTTAGTAATTCGAATGTTCCCCTGTGTTTTGGTTATAATAAGAACTCTCAGTCAAGCTCGGTTTCAAAACCCTTCGGAGAATAAAATGTCTAGCTTAGAGGAATCTCTTAGTATATTAAGAAAGAGCTGTGATATGTTAGCACAGAGCCAAGAAATGTTAATAAAAAGCCAAGTTAGTTTTGAACAAGAAACCAAGCGAGAATTTTCAAACTAATGCTCGACTCTTGCTAAGTTAGAACTTCAAATAGGTCAAATAGCTAAGACTTTAAGTGAAAGAGATAACTAAAGTTCCCCGGTCAAACTAATCCCAACCCTAGAGGAGTTCATGAAGTAGGTGAAAAACCATCTCATCGGTTGAATTCAATTAGAACCCTTAGGAGTGGTAGAATAGTAGACAATCAGGTAACCATGCCCGATAGTGAGCATACTCAGTAGTACACCCCTCAGACCATCCATAGCCGAGGAGACCGATAAAATCTCCGATGATGCCAATTCGGCTCCCGAGAGGCCCTATTTTATGCCTAGAGCCCCATTTCCACAAACTATTAGTACCAACAAAGAGTGAATCCAACTTTAATGACATAATGGAGGTTTTTAAGAAAGTTACCATAAACCTTCCGTTACTAGAAGCAATTAGGCAACTTCTGACTTATGCCAAATTCCTTAAAGATATGTGTACGCGAAAGCGAAAGCTTAGTGTCCCTAAAAAGCCTTTTTAGCTAGTCATGTAAGTTCGATCATTCGAACAACACAACTCCTAAGTATAAAGACCCAGATGCCCCTACGATTGCTTACACGATAGGAAAACACAGGGTAGAGAAAGCTTTACTTGACTTAGGAGCTAGTGTGAACTTACTTCCGTACCATGTGTACTTACAAATTAGGACTCGGTGAATTGAAACCTACCAAGATAACACCGCAGTTAGTGATAGGTCTGTTAAAATTCCTCGTGGTGTGATAGAGGATGTTCTTATTGAGGTCGATAAGTTTATTTATCCTGTGGATTTCGTAGTCCTAGATACACAACCTCGGTCCCCGACCCAGAAATCAAATACCGGTAATTTTAGGTCGCCCATTTTTAGCCACGTCTAATGTCATTATCAACTCGTAGGACAGACTTATGAACTTATCCTTTGGTAATATGACCACCGAGCTAAATGTCTTTAATGTTACTAGACAACCTTCGATGATTTAGAGGAAGTGAATATGATTAGCACTTTAGTTCATGATCTAGTTCAGATAATTGGGACGACACTTCATTGGATGAATTTGATAAGACAATTCTCTTAGGTCGATAGATGACCAAACTTAGGACCTAGAAGAAGCTCTCGAACATTTTAAGGACTCTACAAACCCAGAAATCCAAGCAATAGTATTAGATCTTTCTGAGAGTTATGATGACCCAAAGTTTGGGGGTAAAGAACTAGATGAAGCTCTTGAGTATTTTAAAGACTCTAAGGATCTAGAAATTCAAGCCATAGTGCTAGGTCTTACTGAGAGTAGTGATTACCCTAAGTTTGGGGGTATTGATCGTCAAGTATCCCCATTAGAAGTCCCTAACTTGGGACTCGAGCTTAGTACATCTGAGCTATTACTTGAGTCTATTCAGACTCCACAACCCGATCCTCCCGATACTTTCCAAGAAGAAATTAAGTTATTAGAAACCCGTTATTCGGATGAATCTGTTTGTCAAGACACTCGTATGAAGCCCAATTGGTCGTCCCAGATAGATCCAAATTGTCTTGGCAGAAACTTTCGATAAGGTTGTGCTCCGTTTGTTCACTTTTTCGATCCTCTCAGCTTGTCTCATTTTAGTGGCGTATTATTCGGTTTTGATGATCCACAGTTGTTTCGACTATTGATATACGATTTGAAAGGGTAATTAGCCATTTTATGAGTACGTAATGTCCTGGTCAAGACTTTAAACTTAGCACTTCTTGGGAGGTAACCCAACATTCATGCGACACGGTAATATCTTTCCTTAACTCTTTTACTTCAAATGGTAACAGTTTCTCCTTGTTCATGCTTTTAATTTTATCTTTAGAACATTGAGGACAATGTTAGGTTTAAGTTTGGGGGTATGGGAGAAAGTTTTAGTTGCATTAATAAACTCCAGAGCCTAGAAATTTATGCGTATTAAGGATGGCACTAACCAATCTAAGTGGATGGAAGCATTTTGGTTGTAGGAGTTGAGGAACCAATCTGATTAGATTGCAACATCTAAAGAGTCTATTCATAAAAGCACAGAGTTCAGGTGTTAGAAATAACATGATAGTTTCACCAATCTCGTTGAGTCCTTTTCACTTCTGTTTTTATTTTGTTTTGTTTTTAAACTATGTTTCTCTAAGTGATTAGGTGGGGCCCACGAATCAAGTTGTTACCGATGCTAGGGTGAATTAGAGTGATTGAGATACCAAAAAAAAAAAAAAAAAAAAAAGTGAAAAAGAAAAAAGAAAAAAGAAAAAAAAAGTTGAAAAAAAAAGAAAAAAAAAAAAAAGTGAAAAAAAAAAAAAAGAGAAAAAAAATAGTATTATGAAAAAAAAAAAAAAAAAAAAGGTGAGACCAGACCATCTGACCAACCAAAATAAATTGAATAAAGTCGACCACTGGAACCCTTGTATATGCCAGTTGTGTTGACCTAGAGTTAGGTTTATCGACCACTGGTTCCCTTGTATATGCCAATGTGTTGATATTAGTCAGACCGGTATCTCAGTCCATTAGGATAGGTTCATTTTGGCGGAGGCCTTCAGACAGATATGGGAAACATTGTTCACTTAGTAAACATCAAAACCATCTATGTTTTTCTCTTTATCCATCTTCTTGATCTATCCATGTGATTAGTTTTGACTCCGGATATTGATGTCCATAGTGCGACTATCTCGAGTAGAACTCGTGACTTATATATGAATTTTAGTATGCTTGAGTGCAAACTCGTGTACAAAGAATTGGAATTTCGCATCGTGGTACTTCCTCTTGTAGTCAATAAGTATGCCAACCAAGGAGATTCTTTAGTGCCTTCCAAGGTTTTGCGTAGATAGTTAGGGTCTGGAGTATAAAAGGTTTTGTGGGTACACCTCTGGTAAACCCTCCCGAGACAATAACTCGGCCATTAGGGCCACCTAGGGGTTTAAAGGCTTATTGCATACGCTAAATGCAATCGACGATGCTCATGACAAACAGTTAGGATTTTATTTTATTTTTGCTCGAGGACTAGCAAATAATAGGTTTGGGGTATTTGATAGACACATTTTTGTGTCTAATTTGTCTCGATTCTTTATATTGATAGTGCTCATTTTTGTACTTATTATGGTGTTTTATGTGTGTGTAGGTATTTTTGGCCAATAAACATTTTTGGAAAAATCGGCTCGAAAAGTTGTGCCTTGAGGACACCTACTATTCGGACCTACTTCGGATAAGGGGTACCCAAATTACTAAGGGGCACCCCAGGGTATCACCAAAGGCAGCTACTAAAGGCACCCCTACTCGGATAGGGGGCGCCTCATCTTCAACATTCAAAAATCGAAATTGGCGGGAAAATGGCAAAGTAGACAGTACAAAGCGAGTTGGAGTTGGATTTTTCTACGGATTGAGTGAGATTCAATGGCCTAATTTCATTGGGTGGACTCCTAGAGCATAACAGTAAAGTGCGTATGGGTGATTAGATCGAAGGAAATGGGTGGAACTCGGGTTGGAGTAAAAACAGGAAAGTGAGCTTACGGGTTTGTTTTTGCTTCCAAATATGGAAGTTACGTGTGGAGATGGCTAGGATATCTTAGTGAGATTCGTTTCTATCTTAGGAAGATTCTCAAGATCCACGACGCGTTAAAAGAGAAGGAAAACAAGATAATCGAGGATACTTCCTGGTGAAAGAAAAAAAGAAAATAAAGGAATTTCTCGAGATATTAGGTCGCCATTGTGTATATAAAGGCTAGGGAGAAGTTACGAGAGGGACGACGAACACTTTGGGGAGGTTTAGAAGAGAACAGAGGCAAGAATCACGAGTTGAACAATTTCTTCACTGCTGCAAAAAGGGAAGAACACGAAGAACAAAATACCTTCAAGGACAGATCGTTTTAAAATCGTATATTCAACGACAATTCAACAAAGTGCATAAGTCCTGTCTCGAACGGTCCATTGTTCTGACTTCTTTGTAACGCCATTACAAGCGTTGCAAACAAATCTTTTTTATTGTTTTTCATCCTTTTAATCAACTTTTGAGCTATGAACCGATATTTTGAGCAAGTGATTAATATGAGGAGCTAAACCCCCTAAGCCGAGGCTACTGAGGAAGCCAATTTTCCATGATGTGTGTGGTAATTTCTATTTTAATTAATTTTTGCAATCTCTTTTAAGATTATTTGCCTTGATTGAAAATTGATTTAATGATTTTTTTTCCGAGCAATTGTGATTTCTCTTGATAGACTATGCTTAGACCTAGGTTTTTGATATTCTATGCTTTCAAATACAATTGTTATTCTAAAAATCTACCTTTGCAAAATATTAGAATCACTTTAAACGTAAAGAGTTGCACGAATATTGATTAGATTAAATCACATAAAAATTGGAGTTTGGTGGAATCCTGAGTCTCGGTGCTTCTTAAAATCTTGATAACAACCTTCTTTGAGTTTTCTAGTTTTATTTGAATCTAAAAATCCTTCACAAGTCTGAGAGGAACGACATCTTTCTTACCACTTTACTACAACTTTCAAAACCACATCAGCTGGCTACATCTGTTGTGAAACCCTTATTCCAACTACTTCAATCAGATACTATATTTGCAACAATTGGCCTTTGGCTCAACACCCTTCTGTTACCACTTTCAATGGTCAAAGAAATAAAGTTCTCATCCGTTTCCTCTCAGAGGAGGACTTCAACAGAATCAACTCGCAAAAACCTTGGTTTGTTTGTGGTTATCTATCAGTCCTGAAAGTAGTGCCAGTTGAAGGCTGGCCTCCAAATCAACAAATCACTTTTGATGAAGAGATTATGTGGTTCATATTGTGTAATATACCAAATGAATGCACAGAATTTGAAGATCTCAAGCTTCTTACTATAGATATGGGTGCACTCATTGAAGCTCAGAACCCATTTGGCAAGCACCCACACAAGAAGAATGTTAAAGTCTCAGATCGTAATTCCAAATTAAAAGCTCTACCAACAGCATCCCTCTTTTACTAATGGAAGGAATGAACCTTTTCTTATTGAATGCAGACATATCAGAGTTCCAAGATACTTCTGTACCTCTTGTCGCATCCTTGATCACAAGGATCAAAACTGCCCTGCTTGGAAGCTTAAACAAAAGAAAATCAAAGAATTGGATCCCTGCGGTAATAACTACAATCTCCCAAGAGTTTCAAAGCTTATGATGCCATCTCCTGTCAAGGAAGTCAGTCCTTCATCTGCTGGCACTACTGAGATCAACATGCAAAATCCTGAGGATATATCAGATACTCATATGAGTTCAATAATTGAAGTAAGCTCCAAAGGCAAATCTGTAGCAGTTGATCAAAGATTGGAAAATACTGCACAAAAATTTTTGTCCAATACCTTCCAGATGGGTCCCTTTGTCAATAGATCTACTGCATTGAAGATTTTTGATGTTGGTCCTGTGCAAAAGCACACAACACAGATGGAAAATGGCTTGCCAATAATCGTTAAGCAAGTTACCACCCAAAATGTTACAAGTGGCGCCTCACTTATCGGTTCAGTCGACACCTAGTGGACCGATTCGAACTACCAATTCCTCAAAAAGATTCAAAACCGCTGCTTTACCAAATATCAGCCCTATTGTCACTAGAAGAGCTGTTAATTCTGCTGAAAAAGATGTTATAGCTAATCTCAAAATAAAGATCAATCCAAGGTGTGATCTAAGGAAGCGTACCAGAGCTAATTCTAATGTTGCTAGCCTTGATGCTATCCCTGAAGACCAAACCTCCAATGAGCCGGATTACGCTCAACTATGTTCTCCAATCACCAATCTGGGTGAATTACCAGATATAGATCTGTCCAATTGCTCCCTCAATGCCCAAGCTATGTTCAACTCCTTTGGTAACTTCACAGCCTCTGCCGATACTTCCCAAAGAAGCAATGGTGTCTCGCAATAATTCCCCTCAATGCTTGCTAATCCTAATCTGATTCCTTCCCAAAGTTCAACTCAGAGTGGTGATGGTTCCAATTCTTCTCTTGGCAGTGATTCCGGCTCACCTCCTCAGGTAAACTCTATTCCCAATCACCTTATTCTTGATAATTCAAAACCTATCTTGAACCAATTCCCTGTCAATAACATAAATCTTATAGCTTGGAACCTTAGAGGTTTTGGAAAAAAATATGCTAATAAAGAACTTAGCATGCTCTGTAAAAATGTTAATGGTGCGTGTCGTAGGTGCAATCAAATTAATATCTTATTTCCACTCAATTAAAAATAATATAATGAAAGTCAAGTTCGTTCCCACGAAGAGCAGGGAGATTTAGTTATCAAAAAGTGTCACAATGGGGGTTTGTTTTTGATTCAAAGTAAATAACAAAGCAATTGAAAGTAATAAAGTTTGCAAGCAATGGAGAGAAATATGATCAGGGAATCCTTCTTCGTTACTAAACCGTCATCAAGTTATTATATTCATCCATTAATATAATTAATCACAAATTATTACCAACCGTGGAATAACAAATAGCTCAAGTGCTATCCCCTAAATTCCTTAAATCACCTTGGGTACTAAGCTCTCCAATACCAGATTCTATTCTTCAAACCACCTAGTAGTAGATCACTCAAGGTGTAATTTGTTCGAATGCTTTATCTTTTGTGAACTATAGATTGATCCTAGTAGTTAGACTCTTAGCTCAAGGTCCACTTTCTAGTGTTGCTTATACACACAATTGCTACACAGAATCCCTCTGCAAGGTCTTGTGTTCTCTACTTTTGTATGAATTATTCGACTATTACTTATCTCCTAACTCAATACTAGCATTTGATTGAATCAACAAATTAATTCAGTTGGCCACCTAAATAATCTATCAATCAATCATAATTATTTTAATTAGTATAAACAATCAATAATCATGTGAAGAACTTCAAAATAGATTTATATAATAACTCAAATCATGTCTACAACTTAGAATTCATCCCCAATCACTAAGAAGTTTAGCTACTCATGGTACTAACAAAACCCATGAGTTTCATATGATAAAATGGTAAAGAAATAGTTACGGTGATGAATCGCTCCAAAACCCTAGCTTTTCTTCTCTTGAGTTCTCCTCTCCAATGGATTGATAAAACATTATACGATCATAAGATAGAAATATCTCTTATATAGGTGTCCAAATTGTGGTTGTACCCGTGCGCCAAATCCCGGTCGAATAGGTTGCGACCACTTGCCAAAAACGCACCAAACTAACCCACTTCCATAAACTGTCGTGTAAAGATGTGCTAACACAACCATTGGGCTTGTGCAGGTTGCAAAAGGCCCAATCCTTAATATCCATGGCTTCTTCATCCACGGACAATCATGTATCCATGCAAAAAAAATTCCCCTAAACTTTCAACTTTCCTCCACAGAACCACAGACACTTCTCCCTCCGTGAATATAATTTTCCCCTGAGTTTTGGTTTTCTCCCGTCAAAATCACGGATACTCATGCCTCCGTGAAATATTTTTTTCCTTGACTTTTCATTTTTCTCCCGGAAGATTCACGGACATATTTACCTCCATGAGTTTTGATTTCTTCTGGATTTTAATCTTCTCCGGACAGTGACTCACGTATACCAGGCTGTCCGTGAGTTTTCTTTTCATCTGTATTTTCCCTTACTCCAACTCTATCTCAGCTCCTTCTATCTCTAACGTATCCCATCAAAGCTCGAGATCCATCTTTATCATTAACGGTCACTTCCAACTCCTTCCATCAGCTTCTCGTCATTATTTCTGCCAGCAAACTCATCACCAAGCTCGAGCCAACTCTCCATGACTCTGTTACCTTCATTGATCACGAACATCACCACCGTTAATGGCAGCAAATACTCATTATTACGATCATCATCCATTACCGAACATCATCACCCTCCTGACCACAGACTCGAGCTCTTCTCAATCGTCTCTGCCAGCATGCATTACAGTGGCATCTCACGAACAACATCATTCTTAGCCAACCTCTTCCATCGTATCAATCACCAGCATTACTTCCATTCTCGAAATAACAAGCACAGACCCGAACTACAACATATATATAACCCCCTTCACAGTCGTCTACGGCAGCAGCAGCATCAATCACCGGCATTAACAGTCAATCACCGATCAAACCTCGCTTCCAGTCATTGTCTTCTTCTCAAACTCCAGCTCTGAACTCGTCTTCATCACCACTGCCAACTTCCAGTATCTTTGAGTCACGGGAAACTCACCGCGGCCATTGCCAAAGCTCCATCTGCGTCTCATTCAACTACAACCATTAGCCTTCCTATCGATACTCACAGCACATCCATGGCAGCAAACTTGACAGCAAACTCTGTCTGTTCTTCTCTCTAGATTCGACACTGGCAGCAACCCAAGTCCGCTGCCATCATATCCATTTTTGATCTCCATCTTCTTTGCCAGCATCACACAGCACCACCGAGGCTTTAATGGTATCAGATAATGGCAGCCAACGGCTTCATCTTCACTGTTAACATCAACTCGCAACATCATTAGGTTACAGCCTCGAACTCACTCCATGCCATCGATAATCAACAGCACCATCATTCCTTGTTCATCATCTATGTTGTTGTTCTTGTTTACGCGATGGGTAAAGAGGAAGAAGGTGGCAGCCCCCTAACATAAATATGAGTGCCTTTATAAATCATGTGCTGCGACTACTTCCCGCACTTTGACTTGCTTCAAATGCTTGTAACTTTCTCATACAATGTCGGAATGAATTCATTCTTTCGCCATTAGCTTCGTCTTTCCGTCCTCTTCACGATGATATAAAGAACTCCTCGATTCGGATGAGTTACACTTGGTCTTTGGCCCTTCTCCGCTTGCGGCTAACATCTTTCTTTGCACAATTAAGTGCCAATTCGCTTCTTTTGGACGATTCACCTAATAAAACACAAAAAGAGAAAAACAAACGTAATATACAATAATTTGCAAAAATATAAGCAATTACTAACATGGATTCGATACTAAAAATATGCAAAATATGCACTTAACAAATTCCCCCACACTTGGCTTTTGCTAGTCCTCGAGAAAACTATCTAAAATACAACAAATCCATGTCGCCGAGGATACGGTTACTCTTAGCATGAATAACAGTCCTTTAAACCCCTAGGTGTCCCTAGTGGACGAGTTATAGTCTCGTGAGGGCTTACGAGAGGTATACCCACAAAACCTATTCCAACTTCAAAGCGTTCCAGCTTCCCAAGCATCCAAAGAGCTATGAGGACATAGACATTCTGCATGCTAGTAATAAAAAGTTAGAAATACCAAAGAACATATTCATTCTTAAATCTTGAGTGAGAAATAACCACACCATAATGAGAATGCGTGTTTGAGAGCGATCAATAAGCATTTCGCCTCGACTTCTGCCTCACTTAAAAGGATTTTATGATAATTGCACTCAATAAGACGGATTTTTTATGGGTCTCACATGTGTGCGGGTAGGAATGAAGAGAGAATCCTACACACATTGAATGGTGGGAAGGAAACCTTCCGAAGTATTTCTGTAGACTCCACAAAATCGTGGTAAATAAAGATATTTTTCTGATGATCTCTACGAAAGGAAATTAACCACTATAGCAAGGATGGGAGTACTTACCACCTTCACATCCGATCGGCAAAGTGACGAAAGCACCACTCTCACAAGATCCAATAGAAATGTCTTCCTTCCTTCCTACTCGTCTTCTTCATCTTCTTGGTCTTCGGTCTTCAACTGTTGATGATAAACTCTTGAACTTGTAGAACTTCGAAAATTTGTACTCTTTTCCTCAATTTCCTTGTTGCTTGAAACTTCTTTATATATTTTTCTTCCACGTGGCCTTATTGAAAAAATAACAACCTAAATGCAAATCTCTTTGTATATATATTTTTTTCTTTTTTTTTTTTTTTTTTTTTATTTTTTTTTTGAAGAGATATTGCAATTAAAACAATAAATATGAAATAAAATTAACATGGCCATGAAAGAAGTACGTTCCCACTTTGATCTTCACAACTTGTAATGCCTCCGTATCATAAACTTCAATAACTCTCATCTTTTGATTTTCTTCGCTCTTGTAATAAGTCTTCATACTTAGATATAGAATTCCGCTCTTTATATGTAAGTCTTCAACATGTATCTAAAAATCCGCTCATTGTATGTTGCTTTTACTTGGATATGAAATTTTTTCTCTTCCTTGTATTGTTGCTTGTAAACCTCAAACGTCTTCAACTTTCCTTGTAGATTTTGATGTCGCTCCACTTGTTGATGATGATGGTGTTTCTATGGATCTGTTGTTGTGGAGAGAGAGAATGGTGCTAACTGCAAATCAAACTACAAGAAGGTGGTTTTCGTCTATAGACGTCACCCTCATGATTGACAAAATTAGCACTCAAGAGATCAAAGAGTAGTGCTTCTATTGGTGGGAGGTTGGGTAGCTCACCATGCTACCCGGAATTAACGTACGGTGACACACACTCAAAAGAAAGCTCTTTAGTCAGCTACTAAGAAAATTTGGTTTGGTGCCTCGGTTGATATGAAAATGGGTAGTCTCCACTAATGATTGATCAGCAACTCTAATAATGCATTTCTCCCTCCTCCTAATTTGCATCACCGGCATGATTAAATCCATTATTTAACACTCCAATTCGTAAGAAATCCGAATGTAGTTCCCCAAGTTCAGTTATGTCGGTCAGAATCTCTATGTAAACATACCTAGAAGTATGCTAGTGACTCTAAAATCTCTACAAGTTGGAGGTTTTATTCAAATATAAACAAAGAAATTGAAAAATTTTATATGCAAAATACTCCCCCACACTTAAACTTCACATTGTCCTCAATGTGTAAAAACTGAAAGTTCTGAATTCTGACGTAACATCAGATAAAATGCAAAAACTGTGCAAATTGCTAAAGGAATTTGGAAAAACTCCATTTCACAAAAGTTGTTCATCTACGTGTTTTATACAAAGTGTCAAAAGGGCACAGTGTTTCGATAAACGGTCTGACAGTTATGGTCTCTGGACTGAACTACGCGCAGTCTGCAATTTTCTGACGAAAAGGTATTCGTCATAATTTTCTTCTAAAATAGATTACGGACTCAATGAAATTAAACATAGGGATGAAAATATGATATGAAAACAATAAAAAAACAAAAATAGAAGGGTTTAAGATACAAAACCTATGGGTTGCCTCCCATTTAGCGCTTGGTTTAAAGTCGTCAGCCCGACTTGGCATTCTCCTTATGCTACTCCTCCAGAGGGAGTAAATCTTTAAGCTCTATCTCATCCACATTTACATAAGCGATGTTTTCATAGTATGGCTTCAATCTATGGCCGTTGACCTTATAAGTAGTCCCATCTCTAAGACTAGTGATATCAACTGCACCATGAGAATAAACATTAGTAACAACATATGGTCCAATCCATCTAGACCTTAGCTTACCAGGAAATAGCTTAAGACGAGAATGAAATAAAAGAACTTTCTGTCCCACAACAAAATTCTTCCGAGAAATCATCTTGTCATGGAAAAGCTTAGTCTTCTCCTTGTATAAACGAGAACTCTCGTAAGCATCATTACGTATCTCCTCTAGCTCGTTAATTTGTAGTTGCCTAAGTTTCCCCGCTTTATCATACTCCATGTTCTTTAACGCCCATAAAGCCTTATGCTCAAGTTCAACTGGGAGATGACAAGCTTTGCCATAAACCAACTGATATGGAGACATACCAATCGGTGTCTTATATGTTGTTCTATACGCCCAAAGTACATCGTTGAGTCTATAACTCCAATCCTTTCGTGTAGCATTAACGGTTTTCTCAAGGATGGACTTAATCTCACGATTTGAAATTTCAGCTTGCCCACTAGTTTGTGGGTGATACGGCGTACCAATCTTGTGTGTAATGTTGTACTTCTTGAGAAGAGCATGGAAGGATTTCTTGAAGTGCGAGCCTCCATCACTTATAACCACTCTTGGTGTACCATGTCTAGAGAAAATATATTCCTTCACAAACTCACAAACAACTTGAGAATCATTAGTAGGGGTGGCTTTAGCTTCCACCCATTTAGAAATATAATCCACAGCAAGAAGTATATAAAATTTTCCATTCGAATTAACAGAAGGACCCATAAAATCAATGCCCCACACATCAAAAATCTCGACGGTGAGAATAGGATTGAGTGGCATTTTATTTTGAGCACCTAGATTGACCGTTTGTTGACATCTATCACAAGATTTGCAAAAAGCATATGCATCCTCAAATAGGGTAGGCCAATAAAAGCCACTCTCAAGGACTTTGAGAGCGGTACGTTTTGCACCAAAGTGACCACCACAAGCATAAGAATGACAAAAAGATAGAATTGACCTGAGAAATTCGAGTTTGGTACGCACTGCATGGATAATTTGATCAGCACCATATTTCCAAAAGTAGGGCTCATCCCACACATACTTGCTTGGCTGTTTTCTTAAGCTTTAGCTTTTGAAAAGTAGACATTGTACTAGGTACTTGCCTTGTAACCAAATAGTTCACGATATCAGCGTACCAAGGTGTTGATTCTTCAATTTAGAAAAGTTGTTCGTCCGGAAAACGATCCTCAGAATGGGAGTTCTTCTTCGGAAACAACAAGTCTACTAAGATGATCAACAAATGTATTATCAACACCTTTCTTATCTCTAATTTCCATATTGAATTCTTGTAGCAAAAGAATCCAATGTATGAGTCTTGGCTTAGCCTCCTTCTTTTTCAATAGGTATCGTAGTGCTGCATGGTCAGAATATACAATCACATTGGCACCCACCAAATAAGCTCTAAATTTTTCCAATACAAATACTATAGCCAACAACTCTTTCTCAGTAGTAGAATAGTTGATTTGAGCATCATTTAGGGTCCTTGATGCATAATAAATCACATGTGACCTCTTGTCTACTTTTTGACCCAAAACAGCTCCGACTGCATAATCACTTGCATCACACATTAACTCGAACGGCAAACTCCAGTCAGGTGACTTAATAATTGGTGCAGTAGTCAACAATTCCTTCAATTTATTAAAGGCATCCTTGCACTCCTGGTCGAAGTTAAAGGAAACCTCCTTTTGCAACAATTTGCACATCGGCATTGAGATTTTGGAGAAATCTTTGATAAACCTCCTATAAAAACCTGCATGACCAAGAAACGAGCGAATTTCCCTCACCGAAGTGGGGTATTGTAAGTTCCTAATCAAGTCTATCTTTGCCTTGTCTACCTCGAGCCCTTGAGAGGACATAATGTGGCCAAGTACAATCCCATGGTCTACCATAAAGTGGCATTTCTCCCAGTTTAAAACGAGATTAGTGTATATGCATCTTTTAAGCACAAGTTCAAGATTATTTAAACAAATATCAAATGAATCACCAAAAACACTGAAGTCGTCCATAAATACCTCAATGATGTTTTCCACGTAATCAGAAAATATACTAACCATATATCTCTGAAAAGTGGCAGGCACATTGCAAAGACCAAATGGTATTCTTCTATATGCGAATGTACCGAAAGGACAAGTGAAAGTAGTCTTCTCTTGATCCTACGGTGCAATAACAATTTGATTGTAGCCCGAATAACCATCCAAAAAGCAATAATGAGAATGTCCCGCTAACCTCTCTAACATCTGATCAATGAAAGGCAAAGGAAAGTGATCCTTGCGGGTAGCCGAATTGAGCTTTCTGTAGTCTATGCACACTCGCCATCCTGTTTGAACTCTTATAGGAACGAGTTCATTATATTGATTTCTAACAACAGTGACACCTGATTTCTTAGGCACCACTTGCACCGGACTAACCCATTTGTCATTTGTTGGGTAAATCACCCCCACACTTAGTAATTTGAGGATCTCTTTCTTCACGACCTCCATAATCGGGGGTTAAGCCTATCTTGAGCATCACGTATCGGCTTGATATCATCTTCCATAAGGATTCTATGCATGCACATGGCTGGACTAATGCCTTTTATGTTAGCAATTGTCCAACCAATAGCCGTTTTGTGCTCTTTCAGAACCCTAAGGAGGCGTTCTTCCTGTATTGCTGTGAGATTCTTTGCAATAGTGACTGGAAGCTCTTCCCCATCACCCAAGTAAGCGTAAGTTAAGTGATCAGGTAGAGGTTTCAGCTCTAATTTAGGTGCCTGCACAACAGAAGGTAAAGGAACTTCATCAGTTACAGGTAAAGAGATATATGAAATATTACCTCTTCTAACTTCTTGGGATGCCATTAAAGCACCACATGTCTCAACAAACTCCTTGGGAATATCAACGTCCAAGTTAGGCATGCCATAGACGTCCAAATCAATGTTATTTTGTAGCACAGATTCAAGTTCATCTTCGTTGATCAAATCAAATATCTGTTGTGCTAACGAACCAATAACATCAACAGTAAAAATACTAATGGATATCACTTGGATAACGCATGGCTTCAAAAATATTGAAGCGTATAACCTCTTTGTCAAACTCCATAGTGAGTGTCCCAAAGATCACAATCAATCTTCGTCTTAGAAGTCTTCATAAATGGTCTCCCAAGAAGTAATGAAGTAGACGAACAATTGTCCCCATTCTCGCATATCCACAAAGAAAGAAATCAACTGAAAGATTAGTTCATTCACTTGCACCAACACGTCTTCCACGAGTCCCTTAGGATATATGTTAGACTTATTAGCTAATTGAATGATAATCCCCTGTCTCCTTTAAAGGTCCCGATTCAATGAATCATAAACATCGGTGACATCACGCTTATGGAAGCTCCCAAATCAAGCAAAGCACGCTTTACGAACCGTTTGTCACCAATAGTAATTGGCACAACCTCTCCTTCCTAAAACCACCAGGATCTTTACACTTTGCAGGCATCTTCTTTAGCAACATAGTCAAGCACTTTCTCCCACCTGAGTGATCTCGTTAGCAATCAACCTCTCCTTCCTTGTACACAAATCCTTTAGAAATTTGGCATACCTGGGTACCGTTCTGATGGCCTCAATAAATGGAATGTTGATATGCACCTTGCTGAAAATATCCATAATTAACAAGTAATATAGTGTAGTCAAGTTCGTTCCCACGAGGAGCAAGAGATTCTAGTTGTAAAAATTGTCACAAAAGGGGGGATGTATAAAGCAAAAGAAAATAAACAAAGCAATTAAAAGATAAAGTTGAAATCAATAAGAGAGACAAGATCAAGGAATCCTTATTCGTTGCAAAACAATGATTCAAGTTATGTTTTTCATCCACATGTTATTAGTCACAGATTATCACCAACCGTAGGTAAAGCATCTAGATCAGTGCTAAACCCCTAAATCCCTTGTATCACCGGATACGGAAGTTCTCGACTACCGGATTCTATTTACCAAACCACCTAGTAGTAGATCACTCTAGATGTAATTTAAATAAACGCATTAAGATTTATGAACTTATTAGGTTGATATTAGTAGTTAGACTCTTAGATCAAGGTCTACTTGCTAACGTTATTTTCACACACAATTGCTCCACGGAATCCCTCCGCAAGGTCTTGTGTTTGCTACTTATGTAAAGAGTCAAGAAACGATTACTTATCCCCTAACTTTCACAAGCTTTAGATTAAATTAACAAATCAATTTAGCGTGCACTCTAAACAATCTATCAATCAACCATGAATGTATAAACATTCCTATTAGTAAAAACAAACGATAATCATGTGAAAAACTTCAAGATAGAATTGAAAACAAAACTCAAATCATATATTAAGAACTAGGAATTCATCCTCAATCAATAAGAAAATTAGCTACTCATGTTTTTGAAATTCACACAAATAATAATTAAAAGGAGAATTTTTAAAGTTCACACAAATAATTAACAGAAGAATTTTGAAAAGCAAACAAAAACACAAGTGTTGTGTGTGTAGAGAGATGTGTAAAAGATGTGTAGAGAACTTCTCTACTTATAGGCTTCAATGTTCCCCAAATCTTCCAAGGAATAGAATCCTCATTCCATAATAATTCAATTTCCAAATTCAAGTCTTTCTCATCTTCCATCTTCTCTTTCCAAATTTGAGCCAAATTCTCCATCCAATTCCAAGTCCAAGTCTTCACACCCATGAGAAGAATCCACACAAAAATATGTAATTTTGGTCGCCGGAAAGCTGGTATTATGGCCGGAATTTTGCCGGAAGAGTCATCGCCGGTCGCCTGAGATTCTATTCAGTCAAAAGAATATTCCGTTCAGGTGCCGTCAGAGTTAACGGTCAAACTGACGGTCTTCGTTAGTCAACCGGGTCAAAGAAGAGAAGTCAGACACTGAGTCAGCTTCTTACTCGGCTGATTGGTCTAACTGGGCTGGGTTGAATCGGTCATCGCTGAGTTGAATCGTCGGCATTAAAATCCGACAGAGTCTCGGCTGTTTTCTGGGATTTCCAGGCCACATTCGTGCCATTCTTTTCTTCACTCCCCGCATACTGTATTCATCATACATTCATTCCCTAAAACATTCATCTATAACCCTTTTTAACAACAACCCAATTTCTTGAATGAACAAATGACAAGAGCTTCGAGTCATCACCAATTGTAGCTTCAATACATACTTCATTACATCTCGGACTCATTTTAATCCACAAAATCGACTAGTCTCGTAATTCAGCCCATCATAAACCCATCAAACAACAAATGTTGGGTCATCTTCTTCTCCATATCTTTCATCTAACTAGAGACCATCATCGATCTCTTATTTCTGGTTTAACAGAGCGGCTTCATCTTTCTCTTTCACCAAAGAACTCACTTCTTAAATCGAGTTAGACTCATACCCATCTTCTTTGTTCAACAGAAATCAACAGCGTCAGGGTCTTCTTGTTCTCAGACCATTAACAACACCAATCTCTTCCCTGTAATTCACCGATCTCAGTTCTCAAATCACAGCAAAACCCAATTTCTTCCTCTCTGTCGAGCCAATCGAATCAACATCCATCTCAGAAACCCTAGTTCCACCTTCTAATCTCGGACTCATCTCTGTTTCATCAATTACAGCGACCAATAACCATGATTTGCTTCGATTAACATCTTCTCTGCCATAATTTCTCGATCTCTCATCAAGAACCCTCACCCATCTTTTGATTTCAAAGATATGCCCACACACTGCCATGCAGCCTCTCTTCCTTTCTCTCAATTTCAGATGTAATACTGAAATGCATGAATGAGAGACGAGTTTCTCTCATTTTAGGGTTATAGATTGGGTTGGATTTATCCACCCCAAGGACAGGGTATAGACACCCGTTCATTCTTGATAAGGGCTAACCAATTTACAGCCCCTTAACCTCAGCTGGTCTGTCTTTAGCACTCCTCCAGAAAGTTGCCCCTTAACCATGATTGGGCTCCGGATAGTGTTCGCCCATGAAATGACAATTTTGCCCTTTTTGCTCAATTAGAGTAATTTCTTCTTCTTTTCCTCCGTGCGACTCCATAGTAGCTATAAAACTCAAAACAAGCGTAAAATACATAATTTACAAGAAAAATAGCAAAGAAAGCATAAACAATAGATAATAAATAGGATGTATTATACACCCTATCAAATTCCCCCACACTTAGACTTTGCTAGTCCTCGAGCAAATCAAATTAAAAACTCACAACTTCAAAGCGTTCAAGCGTCCCAAGCATCCAAAGAGTTATGAGAACATATAGTTTCTGCATGCTAGTAATAAGAAGTTAGAAATACTAAAGAACATATTCTCATTCTTAAATGTTGAGTGAGAAATAACCACACCATAATGAGAGAACGCGTGTTTGAAAAACGATCAATAAGCATTTCGCCTCGACTTCTGCCTCACCAAAAAGGATTTTATGATAATTGCACTCAAAAAGACGGATTTATATGGGTCTCACATGTGTGCAGGTAGGAATGAAGAGAGAATTCCTGCAACACGTTGAATGGTGGGAAGGACAACTTCCGAAATCTTTTTTAAAAAACCCACATCTTTTAACATTTTGAAAAAACCATTTTTCTGACGATCTCTAAGAAAGGAAATCAACCACTATTATCGAGGATGAGATTACTTACTCACCTTCACATCCGATCGCCAATTATGATAACACCACTCTCACGGCATCCAATAGAAACGTCTTCCGCTCCTCGTCTTGATCTTCTTGGTCTTTGTCTTCGGTTTCAACTATTGATGATAAACTCTCGAATTTCATAAATCCTTAACAATTTGTAACTCTTTACCTTATACTCTTGTCGCTTGAAACTTCCTTATAGATTTTCCTTCCCCACGGCTTATTAACAAAACAATTTTATTTTTATTTTTATTTTTATTTTTATTTTATTTTTTTTTGAAAACAAGAGAAATAAAATACAAAAACAAACCGTGGCCGTGGGAGAAGTATTTTACCGCTTGATTCTTCACAACTTGTATCGTCTCGAAATCATAAACTTCAACAATTCTCACCTTTTGATTTTCTTCGCTCTTATAAATAAGTCTTCATACTTGGATATAAAATTACCTCCTTGTAGTGTAAGTCTTCAACATATATGTAAAAATCCGCTCTTTGTATGTTGCTTTACTTGAATATGAAATTTGCTCTTTTTCTCGTTCCGTTGCTTGTAAACCTTAAACTTCTTCAACTTTCCTTGTAGATTTTGATGTCGCTCCTTGTTGATGATGATGGTGTTTCTATGGACCCGTTGTTGTGGAGAGAATGGTGCTAACTGCAAATCGAACTACAAAAAGGAGGCTTTCATCTATAGACGTCACCCTCATGATTGAAAAATTAGCACTCAAGAGATCAAAGAGTAGTGCTTCTATTGGTGGGAGGTTGGGTAGCTCACCATTCTACCCTAATTAACGTACGGTGACACACACTCAAAAGAAAGCTCTTTAGTTAGATGGAAAAATTTCTGGTCGGTGCCTCACATGATATGAATACGGGTAGTCTCCACTAATGATTGATCAGCAACTCTAATAATGCATTTCTCCCTGCACCAAATTTGCATCACCGGCATGATTAAATCCATTATTTAACACTCTAACAAGCAAGAAATCCGAATGTAGTTCCCTAACACTTCCAAGTTCAATTATATCGGTCAGAATCTCTATGTAAATATACCTAGAAGTATGCTAGTGACTCTAAAATCTCTAAAAGTTGAAGTTTTATGTAAATTTTTTTTTTTTTTTTTTTTTTTAAATACATGTTTAACCACTCCCCCACACTTAAACCTTACATTGTCCTCAATGTAATTGAATCCTCCTAGCAAAGTCAAGGTGGGAAATCCTAACATGATATGGAACAAGAAAAAGAAATAACAAAAAACAAAAGGATAAGAAATACAAAACCTATGGGTTGCCTCCCATTAAGCGCTTGTTTTAAAGTCGACGGCCCGACTTAGCTCTTGTAAGATTCATTAGCCCGCATCAATCTCTTTCACGGGAAAACATGACTTCACATCACTAGGGCATCTCATTGTTCCAAAGATATTGAAGTGGATGAGTGCTCCATCAAACTCCATAGTCAATGTGCCATTTTGGACATCAATCTTTGTTCCGGCGGTGCTTAAGAATGGTCTACCCAAAAGCAAAGGTGTAGAGTTGGAAGAATTCTCATCATTCATGTCTAAGACATAGAAATCGGCCGGAAATACAAGCTCATTAACCTGCACCAAAACATTCTCAACAATCCCTTTCGGGTAAACATTAGATCGGTTAGCAAGTTCAAGAACTACCCCGGTCTCCTTAAGAGGACCAAGATTCAAAAAATCATAAATCGAGGAAGGCATAACATTAACCGATGCTCCCAAATCTAGTAAAGCTCGAGTAAACCTTGTTTTACCAATTGTGCAAGGTATAGTGAAACTACCGGGTCCTTTAATTTTGGTGGGAGTTTCTTGAGAATGAACGCCAAGCATTCTCCCCACACTCATGACTTCATTCCCTTTAACCTTTTCTTCTTCATGCACAACTCCTTTAAGAACTTTGCACAACGAGGAATTTGACGAATAGCTTCAATGAGTGGAATATTGACTTGTACTTTCTTAAGGATGTCCCAAATATCCTTATATTCCAAGTATTTCTTCGATTTAGCAAATCGGCTAGGAAACGGGGGTGGAGTTGTGAAAGTAGGAACCGTCTCCTCGGGTTGGTTGGTTGAGGATGTATTCTCCTTTGGTGCGGTCTCAATTTCCTCTTTATCATCATACACCTTATCTTGTTGATTTGGTTTCTCCACTTGTTTCCCACTCCTCAAAGTAATCGCATTAACGCTCTCTCTTGGATTAACAAATGGTTGTGAAGGAAGCTTTGTGGACGCTTGAGCTTTCAATAGGTTCACCTCGGTCGCTAATTGCCCCACTTGAATTTGTAAATCCTTGATTGCCGAATCGGTCTTTTGTTGTTGTTGTTGAACCAAAGTGGTGATACCTTGCATACCTTGCATCAATGCATTGAGCTTGTCATCAATTGAAGAATCTCGCTCCTTGACTTGTTGTGGTTGGAATTTTTGTTGAGGTTGGAAGCGTGATTGTTGGAATCCACCTTGTTGCTCATACGGATTAGGAACCGCCGCTTGCTTGTTTGCATAACTAAAGTTAGGATGATCCTTCCAACCGGGATTGTAAGTATTCGAGTATGGATCGTACCTCGGCCTTTGATTTGGATATAAAGCATTTACTTGTTCGGTCTCATCATCCGGAATAATAACCGCGGCCATCATTTGAATCATTTTCTCCATGTTACCCATCCTTTGATCAAGGTGTGATGATGAATCACTAACTTCATGCACTCGCCTAACCATTGGTTCATCTCTTGTGTAGAATTGTTGCGAGTTTGCAGCCATACTTTCAATCAACTCGGTAGCTTGGGTCACCGTCTTGTTCACTAGTGCACCACCACCCGCGGCGTCAAGAAGAGACCTATCACTTGGGTTGAGAGCTTCGTAGAAGTATTGGAGTATCATAACGTCACTAAATTGATGGTGTGGACAGCTTGCCACCAACCTCTTGTATCGCTCCCAACATTCATACAATGACTCTCCCACATGTTGCTTCAACCCACAAATCTCCTTGCAAATTTGAGTAGCTTTTGATGCGGGAAAATATCTCTCGAGGAAAAGTTTATTCATCCCATTCCATGTTGTGATACTTCCTAAGGCAAATAATATAACCATTCCTTAGCATTGCCCGCCAAAGAAAACGGGAAAGCTTTCAACATTGCTCCATCCGCATTAGTCTCCTATGGAAGCATAGCCATAACTATGGTATAGAAGTCCATAAGATGTTTGTTTGGGTCTTCATTCACCATGCCATGGAACTTTGGTAACTCTCTAATCAACCCCGGCTTGATCTCGAAGGTTGAGTTAGTTTGGATACACCATTGTTGTGTATCAAGCCTGTGAGAAGCTAGGTCCTTGAGTGTACGATCATCCATTGCTTCTTCTTCTTTGTCCGAATCTGCGAACTCACTTGATGAAGAAGGAGGAAATGGATTGTTAACCGCTCGAATGAAATCCTTTAGTTGAGTGCCGGATCGAAGACGTATTGGACTTGGTCTGCCCTTTTTAAGCATTCACCAAAGGTATAACACCTGAAACAAGATTCTCAAAAACTAAGTTAGATACGGTATAGAATCTAACAAAGCAAGAATAAAGCAAAAAAAAAAAAAAAAACAACTAAAATCGTCCGTCGCTCCCTAAGAACGGCGCCAAAATTTGATGCGTGTCGTAACCACAACAAATTAATTAATATTTTTCCACCTAATTAACAAGTAATATAGTGTAGTCAAGTTCGCTCCCACGAGGAGCAAGAGATTCTAGTTGTAAAAATTGTCACAAAAGGGGGATGTATAAAGCAAAAGAAAATAAACAAAGCAATTAAAAGATAAAGTTGAAATCAATAAGAGAGACAAGATCAAGGAATCCTTATTCGTTGCAAAACAATGATTCAAGTTATGTTTTTCATCCACATGTTATTAGTCACAGATTATCACCAACCGTAGGTAAAGCAGCAACTAGATCAAGTGCTAAACCCCTAAATCCCTTGTATCACCGGATACTAAGTTCTCGACTACCGGATTCTATTTACCAAACCACCTAGTAGTAGATCACTCTAGATGTAATTTAAATAAACGCATTAAGATTTATGAACTTATTAGGTTGATATTAGTAGTTAGACTCTTAGATCAAGGTCTACTTGCTAACGTTATTTTCACACACAATTTCTCCACGGAATCCCTCCGCAAGGTCTTGTGTTTGCTACTTATGTAAAGAGTCAAGAAACGATTACTTATCCCCTAACTTTCTCTAGCTTTAGATTAAATTAACAAATCAATTTAGCGTGCACTCTAAACAATCTATCAATCAACCATGAATGTATAAAGCTACCGACTTCTCCCCGGCAGCGGCGCCAAAGTTTGGTGCGTGTCGTAGGTGCAATCAAATTAATATCTTATTTCCACTCAATTAAAAATAATATAATGAAAGTCAAGTTCGTTCCCACGAAGAGCAGGGAGATTTAGTTGTCAAAAAGTGTCACAATGGGGGTTTGTTTTTGATTCAAAGTAAATAACAAAGCAATTGAAAGTAATAAAGTTTGCAAGCAATGGACAGAAATATGATCAGGGAATCCTTCTTCGTTACTAAACCGTCATCAAGTTATTATATTCATCAATTAATACAATTAATCACAAATTTTTACCAACCGTGGAATAACAGCTAGCTCAGTGCTATCCCCTAAATTCCTTAAATCACTGGGTACGGAAGCTCTCCAATACCAGATTCTATTCTTTGAAACCACCTAGTAGTAGCTCACTCAAGGTGTAATTTGTTCGAATGCTTTATCTTTTGTGAACTATTGATTGATCCTAGTAGTTAGACTCTTAGCTCAAGGTCCACTTTCTAGTGTTGCTTATACACACAATCGCTACACAGACTCCCTCTACAAGGTCTTGTGTTCTCTACTTTTGTATGAATTATTCGACTATTACTTATCTCCTAACTCAATACTAGCATTTGATTGAATCAACAAATTAATTCAGTTGGCCACCTAAACAATCTATCAATCAATCATAATTATTTTAATTAGTATAAACAATCAATAATCATGTGAAGAACTTCAAAATAGATTTATATAATAACTCAAATCATGTCTACAACTTAGAAATCATCCCCAATCACTAAGAAGTTTAGCTACTCATGGTACTAACAAAACCCATGAGTTTCATATGATAAAATGGTAAAGAAATAGTTACGGTGATGAATCGCTCCAAAACCCTAGCTTTTCTTCTCTTGAGTTCTCCTCTCCAATGGATTGATAAAAGATTATATGATCATAAGATAGAAATATCTCTTATATAGGTGTCCAAATTGTGGTTGTACCCGTGCGCCAAATCTCGGTCGAATAGGTTGCGACCACTTGCCAAAAACGCACCAAACTAACCCACTTCCATAAACTGCCGTGTAAAGATGTGCTAACACAACCATTGGGCTTGTGCAGGTTGCAAAAGGCCCAATCCTTAATATTCATGGCTTCTTCATCCACGGACAGTCATGTATCCGTGCAAAAAAAAATCCCCTGAACTTTCAACTTTCCTCCACAGAACCACGGACACTTCTCCCTCCGTGAATATAATTTTCCCATGAGTTTTGGTTTTCTCCCGTCAAAATCACGGATACTCATGCCTCCGTGAAATATTTTTTTCCCTGACTTTTCATTTTTCTCCCTAAGATTCACTGGACATATTTACCTCCGTGAGTTTTGATTTCTTCGATTTTAATCTTCTCCTGACAAAGGACGCACGTATACCAGTCGTCCGTGAGTTTTCTTTTCATCTGTATTTTCCCTTACACCAACTCTATCTCAGCTCCTTCTATCTCTGACGTATCCCAGCAAAGCTCGAGATCCATCTTTATCATTAACGGTCACTTCCAACTCCTTCCATCAGCTTCTCGTCATTATTTCTGCCAGCAAACTCATCACCAAGCTCGAGCCAACTCTCCATGACTCTGTTACCTTCATTGATCACGAACATCACCACCGTTAATGGCACAAAATACTCATTATTCCGATCATCATCCATTACCGAACATCATCACCCTCCTGACCACAGACTCGAGCTCTTCTCAATCGTCTCTGCCAGCATGCATTACCGTGGCATCTCACGAACAGCATCATTCTCAGCCAACCTCTTCCATCGTATCAATCACCAGCATTACTTCCATTCTCTAAATAACAAGCACAGATCCGAACTACAGCATATATATAACCCCTTTCACAGTCGTTTATGGAAGTAGCAGCATCAATCACCGGCATTAACAGTCAATCACCGATCAAACTTCACTGCCAGTCATTGTCTTCTTCTCAAACTCCAGCTCTGACCTCATCTTCATCACCACTGCCAACATCCAGTATCTTTGAGTCACGGGAAACTCACCGCGGCCATTTCCAAAGCTTCATCTATGTCTCATTCAACTACAACCATTAGCCTTCCTATCGATACTCACAACACATCCATGGCAGCAAACTTCACAGCAAACTCTGTCCGTTCTTCTCTCGAGATTCGACATTGGCAGCAACCCAAGTCCACTGCCATCATATCCATTGTTGATCTCCATCTTCTTTGACAGCACCATCGAGGCTTTAATGGCATCAGATAATGGCAGCCAGCGGCTTCATCTTCACTGCTAACATCAACTCGCAACATCATTAGGTTACAGCCTCAAACTCACTCCCTGCCATCGATAATCAACAGCACCATCATTCCCTGTTCATCATCTATGTTGTTGTTCTTGTTTACGCGATGGGTAAAGAGGAAGAAGGTGGCAGACCCCTAACATAAATATGAGTGCCTTTATAAATACTATGATGCGACTACTTCGCGCACTTTGACTTGCTTCAAATGCTTGTAACTTTCTCTTACAATGTCGGAATGACTTCATTCTTTCGCTATTAGCTTCGTATTTCAGTCCTCTTCAAGATGATATAAAGAACTCCTCGATTCGGATGAGTTACACTTGGTCTTTGGCCCTTCTCCGCTTGCGGCTAACTTCTTTCTTTGCACAATTAAGTGCCAATTCGCTTCTTTTGGATGATTCACCTAATAAAACACAAAAAGACAAAAACAAACTTAATGTACAATAATTTGTAAGAATATAAGCAATTACTAGCATGGATTCGACACTAAAAATATGCACTTAACAGTTAATCCTGACATTATTTTCCTCTCTGAAACCAAAATGGGTAAAGCCATGGCTGCTAGGAAACTTAAAAACATGGGCTTTCCTTGCACCTTCAATGTCCCTAGTATTGGTAGAAGTGGTGGTCTGGTGCTGGCTTGGAAAAAAGAAATTCATTTGAACGTTATATCTTCTAACTTAAGGGGCATCTATGTGACTTCTACCGATATCATTCATTCTAAAACCTGTCACATTCATTTTGTGTATGGTGAACCTGATAGTTCTCTTAGAGCCTCCTTTTGGGAACAACAATGTCAGCATACTATTGCTCCCATTGACGAGCCTGTGTTTGTTATTGGTGATTTTAATACTCTCTTAGGAACTGAAGATAAGAATGGTGGTCTAGAAGTGAATGATTCTGATTTTGAACTTTTAAAAAACTTTTGCTCTACTCACTATTTGCATGATCCTGGGTTTTCTGGCCCAAGATTCACTTGGTCTAATATGCAACAAGGTCCTGATCTAATCCTTGAAAGACTAGATAGATGTTTTCTAAACCAAATGGCTGAGGAGCTTTGTCCTAAATTCTGTGTTAACAATCTCCCTAGAGATTCCTCTGATCATTGTCCTATGCATATAGGTTTTAACTATGAGGAAAATTGTATGCCTAGGCCCTTTCATTTTATGGCCATGTGGATAGAGGATCCTACCTGTAGAGATATCATTGCTAACTCTTGGTCTGTCAATGTCATAGGCTCTCCGCCTATAAACTAAAAGCTAAACTTCTTAGTACTAAGAAGGGTCTTAGAGATGGAACAAATCTTCTTTTGGTAATATTCAAACTGATATATCTACCACTAGAAAAGACTTGTTAAATTTACAGATTTCTAACCCCACTGATACTACCACTACCTCTAGACTTAAAGCTAGACTAGAGTACCTCTACACCCTAGAGGAACCCTATTGGAAAGACAAGTCTAGAGAAGTCTGGCTCATTGAAGGTGATAGAAATACTCCTTACTTTCATAGAGTTACTCTTTTCGAAGAAAGAGGAATGCTATCGCTTGGATCAAGGATTCTACCAATGCTATTCTAACTGATAGAGATAGTATTGGGAATTCCTTTTTAGATTATTTTAAAAATCTTTATTCTTCTCAATCTTCAACAATTTCAGGAAGAAATTATAAATGATCTCCCTGTTAAGTTTTCAGTTGAGGATAATGACTTGCTGAATATCCCCCTCACTGCTGAGGAAATAAAAAATACTGTTTTTCAAATGGGAGGCAAAAAAGCTCCAGGACCAGATGGTTTTACTGGTCTCTTCTACCAAAAACACTGGGATATAGTGGGTGAAGCTTTGGTTGATATGACCCAAACTTGCTTTAGAACTGGTCATATTGCTAAAATTTTCAACCATACCAACATAGCTCTTATCCCCAAAGTCCCCCTGGCTGAGCTGGTTAACCAATACAGACCCATTGGATTATGTAACTTCATTTACAAAATCCTCTCCAAAACTCTTGCTAACAGGATCAAACCCTTTATGAATAACATTATATCCCAAAATCAAAGTACCTTCATACCAAAGAGGAGTATTTCTGATAATAGCCATGTATTCTGTCAATCATAATGACAAAGTTGAGGGAACTGCTGCTATTAAACTTGATATGTCAAAGGCCTATGATAAATTGGAATGGGCTTTTCTAGAAAAAGTCCTGAGGAAAATGGGTTTAGCTGAAAACTGGATTAAACTCATAAATCAGTGTGTGTCTACTGTCTCTTATTCTGTTCTTCTTAATGGTAGTCCTACTGGTTTTTTTCAACCTGAGAGAGGCCTTAGGCAAGGGGATCCTTTATCCCCTTACCTTTACATTATCTGTGATGAGGCTCTATCTTCTTATATAGATAGTCTCCGAAGAAATGGTTCTCTGAAAGGTATCAAAATTTGTAAAAATGCCCCTGAGATGACTCATCTCCTTTTTGCTAATGACTCTCTTCTCTTTTCTTCTGCTACTACTGAAAATTTCAATGTTATAAAGAGTTATCTTCAAAAGTATTGTCTTGCTTCAATCGAAATAAACTTTGAAAAGTCTGGTATTCTTTTTAGTAAGAAAATCCCTGAACATAGGAAAGCCATTTTAGCCAATATTTTGGATATCCAAAGCAGGGATTTGGGGGAGAAATACCTGGGTACCCCCACTGTTTTTCAATCTTCTAAAATTCAAACCCATATGAGCATTTTACAAGCTGTGGTTGCCAGAATAACTGTTTGGCTTCATAAACTTCTCTCCCAGGCTGCCAGAACTACTCTGGTAAAACACATTGGCCAAGCTATCCCCCTTTATCAAATGGGAGCTTTTCTAATCCCTAAGCACCTTTGTAGACAGATGGATGCCCATCTCTGCAAGTTTTGGTGGGGAGAATCTTTAGATCCAAAAGATAAAAAGCTTCATCTTTTGGGGTGGGATATTCTATGCTCCCCTAAATCTGAAGGTGGTCTCGGGATTCGAGAAAAGCTGAGCTAAATAATTTGGTTATGTTAGCTAGAAATGCCTGGAAAATCATTGAAAATCCTGATTGTATGTTAGCAAAAATTTTAAAAGTAAGGTACTTTCCTAGGACTAATTTTCTCAATGCCAAGTGTCCACCCCATTGCTCTGGGACTTGGAAATGTCTTCATGCCATAAAGGAGTTGATTAAACCCTTTGTTTCCTGGATTGTAGGAGATGGTAAATTTATCAACCCTTGGTGTGATAAATGGATACCAAGTTTAGGGTCTGCTACCCCTAATCCTCTTACTCCTCAAAATCCCAAATTAACTGACTACTTCATTGACAATCCTACTAGAAATTGGATTGTTTCTAGACTCACTACTCATTTTGATGATGCTTTTGTTAAGAAGATTATCATAATTCCCTTAAGCCGGCTTTGCACTCCTGACAGGAGGGCTTGGGACCGTTCAAGAATGGGAAATTTTCTTCAAAATCGCTTATTTGGGACTCGAGGCTCTTACCCCTCTCCCTATAAGACTCTTTGGTTACATATCCGAAAATTAGAGTTCCTTACTGAATTCAACTTTTTCTTTGGAAAGTCGCTAAAAATGCCTTACCAAATAGAATCATTCTCCATACCAGAATGCCCATGCATTTTGTTGATTGTACCAGGTGTAAGGATCCTCTTGAAACTATTATGCATACTCTAGTCATGTGTCCTTTTTCCTCTAAAGTTTGGTTTCTGTCTAAGTTTTGTATAAATACCTCTTTCTTTAGTCAAAAAACTTTTCAAAGAAAGGGCTTGTTTTCCAAGTTCTTTGGACCAAAACTCTAGATTGTCTGACGAGGATCAACAGCTCTTTGTTGCTATTTTATGGTCTATCTGGACTAGTAAAAATAACTTGGTCTTCCAAAAATTGTCTGAAGTTCATAAGTCTTTCTTAGAAAGGGCTAAAGCTATGCTCCTAACTAGGAAGAATACAGTTGTAGCCACTCTTTCTAGTCCCATCGGCCTGAATCACAAATGGATGCCCCCTATGGTTGGATGGATCAAATGTAACACTGATAGAGCTTTTGATGACATCTCTGGAGATAATGGTGCAGGTTATGTGATGAGAGATCACACTAGTAAAGCTTCCCTCTGTGTTGCCTTGGTCTTTGAAGTCTTGTCAGCTGAAGAAGCCGAAGCTAGAGCTATCTGGGGAGTACTCAAGAAAGATGTGGAACAGAAGATGACTTATATTATTGTTGAAAGTGATGCTAAAAAAACTGGTGGAACAATTCTCTTTGGGTTCCTTTGATGGTGATTCTAGGACAGATGCTATCTTTAAAGATATTCAGTATTTTGCTTCTAGCTTAATTGCTTGTATTTTTATTTTTCAACCTAGAATCTGTAACTCTGTTGCCCATGAGTTAGCTCTATGGGCTAAACAGAAAAAAACTTATATGTTCTGGTCTATGCCTCCTGCTTGGCTAGCTCCAGCAGTTGCAACTGACCTTTAGCCTGTTTTTTACAGGCCTTTGCTTATAAAAAAAAAAAAAAAAAAAGAACTTAACAATGTCAGAATACAATAATATGCAGTCATCTAATATTTGAGCTGCTGGTTTTGTTATTTGAGCTGCTGGTTTTGTTATACACAGTCATAATATTCAGCAAACTTTCGGCTTCCTCTGCGTACATTGGTATTTTGATGCATCTTATTGACAAGTGTTCATGCACCTGTCTAAATGCACCATGCATAACATCTCTGATCTAGAAGATTCCAGAGTAATAATAAGGGATATTTTGACTTTGGGTCCCGAAAAAGTGACCAATGTTGCGTTTGGGTCCTGAAAAGTTCAGTATTAGAGTTTGGGTCCCAGGACTATAGTTAATGGTGTTGACTGTTAAGAAAGTTAGTTAAATATGGAAATGACCGCTATTATGTCAGATTTTAAATTATTTACTAACCCAGCCATTATAATTTATGTTTGCCACGTTAACATGTAAGATTTGTTCTTTAACAAAACCGATAAACTTCACCGCTCAAGTCGTTCGCCGTAACGATTAACAAGTTGTAAAAATCAGGTGCTTCTTTCTGCACCTCTTTCCCAGTAACATTACATATCATCTCTTCATTAACAAAACAAATCTGAGTTTCTTACATTCTCTGATTCACAGAGAAGAGAGAGAAAAGATAAAACTAAAGAAACCAAAATTCAAATTAAAGTTAAATTTTGATGACAGGCAGAGACAGCTATTTAAAGATTACAGCACGAGTGTTTCACACGAACTGTATTGACCATGAAGCACCCTGAGTTAGTTACTCAGTACCACCATCTTTGAATTGTCAGTCTTTGCACACTCTTGTGAAGAGTCCTCTGCTGTGATACTAGATATGTCATTACCCCCCTCAAGTGTAAGGTGAGTGGAGAGGAAACCTTCAACTTGGATCTTAAGAACTTAAACCTTGGACCATGGAAACCCTTTGTAAAGATGTCAGCAGTTTGATCCAATGTGGATACATAGTAAACCTGCAAAGTTTTGATCTTGACAAGTTCTCTAACATAATGGAAATCAACCCTTAAACTCTTCATTCTGGTGTTCATGAATGGATTAGAGGTAAGAGAAATAACACTGACATTATCACAACCAATTCTGGGAGGGGAAGTGAGAGGGAAGTGCAGATCTTTTAATAACTGACAAATCCAAACTGATTCTGCAGCAGCAATTGCTAAGGCCCTATACTCTGATTCTTTGGAGGATTTAGAAACAGTAGCTTGTTTCTTGGCTGACCAAGAAACTGGGTTTGAACCAAAATAAATGCAGAAACCCCCAATAGATCTACTGTCAGTTACAGCTCCAGCCCAATCAGCATCTGAGTAACCAGGAAGTGTCATGGGGCCTTTTGTGAAACAAACACCAAGATCAATAGTGCCCTTAAGATATCTGACAATTCTGTGAGCAGCTTCTAGATGAAGAGTAGTTGGTTGAGACATAAATTGGCAAACTTGTTGAACTGCAAATGAAATTTCAGGTCTGATCCAAGTTAAATAATGAAGTGCACCAACAAGAGATATGTAGATAGAAGGATCTTTTAACAAGGGCTCTTCAGAAGTAAGCTGAACATTTGCAGCTGCAGGAGAAGTGCAGGGCTTACAACCAACCATATTTGTCCTTTTGATAAGATCCAAAATATACTTGGATTGAGAAATAAATATACCAGTTGAGCTTCTTTGTATCTCAAGACCAAGAAAATAGTGAAGAGCTCCAAGATCTTTGACAGGAAAGTGATTTTTTAACTCAGGAATAAATGCAGAGATATAAGCACCATCATTGCCAGTAACCAAAATATCATCAACATAGACAAGTGCTATAGCAAGTCTTTTACCCACTTTCTGAACAAATAATGAAGTATTTGCAAAGGAAGACACAAACCCCATAGAAAGAAGAACATTTGATAATCTTGCATACCAAGCTCTAGGAGCTTGTTTCAATCCATAGATGGATTTTTGCAACTTGCATACATAATGAGGGTGCTCTTCATCCTTAAAACCAGGTGGTTGTTCCATGTAGACTGGTTCCTCTAAGTTACCATGAAGGAAAGCATTGGAGATATCAAGCTGAGAGATAGGCCAGTTAAAATGAACAGCATGAGATAAGATGAGTCTGATGGTAGTAGGCTTAGCTGAAGGGCTAAATGTCTCTACAAAGTCAATGCCATATTGCTGATGATAGCCTTCGGAAACAAGCCTGGCTTTATGTTTATCAATTGTCCCATCTGCCTTGTATTTAATTCTAAACACCCATTTACACCCCACTAAATTTTGACCTGGAACAGGTGGTTCTAAAGACCAAGTACCTGCCTCCATAAGAGCTCCCTGTTCATTTGATAAAGCAGTTCTCGATTGAGGAATTTTAATAGCTTGAGAAAAACAAGTTAGAACTGGTTGAGAAGAATCAACAAGTAAAGCAGTAGGCAACTTTTGTGATGTAGCTTGTAGAGTTTTAGGCTTAAAAATTCCATGTTTACCCCTGGTGATCATATTATGAGCATTATAGATAGAGGTAGTAGGAGGAGGAGAGGAAGTAGGAGATGAGTCTTCAGGAAAGAATAGTAAATGATAGCCAAAAGGTCTTGAAGAAGGAGCAATGGGAATGGAAGAAAGAGGAGAGACAGTGGCTGTAGTGGGAGATGCAGATGGAAAGAAAGAGGTGTATGGAAAGGATTGCTCATTAAATAAGACATGTCTGGAAATGTAAATTCTTCCTGTAGTGGGATCTAGACATCTATATCCCTTTTGATTGAGACTATAACCCAAAAAGATGCAATGCTTGCTCCTTGGTTGCAGCTTAGTGGTGGTGTAAGGTTTGAGCCAAGGAAAGCAAGAACAACCAAAGACTTTAAGAAAATGATAGTTTGGAGATTTATGAAATAGAAATTCAAAAGGAGATACAAATTTGAGAGATTTAGTGGGAAGTCTATTAATAGAGTAGTTGGCAGTATGAATGGCTTCAGCCCAATATTTAGTTGGCGGAGAGGATTGAATAAGCAAAGTTCTGGCAACATTTAGAAGATGTTTATGCTTAGTTTCAGCTACACCATTTTGCTCAGGTGTGTGGGGACAGGTGAATTCATGAAAAATACCTTTTGTAACTAAAAAGGATTGAAAAGGTGAGTGTAAAAATTCACCTCCACCATCTGTTCTAAGAACTTTAATCTTACAAAAGAGTAGATTTTCTATTTGTGTAGCAAAAGTAATGAACAAGTTTTTAAAATCAGATTTATAAGCCATAGTGAAAATCCAACAATATTTTGAGTAGTCATCAATTACATTGGCATAGTAATAACAACCACTAACTGAAGCAGTATGGCAAGGACCCCAAAGGTCAATGTGCAGTAACTCTAGAGGTTTACTAGCACTGTTACAAGACATTTGAAAAGGTAGTTTTTGAATTTTACCTAGCTTACAATCATTGCAGAACACAGGTTGTTTAGCAATATTATTGATATTAGCAGACTTGCAAACATGTTGTAGAGTCTGGAAAGAAGGATGGCCTAGGCGTTTGTGGAGGAGATCACTTGTTGAAAGGATGCTAGAGAATTCTGTAGGTGATGAAGCTGTAGGGATTTGGTTGTTGAAGTGAATTGGATACATGCCATTTTATGAGGCCCTTGGAAAAGAATCCTCCCTGAGGTCAGATCCTTCACATAAAAGCCATGAGAATCAAAGGTTAAGGCACAGTGGTTATCAGAAGTGAATTTGTGTACAGATTATGAGATGAATTAGGAACTACAAGAATTTTATCTAGATAGAATGTATCATCACCGACGCTTTAACAAAGATTACTTAAGAGGTAATGGTCATACCTTGTCCACTTGTTGTTGCAATAACTTCAGAGCCATCATAAGGAGAAGAATGAGCCAGTGAAGTACCATCAGAGGTAAT
>JAJJWW010019529.1:0-27500 GCA_023531295.1 Papaver armeniacum | reverse complement strand
TGGTAGAACCGTAAACCCATGATTGTGATTGAATGTTGGTTTGATCAATCACATAGTTCTTGAAAGTCAAATGAACCAATTCTAAACTTGTTTGGAAGTGTGGCAAATCGGTTTCAAGGTTGTAAGTGTGAAAGAGAACTTACAAAGTTAAGATGTCGACAAACTTTGAACACGTGATGTGAATGTTTATTTCTATAATTGTTCAAAGATATTCCTTAACGGCTAAGGGAAGAGAATCCCAGGATCGAAACATAAGTAAGTTAAGAATCTTTTAATTAAGGAAAATTAATTTCATTTTGTAGGGAAATTACTAGGGGTAAATAAAAATGAGAACCAAATTAAACTTGCACACAAATAATCATTCAATTTAACATTCATTGATTCATTGGTTTCAAATTACACAAAGGATTAAAAATCATAGTTACACTAGTGTAATCTGTGATTCTAGGATTCCATTACAAAACGATGAACTAAAAAACTATTGATTAAACGGAAAAATTATAAAATCCGATGATGATGATGAACTTATTTCTACTTCATAATGGTGTACCTGCACATCAAAAGCCATTAGCTGATTAATGTGGGGAGGTCACAATACTCAAGAAAATGCTTATAAATCCTCTGTTTAGACCAATACAAGTTAAAAATGCTCTATTCACATTTGAATTCAGCTTACACTTGGGCTAAAAACCAACTAAAAGATATTACCTTCTTACAGTTGGTGCAAACTAACCAACATATCAGGCCATAGATAGAGACGTCATGATCAACAAAAATGTGAGTGCCACGATAATGTCGAATGGAATGCCCATGGTGGTGGTTGCAAGACAACAAGAGGATAAAGAGTCATGTTTCCCATACCAAAGTAGTATGCATCTCTTTGGGCAGTTGCACAAAGATAAATGATAGAACTTTTAGTGTTAACTAATTTAACGCAAGTTCCACCGAAATGTGAAAAATAAAGGAAAAACAAAGCAAGCAAAGGTAATAAGATCAATGAGGAAGCTAATGTACAAGCTCAGGTATGAGTTCATTCAGAGGCATGAATAAAAATAGAGTTGTACAAGTAAAAAAAAATCAGAGGCAAGCGTAAGCCAATAGAGTTGTACAAGTAAATACCATGAGTGTTGATGATCAAGTACAAGAACCCAGTTAATGCATGTACACAACATGATCTTTTGGATAACCTGTGTGTTGATACGGAGAATTTCTACAAGTGTTCAGTTTTGAGATTCAGAAAGGAGAACAAAGCTTTTCAATAATAAAACCTACTGCCAACCATGTACGCCTAAGCGGTTGAAAGAGAGAGCGAGCAATAATAATGAGGGGACAATCAGACGATAAATAAGAGTTTGGTACTAAGCTTACCTGCAGTAAGATTATTCAGTCTGTCAACAATAGTTCCATGTCAAGAAGGATCCAGGAGAACAAAATAGATTGTTGACTGAAATTAAATTTTTGTTAGAAGAGGGTTGAATCTAGATACAAAATGATGTAAATTTGCATCTTATCATTGTAATTAATTATGCCTATACCTTAGTATACATGGCACGGTCTTCACATTGCTTGTGTTCAAGAGGTATCGTGCAAAACTTCCAAATGCTGGAGATACAATTAAGGAAGACAAAGTCATAAAGGTGCAGAACATAACTATGATACTATAATCTAATCTAATGAGAACCAACAAGATGGGGAGAGATAGGATTGCATCTAATAACTACCAAAGCAAGGTCATATTTCATATCATGCAAAGTTTACATGCAATAATAATCATGGGCACAAAGAACAGAGATCTGACTTAAAACCGAATATGCTTCAAGATTTTGAGCATGTGTGAATTAGTTCTCAGAATCTATTGAGAGAGCCTAATACTGTATACAAATAAACTGGCAAGTACATAATATGTAAAAGATTTGGAAAGGATACTAGAACTAGTGGAAAATAGAAGATCCAGTTGGTGCAAGAGTTCCAGGCTCATCAAAGTCACGCATAATTTCATCTACTTCTCCATCCTGAAGCTGCAATCAAAAATCAACACTAAACCAATTAAACAATGCAGAAAGCAAAAGAAAAAACAATCCGAACTTCGATAAATACACACAGTTAACCAATTCCTATCGAAACAAATGTATGTAATCAAAAATCATGTATGGATTGGGACACAAATGTGCTCAATACGGCCTTATAAAATATTTCACTCCTTACCAACCTGCCCTGTGAATGAGAACTCTTAACAATAATCACCTTGACTTCTTTCTTTGGCTTCAACTTTCTCAGCATTACACGCAAACTTTCTTGCATGCACATGACACAAACTTAAACAATTAAGTTATACTCTACAATCAATATTTTGTTTTGTTTGCAAGAGATTTATCATGGAACAATCAAAACGTTTTGGTTTCGATGCGATAAAAATGAAACCGTATCGTATAACTAAGATAATATAACTCTATCATGTAGATGCACACGTATGTATACATATGAAGTGTCAGCTGAAAACCAAATATTAACTTCGCTTCAGGCATCTCAAAATCATTTTAAACATTTGTTCGTATAACAATTGACAAATAAAGAAAAGAATCAAACATCATCGGTAATAACCATTACCACAACATTGGAGATGATGTGTTCTAACATCAAATAGATGGATTGATCTAACTGAAACACTAATAAACAAACTCACTTAAGTATAAAGTGGGATAAATATTTCGCAAGTCCAAGAGATGCACGATGGGTTTATATAATTGACCTCCTTCCCAAGAGATGCATGATGGGTTTATATAATTGAACTCCTGCAGATGCATTAACCCGCACTTCATTGGACATTTTGAATTCAGTTTACGCTTAGGCTAAGAAACAACCAAAACATCTAAACAAAAACTGAATTCTCACATTGTAAGTTCTAACTTAGCATTTTTTAAACTAGGTGAACGATAATGCTTTCTTACTTACAATCATGCAGACTAAGCTAATGGACACGAAACAACAAATAAATCAACAAAAGATGAATTGAGCTCCCCTACTCGTCAAGTCAGACTTGCAACTACCTGTAGAAAAAGGATACATCCTGGTTTTGGAGGCGAGACCATGGTTATCCCTCACACTGTTAGGATGTAATCTTAAACAAAACAACAAGCAGGATACAATACTCTTAAGGATGAAAAAAAGCCTATGCATTCATGTCAATTTTGGTATAAAGAAGGAACAAAATCACTAAGGCCTTGCTTCAGCAGATTAAAATCGTTCCACGGTATATATGGACACATTAAAAAAAAACAATTAAAAGAATCTAAGGGATAATGGCAAGCATTTAACTTCAAAGACAATGGTGTTAACATCAATGAAGCACGTTATATTAATATACATAAAAAGGAGTTCAAACAAGAAGTAAGAGGAACACCAATTAAAAAAAATCAATTAAAAGAATCTAAGGGATAGTAGCAAGCATTTAACTTCAAAGACAATGGTGTTAACATCAATGAAACACGTTATATTAATATACATAGAAAGGAGTACAAACAAGAAGTAAGAGGAACACCACATATCTTTTATTATTAGAAATCAAAAACATACCGTAAAAAGATATTTGAGTCCATAGATGACTGTGTTTATGTTGAGGACAGGTTTCCGGTCTTCACGTAAGATATTAAAATGGACATTTCCTTCCAACTCAATATTGGGATGGTAAACCTGCGAGTAAGAAATTCTCGTAAGACATAGGCACGGGGTAGCACAATGTAAACTAATTAAATGCACCAAAAAAACCACTAAAAGAAGGGTCACTTTGGAAAAAATCTACCTTTGTCTTGCACTTGAGTTTTGGTGCTTCGTGAGGGTAGGTAAGGAGACTTGGAAAGTAAACTCAAACTTACCAAATGTCACACATGAAACAAGTTCAAATCATGCCACTAGAAAGTAAACATATTAAAAGGATGCGATCATTTCATTATCTCAAAATCTCAATGGTTTGCTTCATGCAAATCATTAGGTTCAACAAGAAAATCACACACCAGTAGTATACTTCATCGTCGATCAAGAACCTCGAAGTTCATCAGCTCATACTTTCCATTAGGAAATGATATTTTAGTAGTTTGGGGAAGATTCTACTACCAACACGACAAGTAGAATGTGAAAACCCACTACTTATTCAAATTCAAGCTTAGCCATCAAAATATGAACTCATATTCTAACCCTAAACATATATGTCAATGTAACACATACATGACTAATGTTTTTGTAAATTGAGTTAACATGGTATCATAATTAGACTTCACTATTGATAGGTTCCCACTTTAATAGAACAAGCATTGTAAGAAATATTATGCGATCGAAACAGATTGACAATTACCTAACTCTAATGTTTTTTAGATGCGGTCAGAATCAGATTTATGTTCTAACTTACAACTCATTCATACATCCAGACAATCCCCAAGAAGAGAAAAATGACGCTGCAAAAAATATAAGCACAGGAAAACTGTCACTACAAGTTCAACTTAAATGCTAAACAGTTTTATATTGACAACACAATATTCTAGCTCCTTACCGGCGAGGACATTGGTGCAAGATGGGTTTGTCTATTCTGGTGTATTCAGCGTCACTCCATAATTCCGAGAAGCAAGTAATGCAGAGATTAGAATTATCTCCTACAAAGAGATTCCCCATGTAAACGAATTAAACGAAGGAATAACTAACTTAAAGAGATCCTTAACTAAATGGAAGGAACCAAAATGGCATTATATTCTTACACTTCTGACAAAAACTGAGGTCCTGTAATAGGATGTACCCCAACATCGCACAATATGCCCTTGTGGAACACACGACCAGTGCTGTCAAAGTGGCTACAAAATCAAGTTATCGATGTATGCATTACAAAATATATTACAAAATCTGATAAATAAGAGAAGGGTTTCGATAAATGACCTGGTTAGCAACAACCTTAGCCATTCTACTGAATTCCTTTTTCATGACAGTTTTGTGCACCAAAGTTGGAGGGTTTTTCTTTTTTTTTTAGTCTTAGTAGTAGCAAGAAGAACACCTGAATCTTTTCCAGCTTGAACTGATCAAAAAGTCTTTGCATTAACCCTACAAATACCCAAACCATCACCAACAAAAATTATTAAATAAATCCTTAAAATCTCTCCAACAAAATCAAAAGAAACCCAAATCGAAACAAACCCACAACAAATCAGCCTAGGTCAGCTGTTGTGTGTAAAACATAGATTGAGTACAAAATCAAATTAAAAAACCCCAAATTAAAAACCTAGAGTTTCATTGAAAACTCCAAAAATGAAAATAAAATCGAATGATTTAAATCAAAATCAGAAGTAAGGAAATGGAATCATTTTGTACTGTTTAATTACCTTATTGCTGGTAAATCAGTTGATACTTCTTCTTCTGATGTTGGTGAATCCCTAAAATTAGCAAAATAACCAAAACCCAATCACAATAATATTCCAAAATTCCAAAATACAGTACAAAATCATATTGAAAAACATAGATCTATTATAAAAGAACGATTTTACAATCAAAGTATACCTTAAACGTTACACTGCTCTTGTATTTGCGAGAAAAACAACTTTTACATGATAAGAAGAAGAAGGAGAAGATAGAGAAGATATCTCATCTCTTCGGAGGAGATGAATAAGATTGAGAATAAATCTCTTCTTGTTACTTCTGTTGGAGTTAGAAAGAAAAGAAGAGTGGGGGAGAGGTGGTGAGGGAGTGAGACGAAGAAGATGGAGAAGAGATTTTTCTCTTTCTTCCGTTGGAGTTAGAAAAAAAAAAGAATTGAAGAAGGAGAGAGATTGTGAGGGAGTGAGTGGCGACTTCCAAGAATTTTTTTGTATTAAATACAGTATATTTTTATATATTAAGCCATCTAAAAATTAAACCATGGAAAACACTGGGTTCACTAGTCACGGTAAGGGTCGTTCAACAAGGAATAAAATATTAATAAATTTTTTAATTCAACGACCAACTTTAACACTTGAAGATGTGGTCCGCATTTTTATTAAATCAGGGACCGTCTTAGACCGGTCCATGGTCAATCGATCGCTATTGAGGGTCGGGGGTGTGGGTCAATAATACCCCATTTTCCACTAGTGGTTCATGGTCGGTTTTGGTTCGGTTTCAAGCCAAACCAAAACCGAAACCAATACTATCGGTTTCTAAAAATTGAAACCAAACCAATCCATTAACCATTGGTTAGGTTTCCAAATGGTTCCAGCCGGTTTCGGTTTTTCCCAGTGGTTTTTGGTTAACCAATAATTATGTCAAACCAAAAAAAAAAAATTACACTAATTTACAGAAAAAAATAGTATTGGTTTAAATTACTGAATTAGTAATGTGCATTTACTAATTAGATTTTCCGAGAGATTTCGATCGTTATTTTTGGACAAAGCATTTTCGGGAATTATGAAAACCGAATCATGCTTTTATGAATATCTTGAGAATATTTTTGGTTTTGGAAATTCCTTGGTGTCCAAACTTCCTTGTCTATAAATACACGAAGTTTGCCTTTCTAGCAAACTAATCCTTCGTAACAACATTTACTCTTTTGTTGTTGTTCTTAATGTGTAGCCGCCTGTTCGGAGAGGAGAGTAACCTAATTAGGCAAAATCTCTTACGGCCGCTCAGTTTAAAGTCTTCTTTGGGATTGAGAAGCTCTAGCGCGACCCGTTGGTGGGAAACTAGATATTTGCGGTTTATCTTTGTTTTAGATTGATTTGATTGACTAACAGTGGTTGAAATATGATTGCACCTAGTTTGTTTATTCTTGAGAATCTTCTCTTTTGATATAAGATTCACTCAAACTAGTTCAGAGTTTCGACAGAGGGATCATTAGATTGTTGTTAGTTCTAAAGACGATCTTGTGATAATCCATTGTTAACGGCTCCGTTTTGTGCGTGATTGATCACAAGAGATTCAAGTGATTGTATGCGGTTTTTATTGAAGATTTAAGAAGATTTGAAGACAAAGAAGATATTGAAGATCTGACTTGGGTTTTATAATCTTTGGTGTGCACAATACTTGTTTGGGTAAAAGAGGATCCAATTAATAATCGGTTTATCCTTGTGGTAGATTGGATTGATTAATTGAGTAGATCGGCATCAATCGTTTCCTTGTGATTAAAGGTATTGATTGGCTTAATCTTAAACGATTACCTTTGGGTGATTGAACATAAGATAGATCTAAGGACCCGACGAAGGAGTTTATGTTAAGATAAAATGAAGAGCCTTTGTCCGACTCATATCACTTGGTTGAATAGAGTTGATACCAAACAGATTTGTTGTTCCTTTACTTGTTTGGAATACGAACCAAAGGAATTGTTCCAAGTACGTGACTTATTCACAAGTCGGAGGCGTGGGAATACAAAGGAACTAAGTGAACTATAGGGTTAGTTACTTGGTCTCAACTATACAAAGTTAGGTGTAATTTTGTGTAGCGGCTTAATCTTGAGAGTATTCAATTCTGGACAAGGTCCCGGGGTTTTTCTGCATTTACGGTTTCCTCGTTAACAAAATATTGTTGTGTCATTTACTTTTATTTTCCGCATTATAATTGTTTTATTATAATTAAAGTAAATCACACAAACGTTAATTCCTATTTACTTGATAAGCAATCCTATTGTGTTTGGTTAAGTCCGAACCTTTGTATCAAGTAAACATACTTCGTTGTTGTATTGTCTCGATCTCGTATCCATAGACGATCACACGAAGTGTGAACCGATTAGTTGTATTGTCTCGACTCATTCCATAGACAATCACTTTCGGAGAAAGGACTTATAGGTAGGAAAAGTTTTAGCTTGAGGTATATTTGGGTACCCTCGCCTTTTCAATTGGTATCAGAGCAGGCAAACACGAAAAGATCTAAAAATCTTTGTTTGGTGCGATCCAACCTATAAGAATGAATCTAATAAGTGATTCAGTTAACGTAATAGCAAGATTAGATGACTCAAATTGTTTGAAGGAATGTCAGACACTGAAATTGTTGATTCGCTTCGTTCCAAAGAATTTTGGACATTCGACGAATGTCGCTTATATCTTGATCTCACTGAAGATGCTTCTAGCAAGATTGACAGAAAACTTTCTGAATTTGCAGAAATGGAAAAACAACTCTCCGACTTAAAGAATGAGATTAAGATATATGAACAAAAGGAAGATGTGTCACTATCTAAAACCCTCAAGATCCTTGAAGACTCTAGTAGAGTTCAAAATGAGGTTGATGAGTTCCTCAAAGAACTGGACTACTCAAAGAAAAATAATAATTCTAAAGGAAATCAACTCATTCATGAGTAATTAATGAATTATACTTCTGAAGAGTCCGATAATCTTCAAGAAGACCCTCTTTATAACGATTCAGAAGAATTTTCTCTCGAAGATTATAATGACTCTGATATAGGTTGTGAGTCTACTGAAATCAATCATAACTTATCTTGTGAAACTTCACTAACCAACAGTTTCATCACAACACCTAGTGTGTTCAATTTTTCTAAATCCAGTCAATTCAAGATTGGTCAAGTAACCGATTGTTGGTTATCCCCTATCAAGCTTCGGTCCTTGAGTATTAGTGTTCGGATCCGGATCCACATCCGAATACAAAATAGGGATGGTGATAAAAACAAAGAAAGATGGAAATATCTCCTTCTCTACCTTCATCGAGTTCATAGAAACTCCAACAGTTCACGAAGGTTCGAAATTTCTTTCCTTGTATTTCTTGCATGTTCGATTCAAGGAGAGAAACTTGTATTATTCGATTCTAGTCATCAAAAGGAACAAAGGGTTGCTCTTATTTCATTCCAAATTGTCACAAGCAAGGAGATTCACCCCTCAACGAGCTCTACCGATTGTAAGTGGTTCTTCACTTCTCTTGTTAATTCAATGGATAATCGAGCTAGGGGTAATAGAAACTTTGTTATAGGAGAAGGGTCAAATAGGCATTCGATGCTTTACTCTACCATGGATATGAATTATGGAAACATGCCTAGTCTTACCTATGATGTTAGCTCTCAAAATTACTTTGTGAATGATGAATGTTGTATGAAATTCGGTTCAATGAAAGAACCAATCATGGAAATGTTATTTGCTAAGGTTTCAGATACGAAATATATGAACTTTGTGAAGCATCGTGAATGGGGTATCATTCATAAAAGTTCCTTCAAGGCAACTCCGGACCTTGTGAAACTATTTTATGCCAATATGCATGAAATGAACTTTGAAGGTTGTACTTTTCGTACTATGATTGGTACAAGGTCGTTTGAAGTCAACAAACAAGTAATTTTAGAGTTAATTCTCTATCCCTACATGAATACCTTCTTTCCATGCTCGGATGAAAGGTACAGAGTCGACAACAATACCATCTCTTCATTAATTGGTGGAATATGGTCAGGTAACTCCCTTCTTATTCACAATGTTGAATTTTATCTCAAAGTCTTGGAAAAATAGCTTGTGCTAACCTATGTCCTAGCAATATGCATAAGACAAAATGGACTAGAGATGTTGCTGAACTTGTATACCATCTTGTCAGAGGAGTCAAAAATTTTGATTTATGTGGCTTAATGATCATACAAATGATAACAATCCGAAGAGGTAAAAGAAGAACACCTGGTTTTGCTTGTTTGATTACAAGAATATGCAGTTCTTTTGGAATTGTCTAGCCAAATGCAAGGGAAAAGATTCCAAAGAAATTAGGTAAAGGAATTCTCAACAGTATGAGAGGACAAGTCTTCAATGCACCTCCACCTATAAGAGTTGAAGGGGATCCACAAACTCTTAATAGAAGACTAGAGAGAAAGAAAAACTGCATCATCGAACTAATCGATCATGCTACAGAAACACATCCAGATCTCACCTATGCTCTGAATTCTATCTCTGACAGTTACCAGGATACCTCCTCTGAAGAAGAAGATACTGATTTGGACATCTCAGACTAGTAATAAATGCTAAGAATGTAATATTATGTATATTATTATAGGATGCCTGTGAGAACTGTTTCCTTTTCAGTATATTTTATGAATAAGAGTTGTAAGAACTTGTGTATGTTTATGGGATGTTTGATTTCGGTTTTACTACCTTAATATTCGATCTCATATATTGTGAACCCTCATGGTTTGGGTGACTTTTTGATTTAGCGGGATTAAGTTCTAACCCTTGTAGGTAGGCTTTATCAAAGGATTATGAGGGGTTCCGATAAAAACAATATGTGAAAAAGTCACAATATGTTGAATCGGTGTTGGTTTAACATAAAAGCATGTGTTTTGACGGTTTTCAACCTTTACTTGCAATTGTTAAAACCGGTTTTCAACCTTTCTCTGGTAAAGGTTGAGGTGTGTTGTTATTCTTTTGTTCACGCATAAGGATGACAACGTAGTGATATTTCGATATCAATTCTCCCTGGACGAAGATGCAATCATATTGGAGAATTGGATGCGAAATTTGAGGTAACAATCTTGTTAGTTAATTGTTTTCCTGTTTAAGAAAAGCCTGAGTTTATATTATATATATTTGTTGCTTTTGCTTAACAAAATTTCGGTTCAATTGATATTTATTCCATGATGTGTGTGTGGATGTGTGTTTCAATTGGTTCTGGTTAAGAAAATCTATTGTTATCTTGCTTTATTGTGTGGTATCAATTGTTTAGGGTTACAAAATTTCGGTATAATTGATGTGTGTGTGTGATTCAATTGGTTCCGGTTAAGAAAAACTATTGTTATCTTGCTTTTGTATGGTCTCAATCGTTTAGCCTTACAAAATTACGGTGCAATTGCGGTGCTTATAATGTCTATGTTGTTTCATTTGCTTCCGGTTGAGGTGAATAATTATGCAAGTTGATTTATTTTGGTTTGTATGAATTATTTATGGCTTAACGAAATAATATGTGTATGGGATGATTTGTTTAGTCCAATTCGATTCCGGATAAGATAAACTAAGTTAATTCTGATCTTAGTTAAACTTTTCGAAGTGAGGTTTTGGTTATTCAAGTCTAATCGAATGCCTAAACAAGAAATGCTAGTTAACTAACCTAGTACTTGTCTTGTTTAAAATTGAAAGGTCTAAGTTAATGGATAATTAGAGCCTGATGAGAAAAATGGAGTTTATCTTTATTTTGGTCTTATCGAATTAAGTGGTTGTTTTTGAAAAATCGGTTTAGCAAAGGGACTAATATGCTTAGTTGTTTTTGGTTTGCTAAACTAAATTGGAAAAATTGTTTCGGACAATTGTTTCCTTGGTAACATATCAAAATAAGACTACTTGTAGTTTCGGTTTTGATATTGGTTATCAGAACATGATGTGTGGAACCCTCGTGCCTAACTCTACAAGTTTGCAAGGCTATTATGAGATTTGTAAGATTATTTTCGTGTTGTCCTTTATTTTTCGTTTCTTTGTCATTTTTGTGACAAAAAGGTGATGCTGGCATTGATATTTATATTGATTGGCATCGCTATGGAAAAGAACATTGGTACTTGAATGTTTTTATCTAACGAAAGAGTGAAAGCACAAACTAAGGGAACATGTCATATGTTTGGTATAACAAAGATGTGGGGATTGAATATCTACCTATCTTCCTTAGGGGGAGTAATATCTTTGTTATTATAATGTCAACAACGATATTTTCAAGGATTGAATGTAAGCAGTTTCACTGTGCTGTTGAATCGGGAATCAAGCGGATTGTAATGAATTATTGTAATTTGTTTATCCATATGATGTAAGAGTTTTGTCACTAAAATTGACAAAGGGGGAGATTGTTAGAGCATGGCTCGGTTGAACCCACCAAGCGTTGGTATGTCAAGTTTGATTGTCATATTTTAGTGAATCAAAACTCATGTTAAGAGTCGCTTGATTATGTACTAGAGTTAAACTTCGTATAAGTTAGCTTGAAAGTATTAGGATATGAGACATTACAAGTATTGCGAAGACTTGAAGATGTGAAGAAGCAAGGAGCTACAACGACAACAATCATCCTTCCACTTGAGGTTAGTGATATTTGACTTGAACTGTTACATTCCCTAACGTATCTTTCAAGTCGTGCATATTGAAAACATAACTACGAAGCATATTTGAACTCTAGATAGACATAGTATTAAGGAATACAATACGAGGTTTATTGCTTATTCATTAAACTTTGTAGATAAGACATCGCCATAATCATTTGAATGTTATTGTGATTATGTATGGGTATGAGGTGAGGATTTCATCCTAGGGAACAATGTTTACATATGTTCTAAGGAAGTAAGTTCATAAACTTGTTTGTGAACCGAAAAGGAAATTGCCATGTGTTATTGGTTTTGTTATTCATTGCATATCTTATGAACAACCAATATGTGTGACAGACTATAACCGCTCACAAGAGAAATTCATATCTACGACCAGGTGGAGCCATTTTCAGAGTATGGGAATGATTAAGGAGTTGAAGATCAAAGAAAAAAAAGAAAATTTACAGTAGCAGAAGCGGAAGTTACGGAGGAGAATTGAAGAAAAATTGCAAAGAGAAAGTAAAAAAGAAGAAGAGGAGGATGAGAAAACTATATATAGAGAAGAATTCTCGAGAAGATAAAGGCATTTAATGCGAGAAGAGACGTGAATGGTTGAGAAGTAACGGTTGAAAGGGACGTGTCAAAAAATGGGTGGAAGAAGAGACACGTATTATAGATTTTGTGTAAAAGTATGAAGTCAAATCGCCAAAACAGATAAGAATGAATGGTTGCGGCAGTTTGAAAATAATAATTCTCATGACATTCTCTACTTCGCAGAGAAGACATGAGAAGAGGCAGGATGTAGGATCAGAATATCGCAGCACCAACACCACTGCGAAATCCATAAATGTTACATAGCGAAGGCGTCGCAGACGAGTAAAATAAGTGACGCAATGGATGACGACATCCAGAACACGAGAAAGGTGTGAAGACTTAGCGAGAACTAGGAGTGTCGCGAGATTATGCATCTGTACACTTGCGACACTTCGCAAGTCATTCCCGAAAATAAAGGACAGCTTAGCTGTCATCCATTATGTAACACCCTATATAAAGAGCCGAATAGGCCTATTGAGGGAGAGATCTTTTTCGAGTGTTGAGCAAGTCATTAAGAGAGAGAAAGTTTATAGTCATTGTAATTTCTTTAGCTCTTTTCCATTTTGTCTTGTAAACATTCAAGAAATTAATCAATAAAAACTATAATTGTTCATCTTCAATGGCTTAGTTGTGTGGATTCTTGTGAGGGGTGTAGTGTAGGATTTACTGCAACTACAATCAAGTTATTAATGATTGGACGAAACCAAGAAATAACCCCTCACGTGCGAAATTATAGAAGATCTCCTTTAAGATCAAACAATTCCATCGAATTGAGTATGATTGTATGTGTGATAGCATCTACTATACCAGGAATATCTATGAACCCAATTATTGCAATTGCTCAGGATACCCTTTTTAGCTTCTAGGGTCTATTTCTTAGTTCAAGATCCCTCTTACTAACTGGAATCAAAGAATTAGTAGAACTCTTCCGCCCAAAATGGGAATGGGATGGGGTTATGAACTTATAATCTGATGATGGAGTTGATTCCATGATTATAAGTTCATTCCATACCGGACCACACCGGAATAGGGTTATGTACATTCTCATTATGAGAAGGGGGCATTCGAGCGTATGTAATAGATACTATGTTTACATATGGATCCCTGCGTCGTTACATTCCATTTAGGATTAGGAATAGGCGTAATCGGACCTGCTTTTTACATATTTCTCGTTATTTGGGTACCATATTCACTGTCGTCAATCCCACGAGCCTACGGTTTTCTTAGATATCTTACAACTAGAATTCCACTTTTTTTCCGATCTGGTTCCTCCACCACCGCGAACCCCAGTTAGAGTTAGGCATTATACACTTTTTCGTTATTGGGAGAACCCAAGTACTCTATTTTGGATCCATGAAACAACTCTCAGAGATCTTTTTCCCTTTTGGAAGATAGAGGAGCGAAACAATCAACCTATTAATATTGGAAGACCAAAAAGATTCTTCCGATGTATCATTTCTAGGTCCAATGGAATTCATAGGTATAGGAAGAAGCCCCATCAAATAGAGATTTTTTCTTTCGACCATATTTCGATTGTTAACACGATATATAAGGACCACTACTACAAGTAGTACTACACCTTTGATCGTGAAATATCGATTGCTTGTTGAACCCTGTGAATCGCGTGAAAGGAGGATACTCCTAATTCGGGGGTCAAAGAGTTTCATAAAACGTTCTTGGTGGAAAAAAATGTGAGTGAAAGATCCCACTGAATCGAATTTGGTCCATGAATCTAAGAAATAGTGAGAATTCTTGATCTCTCTCAATTCGAAGATCCAGGATTTGAATTGATGTCGTTTCATTGATTCATGTTTCATTGATTCCTCCTAAAGATTTCATTTCAATTGGAATTTGGTTATTCACGATGTACGATGATCCATGTTAAGCATCCATGGCTGAATGGTTAAGCGCCCAACTCATAATTGGCAAATTACGTAGGTTCAATTCCTTTGGATGCACGCCAATGGGAACGTTCAATAAGTCTATTGGAATTGGCTCTGTATCAATTGAATCTCATCATCCATACATAACGAATTGGTATGGTATATTCATACCATAACATATGAACAGTAAGAACTAGAATTCTTATCAATACTGGAACTCATAGGGAAGAAAATGGATTTATGGATGGATTCAAATATGCGTATTTACAGACAAAAGTATTCAGTTATTGGGGAACAATCAATATACTTCTAATGTCGAATCAGGATCAACTAGGACAGAAATAAAGCATTGGGTCGAACTCTTCTTTGGTGTTAAGGTAATAGCTATGAATAGTCATCGACTCCCGGGAAAAGGTAGAAGAATGGGACCTATGGGACATACAATGCATTACAAACGTATGATCATTACGCTTCAACCGGGTTATTATATTCCACCTCTTAGAAAGAAAAGAACTTAAAAAAAAAAAATACTTAATTACATGGCGATACATTTATACAAAACTTCTACTCCGAGCACACGCAATGGGGTCGTAGACAGTCAAGTGAAATCCAAATAACGAGAAATATTGATTCCTACGGGTTGGATAAAAAAAAATTATTGAATGAGTTATTCAACTCCAGGGATGAATCGAAAAAGAAATCTTTCTTGGTTCTACCTCCTATTTTTGATGGAGAGAATGAATCTTTTTATCGAAGGATCAGAAAAAAATCGGTCCCATCTCCCGCGGGAATGACTTGGAAGATCCAAAACCAAAAAGAGTGGTATTTGCTAGCAACAACATAATGGAGGCGATCAATCAATATAGATTGATCCGAAATCGATTAAAATCCAATATATCACCTATGGGTACATAAGAAATGTATCGAATCGATTCTTTTTTGGAATTCAAAGGGATCAAATAGGAAATGATACGCTGAATCATAGAACTATAATGAAATATACGATCAACCAACATTTATCGAATTTGAAAAAGAGTCGGGAGAAATGGTTCGATCCTCTTATTTCTCGAACCGAGAGATCCATGAATCGGGATCCTAATGCATATAGATACAAATGGCCCAACGGGAGCAAGAATTTCCAGGAACATTTGGAACATTTCGTTTCTAAGCAGAGGAGCCGTTTACAAGTAGTATTCGGTCGATTACGTATTAATCAATATTCGATTGATTGGTCCGAGGTTATCGACAAACAAGATTTGTCCAAGTCACTTCTATTTTTGACCAAGTCACTTCTCTTTTTCTCCAAGTCACTACTCTTTTTGTCTAAGTCATTTCCTTTTTTCTTTGTGAGTATCGGGAATATCCCCATTCATAGGTCCGAGATCCACATCTATGAATTGAAAGGGCCGAATGATCAACTTTGCAATCAGTTGTTAGAATCAATAGGTGTTCAAATCGTTCATTTGAATAAATTGAAACCCTTCTTATTGGATAATCGTGATACTTCCCAAAAATCGAAATTCTTGATCAATGGAGGAACGATATTACCGTTTTTATTCAATAAGATACCAAAGTGGATGATTGACTCATTTCATACTAGAAATAATTGCAGGAAAGACTTTGATAACACCGATTCCTATTTCTCAATGATATCCCACAATCGAGACAATTGGCTGAATCCCGTGAAACCATTTCATAGAAGTTCATTGATCTCTTCTTTTTATAAAGCAAATCGACTTCGATTCTTGAATAATCCACATCACTTTTGGTTCGATTGTAACAAAAGATTCCCTTTTTCTGTGGAAAAGGCCCATATCAATAATCATGATCTTACGTTTGGACAATTCCTCAATATCTTGTTCATTCGCAACAACATTTTTTCTTTGTGCGTCGGTCCAAAAAAACATGTTTTTTTGGAGAGAGATACTATTTCATCAATTGAGTCACAGGTGTCTAACATATTCATACCTAACGATTTTCCACAAATTGGTAACGAAAGGTATAACTTGTACAAATCTTTCCATTTTCCAATTCGATTCGATCCATTCGTTCGTAGAGCTATTTACTCGATCCCAGACATTTCTAGAACACCTCTAACAGAGGGACAAATAGTCAATTTTGAAAGAACTTATTGTCAACCTCTTTCAGATATGAATCTCTCGATTCTGAAGGGAAGAACTTGCATCAAATATCTCAATTTCAATTCAAACATGGGTTTGATTCACACTCCATGTTCGATAAATATTTACCATCCGAAAAGAGGAAAAACGGAGTCTTTGTCTAAAGAAATGCGTTGAGAAATGGCAGATGTATAGAACCCTTCAACGAGATAGTGCTTTTTCAAATCTCTCAAAATAGAATCTGTTACAAACATATATGCCATGGTTCCTTACTTCGGCAGGGTGCAAATATCTAAATTTCACCCTTTTAGATACTTTTTCAGACCTATTGTCGATACTAAGTAGCAGTCAAAAATTTGTATCCGTTTTTCATGATATTAATATATTATGCATGGATCAGATACATCATGTCCAATTCCTCGGAAAAAAATGTGGGCGATTCTTCCAAAATGGAATCCGATAAGTGAGATTTCGAGTAAGTGTTTACATAATCTTTTTCTGTCCGAAGAAATGATTCATCGAAATAATGAGTCACCCGTTCCATTGATATGGATACATCTGAGATCACCAAATGCTCGGGAGTTCCTCTATTCAATCCTTTTGCTTCTTCTTGTTGTTGGATATCTCGTTCGTACACATCTTCTCTTTGTTTCCCGGGCCTCTAGTGAGTTACGACAGGAGTTCGAAAAGATCAAATCTTTGATGATTCCATCATACATGATTGAGTTGCGAAAACTTCTGGATAGGTATCCTACATCTCGAACCGAACTCTTTACGTTAAGGAATCTATTTCTAGTTGCTCTGGAACAATTAGGAGATTCTCTAGAAGAAATACGGGGTTATGCTTCTGGTGGCAACATGTTATTGGGTGGTGGTCCCACTTATGGGGTCAAATAAATACGTTCTAAGAAGAAATGTTTGAATATCAATCTCATCGATATCATAAGTATCATACCAAATCCCATCAATAGAATCACTTTTTCGAGAAATACGAGATATCTAAGTCGTACAAGTAAAGAGATCTATTTATTGATAAGAAAAAGAAAAACGTGAACGTTGATTGGATTGATGATAAAATAGAATCCTAGGTCGCGAACAGTAATTTTATTGATGATGAAGAAAGAGATTTCTTGGTTCAGTTCTCCACCATAACGACAAAAAAAGGATTGATCAAATTCTATTGAGTCTGACTCATAGTGATCATTTATCAAAGAATGACTATGGTTATCAAATGGTTGAACAACCGGGATAAATTTACTTACGATACTTAGTTGACATTCATAAAAAAAAATCTAATGAATTATGAGTTCAATAGATCATGTTTAGTAGAAAGACGGATATTCCTTGCTCATTATCAGACAATCACTTATTCACAAACCTCGTGTGGGGCTAATAGTTTTCATTTCCCATCTCATGGAAAACCCTTTTCTCTCCGCTTAGCCCTATCCCTGTCTAGGGGTATTTTAGTGATAGGTTCTATAGGAACTGGACGATCCTATTTGGTCAAATACCTAGCGACAAACTCTTATGTTCCTTTCATTACGGTATTTCGGAACAAGTTCCTGGATGACAAGCCTAAAGGTTATCTTATTGATGATATTGATGGTAGTGACAACATCGAGATTGATGCTAGTGACGATATCGATGATGACCTTGATACAGAGCTGCTAACTATGACGAATGCGCTAACTATGTATATGACGCCGAAAAAAGACTGATTTGATATCACCCTTCAATTCGAATTAGCAAAAGCAATGTCTCCTTGCATAATATGTATGTGAATGAGTCGATTACTTATCCCTCGGTCTGTTAGTAAACTATCTCTCCAGGGATTGTGAAAGATGCTCCACTAGAAATATCCTTGTTATTACTTCGACTCATATTCCCCAAAAAGTGGATCCCGCTCTAATAGCTCCAAATAATTAAATACATGCATTAAGATACGGAGGCTTCTTATTCCACAACAACGAAAGCACTTTTTCACTCTTTCATATACTAGGGGATTTCACATGGAAAATAAAATGTTCCATACTAATGGATAGGGCCATAACCATGGGCTCCAATGCACGAGATCTTGTAGCACTTACCAATGAGGCCCTATCCATTAGTATTACACAGAAGAAATCCATTCTAGACACTAATACCACGAGCAGATCCGATCGATAGAAATACTCCAACACTCCACCCTTGTCATATATTCCCATACATCACACTAGATAGATATCATATTCATGGAATACGATTCACTTTCAAGATGCCTTGATGGTGAAATGGTAGACACGCGAGACTCAAAATCTCGTGCTGAAGAGCGTGGAGGTTCGAGTCCTCTTCAAGGCATAATATTGAGAATGCTTATTCAATGACCAAATTTAATAAGAGATCTCGAAAAAAAGGTGGAATTCTACTTGTAAGATATTTATGGATGCTTAACAAGGATCATCGTACATCGTGAATAACCAAATTCCAATTGAAATGAAATCTTTAGGAGGAATCAATGAAACAGGAATCAATGAAACATGAACCGGATCGGAAAAAGGTGAAATTCTAGTTGTAAGATATCTTAGGTTCATGTTTGTTAATTAACTGGGTTCTTACCCAATTTAAATTTGCAGGTTGAATAGATTATATATAGAGAAAAACTAATGAGGAAGAGCTCTCCATTTCAAGATCCTCGCGCATCGACTGTTTGCTAAAAGTTCCCATACAGGCTCAGCTGAATTTTCTCTACACCACCCGATAGATGTGTTGCGAATCAGACCGTTATGCTTTTTATTGATTTTTGTTTACACGCTCTTGCTAACGGAAACTAACATCGTTAAGTAAATAAATTAAATTTAAAATAATATTATTTTGATAACTGTCACCTATGGTCCTGGAACCCAAAATCATATTAAACTTTCTAGGACCCAAACACAATATTGGTCACTTTTTTGTGACCCAAAGTCAAAATATCCCTAATAATAATGCTGAGTCATATCATATGACTACCCCAAGGCACAGCATCCCACAGTAAAGAAATGGCAGTGTAGAATGATATGGATTCTAACCTTACAAAACCAGGCACAAGAAAAAAATTCAAAGATAAATGGAATAGAAAAAACACTTCTTAAATAAAATTTCAATGATACAAATCATATCAACAAAAATCAATTTTACGAACTACACACAATACAGCCAGACACTGAGAGTCTGAGACTCGTCTAATACATAATTTTCATAATCTTCAAACAGAGGCAGCATTCCTATACAGACTTTTCCCACTTAGAAAAACCCAGTTCCATATCTGGACAGCCTGCACCTGTAAATATATACACAAGCAACAAGCAAGCAACAACTATAATTGTTAACATAGAAATGAAAGTATGAAACTAAAATTATAAGCCTCAGAATTGCAGAATTTGTCACCAAGGCGTTAAGCCATTCAGTCCCGAAAGATGGTGTTCTTTATATCAGATATCCTCATTGGCTCAAATTCAAAACAGAAATAAACAAATATATGTCTCATGGCCAGTCCCAAGAGGTAATGGCCACAACGCAGCTCCCCAAGGCAATGGAATATGAGACCGCCCGATATGGAGATTTTTCAACCGTCAACATATCAAGCTTTGTGTGCGACGTTTACAGAGGATTTTACAAACTTAACTGGTTTGCTCCAATCAGTGAAAGAGAGAATTTTTGCCAAAACCTCCCCCGTCAAAAGACAAACATGCGTTCCATAAAAGTAAAAACTAAGACAAACTTGAAACGCAGCCAAAAAGAGATGAGAAGAAAGTCGAAATGGCCTGTGAATACAAAAACATCAAATACCACTGCTGGCAAAACCCTAAAAACTAAACTCGATGCATCCACAAATCATACCGACTCTTCCTCTCATCTAAGATTGGTGCAATTTTCCAAACTTATGATGGTGCAATTTTCCAAACCTATAATCATTAATAAACAACAAGAGACAACTACTAACATGATATGTTGAATAGAATATCTGTCTCATGGCCAGTCCCAAGAGGTAATGGCCACAACGCAGCTCCCCAAGGCGATGGAATATGAGACCGTTCAAACAACGGTGGAACTCCGAAGAGGACCAACAACGTCAACAGAACTTAATTTCCGACGTTTACTATGAATTTTACGAACACAGAAATTTGTTCGCTTCAACAAAGTTAGGAGGCATTCTGCCAGAAAACCATCCCCGTCAAAAATAACATGTACAAACTGACCAAATCAAAAACACCAACTTCAGATATAATTTAGAATGCCTCAGAAAAACAGCCAAAAGTTAACATCAAAGAATTCAGACGGTAATTCCAAATAAGTTTGATCATCATAGGCAATTTGTAAATCTAAACAAGTAATTCAATCCTAATTTATTTTATGAAATTCAAAGGATGTAATCGCACAAAACGGCTCTGTAAATGAATGGTAAATCAGTGTACAGATTCCTATCAAGATGCGAAATATGGAATTTATATAGGTCCAATCATAGCATTGATGGTCATTGTCGTTTTGACTACCATCAACGTGGCTCGGACCAAATTTTACACGCAATTTTTTTTACAATATTTGATTAGAAACATATACCCTCAGATTCCCTTTCCAAATCATACACACAGCAGAAGAAACGAATAAAACCACCACCGCCAGTACTAATCTTAAGAGACCTTTAGCCTGATAGTGAAGTGAGACCAAAAGAATTCTTTGGAAATTCTAATGAAAACAAAACAAAATCAGAAGACCTCTAAAGAACTTCTTGGTTTAATAGGAAGAAATGATATCAACTGCTGGGTTTAAGTGTCATACGGCACTTCCTATCTTTTGGGTTCGCTTCCTCATTGGGATTTCTAATGATAAATCAAAACACATAAACCCTAAGATTGAAAATAAGAACAGTATACTGGAAATCAAACATACAGCCCTAACTAATACGAGATATAGGATGTAGTAGAAGGAGAACTGAGAACGATATTGAGATTATGGAGTGAGGTTCTTTATATAGTGTGCAGCTCTAAAACCTAGGACGGCCGATCCTATCAATAAAACCCTAACCCTAATTCTTGTTACTGATAGGTAGTTGACTACTTGACTTGACTATTATGCATCTTGGACTGAACTTGATTCTTGAGTACACTTGGGCTGGGACAACCATGCCCGATAGCAGTGTGTCTGTCCACTGACGATAAGCAATAGGTGAGCATGGTGTGGATTGGTCCGGTTTTGACGGGATCGGCATCCGATCTAACGTACGGTGGATTTTAATCTAAACAACATCTGACGGATTAGATATGGATGATATACAAAACTTTTACTAATGTTTCTTTTACTCCCCGTCAAATTCTGAAAAAACAAGTGAAAAATACTAGAACCCCCTATTATATAGGTTCAATATATAGAAGCCCCACTAAATGGATCCTCCCCTATCAACTCCATACTTTCACTTTTTAATATTTCTGGGCCCGTGAACTTTAGATTTCGAGGCTTGGTAATAAAGTTTAGGGTTTGAGGGAAATTCGTAATACCAAAAATGCCTTTTAGTATATATAGCTAATGAAATAGGCTATAGGTTTCATTTCCAGTTTCATTTTCACTTTCTCTCACTTCTCTCTCTCTCGTCTCTGCTCTGAAAAAATTAGGGTTCCTTCAACGAACCTAAATCAGAAGAATCATATCGATGTTGGAGCAGATCTAGAGCAGAATCATATCAGTGTAGAATCAATCAACGAACCTAAATCTATAGATCTAACAACTTATCATCAGTTACTTCACAAATCAAAGCTCGATCGATTTGATTGATTCTTCGCTTGAATCTAGGTTTTAGCAAAATTCATTGGCGAACTTCAAATCTCTGCAACCTCAACACGGATCATCAGCAAACAAAGTATAAGGTAAGTTAATTTCATTTTCTCTTGTCACAGTGCTTCGATTAAGTGATTTTAGTTGATTGATTTAGAAAAGCAATTTAGGATTTCCAAAATCTAAATCTTCAAACTCGTTTCAATTGACTTATCTGAGTCAAAATCAGATCTTAGATTTACAATCATCTACGCGCTTAGATCATTTTCATGTATATATTTTAAAGAATCTTGAACAAAATTTTCAGATATGTTCTTCGTCGAAATCGTAGTATCTATCAATTTCTAGCTACAATCTAATAATTGATTTGAGATTCGATATCAATTTCTAGCTACAATCTAATAACTGATTTGAGATTCGATATCAATGAACTATGTATCTAATTGAAGAAAAATCTACTTTGAGTTTCATTGTCAATTCAATCTTTTATCGAGTATCTAGTAATGACAAGATGTTGTCGATTCACAACAAGTACGAGCTGAGATCTCTGCAACCTGAACTCGCTCATAGCTACAGAAGCTCTCGTAATACATCTGTGAATTGATATCGAAGTGTAATGAACTCATATAATTCATTATCTTCTTATATTTTTTTGATTGATATATCTCTTTAATCTTGTTGGTTTCTTATGTTTTCTGAATTTTGTAGCCTCTTTGCGTTGTCGCAAATGGTCGCTGAAGACAAGCTCCAGTTGCATTTCTAGAACGTGTCAAGGATTGACTTCAGCAAGAGATATAGAGGAGGCAAAGCTGGAATTGTTGTTGCACACAACCTTAACAATTAGTTTGGGTAATTCTTTCAAAATTTGCCAATAGGAAACAATAATGTTAATAATTATGTATCTTTAAAGTCATGAATTTGAGTACTGCTAAGCATATGGATGTGTAACTGCGGATTACACAAGCCATATGGATGTGTAACTACCGTTTACACAAGCCATTACATGTGTACCTGCTAAGTATATTTTTGTTTACGTTTCGAGTGTGTAGTATTCGTAAAAATTGGTTTTATCTGTTCATTTAACCTATTTAAATTTTGGCTTCGGGTAGGTGTGGGCACTGTAAGAAGCTTGCACCAGTATGAGAAGCTTGGTGGAAACTTTAAGAAGGATAAGTCTTGTTCTTATTGGAAAGGTTAAATAATTCTAACTTATTTACTGTTGATCTATATTGATGTTTTTGCACTTCCTTCTTGCATGATGTGTCATTCTGATATTACCTTTACCTTGTCTCCGTTTTAATTAAGTAGAGTGGAGGTTTTGAAATAAGTACTACTTACTGGAAGCATCAAACAATTGTGCTACTATGTGTCTCATTCACTCTTGTCTTTACCATTTCTAGTACATTGTCTTTTCTCAGAAGTTGTCTAATCAATAGCAAAACTGTCTAAAACTAGTAGTTACTTCTTTTTTGAGTCGAGTCTTTATTTGCATGGTGAAATGAGTGCCTTGTTCTTATAGTAGTTTTGTTTTCTATCATTAGCTGTCAAGGTGCAACCCTTATTGTTCATCTCCAAGGGAGATGTATCAGAGGAAAATAATTATTGTTCTTAGAGGAAAGATATAGATGAAGTATTGTACTGATTGTATGTGTAACTGCAATTTACACATGCATATTAGATGTGTAATGGCTAGTTACACATGCTAATATGCATGTGTAACTAATGTTTACATATGACATATGCATGTGTAACTACTGATTACACATGCATTTTGTATTCCTGGGTAAGAAAAGAAACTAATGACCGAGTCAGTTCCATGGACAGAGTTAAACTCGTTACATGTAGACTTCAATACCTTTCTACCTCTAAAGTAATCAACTACCTGAACTACCTGGAAGAGAATACTTGGTTGAATTACTAACTTGACATAGTTGCTTGATAATTTGAGTTTGGTTTGACTTTTTTTCTCTTTGACTTTGTAGGTTGTTGGTGTTGTTGGCTTCATGGATCATCGACTAGATTTTCCGAAACACTTGATCTCGTGACTTGCATCCACATAGAGGACTGCTAGCGAAGGTAAATGTATTTTACGTCACAGTTGCTTTCTTCACAACTTAATTAAGTGCGCCTAACCGAGACCTAGCTTCTGTTATGTTCAATACACACAGTGAAATGACTCTAAACCGTAGTGTTATATGGAATAATATAGTATAGGTCAAAAAACTATGTTGGTGGATTGTATGTGTAACCTATAGTTACACTATTCAGATGGATGTGTAACTACTAGTTACACATGCTAATTGACGTGTAACTAGTTACACATGCTAATTGGATGTGTGAAAATTTGACTAACCGAAATAATGCGTAGTTTTATTTCTTGGCGGTTTTATTTGTGTGTTGATGTTGGAATGATGGTTAGTTTTGGAGTATTTACTTATTAATTAAGACTGACTAAAGCAGATTATTTGCATTAGCCTTGTTCTCGAAGTACATACCTAGGAACTAGTTTCCTTCACCAAGTACCAAAGCATTTGGCACAATAATTTTGGGGAAAAATTTGCCATATTTTTTTGCATTAGCTTGTATGTATGTTTATTTAAGCTTATAAAAACTGATTTCTTGTTGTGATATTTTAGGTTTCCGATAACTTCATAAAAGCTAATTGGTATTGGTCTTGGTCTTGCTGGAATTAGAGTTGACCCTGAATACACAAGTAAGATGCATGTGTAACTCTCAATTACACTAGATAGATGCATATGTAACTTTCAATTGCACTAGAAAGATGCGTGTGTAAATGCTAAGAAATTATTATAAATAATTCTTAAAGTAATACATGTATTTTTTTATGTATTTTTTTTTTAATGTTATGTCTATTTTTTTGATGTGTAACTTCTCATTACACATGCCATATGGATGTGTAACCTTTGGATACACATGTTATATGCATGTGTAACTTCCATATACATGTGTAACCCTTTCATGCCATACCCATGTGTAACTTCTGGATACACATGCTCGTTGCATGTGTAACTTCAGATTACACATCCATATATTATTGGTGGGAGGCGGTGGTCGACGGTGGTGGCCCCCCGGGGCGACGAGGTGGTGGTTTCTGGCGTGGTAGTCACCGCATGAGGTGGTTGGCGGTGGTGGTTGGTGGTGGCGGTAGTCGGAGGTGGTGGTTTCGGCGGTGGTGGTCGCCGGTGGCGGTCGTCGGAGGTGGTGGTTGGTGGTGGCGGTCGTCGGAGGTGGTGGTTGGTGGTGGTGGTGGCGGTGGCGGTCGTTAAAGATGGCTGTGACATCATGTTTGCTATATTTTAATATTTTGGGCTTAAATTTAAATTTTATTTTATTTGGGGCTTGAAAATATACAAAAGGGTATGGTTGTCTTTTAATAACTCGGGGCCTAGATTTAAACTTCTTTTAACTAGGGGCCTCATATTATGGGTTATCCATGGGTTTGGCCTTAGCCTAATTTCCCCAAAAAACAATCATTTTCCGTCAAATACTAGAAAAGAAAATCATCAATTTCATATGATAATAACATTTTTAATTTAATCTAATAATATCAGGAAATCTATTTATTAGTGCCCAACTTAGCAACTATCATCAACATTAGTGAACAAGATAACATACCGAAAAGGAATATCAATTAACTTGGGTGTGGATGTCCAATGGATTCTTACTTTGTACCTACATTCAATCCATTGGTGTTCGGGACAGACACCTACACATGAAAAAACTTATGGTGTTCGAATCCGTGGATTCGATCCCAAATGCTCACCTCTATTTACCATCATTCCGATGAGAAAAACCGACATTTGAAGGGCATTCTCAATTCACTCATAATTTTTGGTTTTTATGGATCTACCATTGTTTTTGCCTTGTCTTTCTTCACACTTGTTCACTTGGCAGGAAAATTCGTTCGCAACACTTTTTTGTTATCCTTTGTTTCATGGATTGCTGGTAGATTGTTAGTTTTCTTGACGTTTCGTCCCTAACTTCTTCCAAAAACTCTTTATCCTTTAAGAGATTTAAGAATTTTGCCTTGAACGTTCTGCAAGAGTTCTTGTGGTTGGTACTAGTAGCTCTACGGGGATCGTAGGTTATACACCATAGGCTGACATAAATGGTGCCACTTTTTGTTAACCGTCTTGGTGCCGCCATATATGCCTAGAGGACTCCTTGTAAAAATTGTCCACCTTCCATTTGTTTTATTATCCAGAGCTCTCTTGAGGTTATTTAGGATTATTGTGTTTGCTACTTTGTATTGTGATAAGTGCATATTCCATATGATTTTAGTGTTCATTCCATACTTGTTTTAGCTATTTATTCTTGCATATTTTTGTACTATTACTTTGGTTTCATTTTATTTGTTTCTATTAGGTGAATCATCTCAAGAAGAATGAAAAGTTGCCAAAAGGAGACAAGAATATAAGTACTCCAAGTATCCAAGTGCCCAAGTCCAAAAGAAGTGGAAGAAGTGCGACGAAAAGGAGCAAAACGCTCAATATCAATATTAAGGAATTGTGAGAATAGCTAAGCGTACCTGTTATTCTACGGTTGGTAATAATTTGTGGTTAATGACGAATAGATGAATATACTACTTCAATGAATATTTATTGGCGAAGAAGGATTCTTATCATATCTTTGTCTATTGCTTACAACTTAATATTTTCAATTGCTTTATTTTGTTAGTTTTTTTTTTTATTTCATTTTTCTAGATTTTTGGTTTCAGGTGCTTAATCTTTGGCACCGAAAGATTGGGATTACCATAGGTGCAGAATTCAAACCCGTAATGGAACGATGTTACAAGAAAATCAACAACAAGAAAGACCGTCTACATCAGAGGATATGACGAACGGTGCAGCTCACTACCGCCATCACCTCCTCCTCCGGAGAAGAAGAAGCTGCGAGAGTTGACATCTCCATGCTTAGATTCACATCTATTATGTATTACTCTATCTGACACAGTGAAGCTGAAGTCGAATATTATATACCATTTACCGAAGTTCAAGGGACTTCGGGTGAAGATCTGAACCATTATCTTCAAAATTTAAGCACAAGATGACAAGTCTTAGCAAGGTACCAAGGACAGTGATACATCAATGCTGCAAGCTTTCCCATTCTCCTTGATAGATCAAG
>JAJJWW010019528.1:0-150031 GCA_023531295.1 Papaver armeniacum | reverse complement strand
AAGTTACTCCTCTTATATTCAATCGGGCTCGCATATTTCTATTTGCTGATTGCGGTTGAATTAAGAGTTAGAGATATTAAACTCTTTGATACACTTTACTCTAGATTGAGTCTAATTGTCTAGTTGATTCTCTAGAAAGTGTATTGGAGTAAGTCCTCTCAGATTGCCAAACGTATTGTTGGGTGTGGTTGTTAGACCCCCGCATTTTCAACTATCTATCTTAATAATTTGAGCAAGCTCTACAATTAATCAAGATTAGGATACTCGAGTTATCAAGGAAAGATAACTGGACCTGACTTCACGTCCCAATGAAGTATTTGTAGTCGGAAAACCCTAAAAGGGTTTCTGGAGAGGACGACTCTAGATACAACTTGGACACACCAAAAGTAACGTCAGGGTTCAAAAATCCCAATTGCTTGGAGTTCCCCTTTTATAGACATTCAAAGTATAGGTTGCTTTAGGATTAAGCTAAGATAGCTTTGGAACCAAGCAAACAATATCCACTGTTAGATGAATCTTTGAATATGATTCACATAAATAATATATACACTATGGTTAGGTGAGACCGTAATCGAATCACGTACAAAGACTATGTTCAACATGGTTAGCCGAAACTAGCCGGTTTCAACTTAAAAGCTTAATCTTCATTTTCATGAACACTTAAGACATTAACTCCGAGTCACAAACATGTGATCATTTAAGTCTAGTGTTTACAGAAAATTAATCAAATGTTAATTATCTCGAAGAAATATTTTAAACATACTTGAAAGTTTAATTGACATGACCATTAGTAGATGTACGAGTACAAATACATAGTAGTTCGTGAGTCGGTTCGGTCACAGTTCGCAAACCGGTTTGGAAACTTTAAACCAAAACCGATTTACGAAGTTCACATAACTTTTTAGGTTTGCATACTAGTTTGCAAACTTTCCACCAAACCTAAGTTATAGAGTTCACAGAACTTTTAAGGTTTACGTACCGGTTTGGAAACTCAAAGACTGTCGCCGGTTTCATAGTTCACATAATTAAATCGGTTTGCGTACCGGTTTGGAAACGCTACCGAGTTCAAGAACACATAATTGTTTAAGTTTGCGAACCGGTTTGGATACTCACCCCCGGTTCCGTAACCACAGTTCAAAAATGGTTTGTATACGAGTATGCACACCGATCCGGTTCACGAATCACACAGATTTTCATGTGATATACATAAGAATATATTTACCACTAATCTGTAAGTCGATATGTATATAAACTCTGCTACTTGTACGAATACATGTAATACGGGTTCAAACTTATAACAGTTTTCCCAGAAAAACTGATACCACTGTTTTGTATCTGAATCAATAGTAGTTATATATTTCTCTAAAGCAATTCGAAACATTCCTGAATAATATAAATGACACATATTATTATTCCAGGCTATTTCCGAATGATGAACTTGAATCACGATTTTGATTCTGAATAATAAATTGTCCTAAATCGAAATTCATCATGTATGAACAAATGTTCATTAAGCTTAGCCATTATATTTCGAGTAATTATCAAGATGAACTTGACTCGAAATTCTTGTCTATGCGTACTAGTCTAATTAGTTATACGACATCGTCTCAAATGATAGAAAGTGAATATAACTTGAGATATAGTTAATTCAGTCTTCACTTACCTTTTGTTGATGAAGTTCTCCAAAAGCTTCAGTTGATCTTCGCCTACAAACGGTAGAACGCAATGATGACTGCTGTAATCCTCTGTTTCTCAACTGCGTTTATATCCTAGTTCGAGACTTAACTAATTGTATACTATAAATCAAGATATAGTTTTGGCAACTAAATTTGACAACAAGCTTAAGATAGCAACACTTGTGAGTTCGACCGAGCAATGCTCTAAAATCCGCCTACTAGTGTTATAATTGCAAGATTTTTTCTCGATATTAACGTAAATCGTATGTTTGTGATAATGGTGTTGACAACATGCACCATGTTTTTTTCTAATGTGTTTTGGATACGGAAGTTTGGCATGACCTTAACACTGGTGTGAGTTAGGTTGTTGCAAACGTTGTGTCTAAAGATTAATTCCCTAGTTTGTGTCTAAATACGCAAGACAATGACATTTTCGAATAGTTTGCGCTTCCGTCTTTTGGTAAATTTGGAAATCTAGATGTTTGTATCCAATAGGTTTGATAAAAAAAAAAAATCTTTTGATATTGAGATGGTGATTTTGATTTACTTCTAGCTTTGAGGCATTGAAGAAAACTATTTTTTTTTTTCAAATCATCTAAGGTGTATGAACAATTATGAGCGTTGTTGACGCTAATGAATCTTCAACACCTTAGTTATTTTGACGGCGGCGTTCCAACACCATTCATGATTTTCTTATGACTTTTTTTCGGTATTCAGCTTGTGATTTTGGTTCTATTAACGAGCAAGGTGTGAGGCGCCGGGTCTTCTTCGATTATATGAAAGTAGTTGAACATATGAGAGGTTCACAAGTAGTGAATGATGTTAGTGCAATTTTGGTAAAGCGAAGCTTGCAACTGAGTTAGAGCACCACCAGCTTATACGCTCTTTCTCTCTTGGACTTATGTTTTTCTTTTCTTTTTAAGTTAGTGTAGTTTTTCTTAGTTTTCTCATTTCTTTCTGTTTTATTTGTGTAATTGTTATTTACTTCCATGTTTTTTCTTTTTGCATGAATAAATCTTCCCTTCCAATAATAGTAAAAAAAGAATATAAAAGCTTGGATAAGTCAAGTTGTGCATATAATTAAACATGATTTTGCTGATTGGTACCGACTTCGTATCCAAGAGCTTAACAATGTTATTACAGAAAGCAATACTCGAACTAATAGTTGGATCACGAGTCTTTTTTTTTTCCACTTATCAAATTAAGATTTGATGTTGTTTTTAGAAAGGAAACTAAGGATACAATGTAAGGCGGTGACTAATTTCACGTAATTCTACATGAAATTGTGATGGATTTAAATGTTGTCATACTAAGGAATTATATCCCGAGCAAGAAGAATCGAAAGCATCGTTAGAGGCTATCATGTGGGCAAAAGAAAATGAGTGAAGAATTTTCATTTGGAATGCGATTATTGTAATATAATTTTAGCTTTAAATGGAAATCTAGATCCAATATAATTGACCAAAAGAAACATCTGTCTCGGAATTATTTCTAGTTTTTATTTATGCTTATTTGATAGACGCATTTATGTGTCTATTTTGATCTCGATTTTCTATTTTGTTAGTACCCATTTTTATACTTATTTTGGTGTTTTATCTCTTTATAGGTATTTTTGGAGAAATAAACTTGTGCGGAGAAATTGGCTCGAAAAGTGTCATTTGGACCTCCGGGGAAAATTGCTAAAGGCACCCCCGGAGGAGTTGATAAAGGCGCCCCAGGAAAATTACTATTTACGCCCAAGAATTTACTATTTGCACCCCAATTGCTAAAGGGAGACCAGCCACGGATAGGGGGAGGTTAGGTTTGAGATGTTCGTTAGAATCGATCGAACTGGGCTTCATGATCGGTTTTTGGATAAAACAGGGGAGAAAACAAGTTGCAGACTTTTCTGGAATTATTGTAGTCGAGAGTTGGGGGGAAGTTACAGAGGAACGGGAGAGCCAACAAAGGTCTCAGCTCGGAGAAAGAAAGTTGCAGAGTCGTTTCTGCACTTTCAGGGAAGAGGAAAAAAAAGAAGAAGAACTGACGTCGTAAGTCAGTCGCAGAGAGGTGTTGTTTATTTACTGCAGCAAAGAAGTATCGATTAGGAGGCAGTCTTATATTCTCTGTAGTCCTTTGTAACAGTCAGTCTGTAACACTTATAAACGTTGCAGTTGATCTGTTTTATCTTTTTCTTGTACTTTCACTCTCTTCAAACACTTTGGAGCCATGAATAAATATTTTGAGCATGTTTTCACCATGAAGAGCTAAACTCCAACACTGGGACGACGGAGGAAGCTTTATTTCACAATTGTTTGGTAACTATATTTGATTCTTTATGACTTTTGCACTTGTTTTAATTGTTTTATGATTTTTATTAATTAGTTGTGATTTTGTCTGATGACGTATGCTTAGACTTAGAGCTTTTGATGCGTTATGCTTACGATTTACAATTAATCTTCTACAAAATCTACTTTTGGCAAATAAATAGAGTCTACAAAAGAGCTAAAATTGTTATGAATCATTGTATGAACCAATTGATTGTGAAGTTTGGTGGAATCCTAAGTCTCAGTACCTCTCGTATTCGTGACAACCTTGTGTATATATTTTAGTTTTAAGTCTGAAATCAAATCTTTACAAGTCTGAGTTGAACGAACTTTACTACCACTTTACAAACAACTTCAAAATCACATCAATTTTTGGCGCCGCCGACGCGGACTTGTATTTAGGTTTTAGGTTTTAGAGTTATTTTTATTTATATTTCTATTTTATATTTTTTTTGTTCTCTTTTACGCCTTTGGTATTTTTCGATTCTTTTCAGATTTGAAGCGAAGCTACAAGGAAAGAAAAAGTGCTATAAAAGGAAAGCATCGCCAAAGAAGGAAAGAAAAGAGGAGTCCAAGGAGTAAAGAAGATTTTGTATATATTTATTTTATTTGGACTTTATTTCTTTTTAGAAACTGTAAATAGAGTTGTATTTTTTTAATTTTTCTTTTTATTTTTGGACATTTTTATTTTTGGACACTTTTTGGACTTGGACATTATGTTTAAAACCCTAAGGAAGGGTTAGAAATTAAATATAAACTGTTTGCAGGGAAGGACGACAGTTATGATACTGTCTCGGCCCCTCGGGTTCGTACACTGACATCGGAGTCGGTGGCCTGAGTCGACTTCAACGGTTCATCGCCCGTCTGGTACGGGAGGTAAGACTCTATCAACCCACGAATCCCCTGTTAGTGGGTTTTATTCTGTGTGACAACTCACACCCCTGCAATAGAATGTCGAACTGGTATTACAATGGCCAATACAACGAATATCCGACTGAGTTTCAAAATGGACGTTACTACTTTGACCATAATGTGAATAGTGGTTGGGAACATCAGCCTTTTGAAGGTTATGGTCCATACCATGGTGAGCCCAATTACTATCCACACACCCACGGGTCATACGAGCAAAACTCCTCTCTACTAGAGTCCGCACGTAAGTTAGCTGAGTCAGCACAAAAGTTACTTGAGTCGACACGTAGTTCAGCTGAGATGAATAACTTAGTTATGGACGAAAGCAATGCAATATGTGAACCTTATTTCCTAGATAAAATCAGGAAGTCATGTGAGTCGACTCAGAAAATGTGGTTAGAGGCCCAGGAAAGAACTGCTCAAGATAGTCTTAATTTCCAATATAGTATTTCCAATATTACCTTTGAAAATGAGGATAGTTATTGCATAATCAAGATGACGGGGGTAAAATTGGTAACACTACTTGTTTAGATGAGGTTCAACCATTTTCATGTTATTATAATGATGATTATGATGAGGATTGTGTTGATGAAGAATTTGAAATAAGTAGGCATAGTGATCAGGAATTTGTTACTCCAATTGAGCTTAATAATGATAATGTTTCTAGTTCAAATCCAAATAATTTTAATAATTATTCACCTATTCAAAAGGACGAGGATTTGACTAGAGATACCCCCGTTTTAGATGATGTATTATTTCCTTTTGATTACGAAGCTAATAATGGTTTAGATGAACGAGTTTCTTCTGAGAATATTGTTTTAGAGTCTAGCGATTTAGAAACATTAGTCTTAGACAAAGAAAATGAACTCGTAGAGATGAGTGAGGATGTACCTGACTTAGAAGAATCAATTGACCATTTTCAGGAATCAGATGACCTTGAAATTAGGGAAGTTGTGACTAGTCTTTCTAGAGACACTGAAAACTCTAAGTTTGGGGGTGATTATCATTCTCCATGTGCTTTAACTCTTAGAAAGGTCCCTCACTTGGGACTTGACATATGTGCCTCAACCATTTTATAAGATTATCTTCATACACGTTTTCCTGAACCTAGTGATGTTCATAGTGAAGTTAAGTTGTTAGAAACCCATCCTCTGGTTGATGTGGATTGCCCAGGCTATGATACCCAGATTGACTTTGTTTTCCCACCAAATATTTTTCAACCAATTGTGGGAACGTATAAGTTTCAGATGTGTCAATTATTAAGTTTTGAGACTGAGCCTAAGTACTTTAGGAAATTAGTATCGACACATTTTATTATGATTGGCCGCCAGTTTCATCGTGGTCAATTGTGTGAGTCAAAATTGATTGACTTTAAGGATCCGCGATTATTCAGGTTATTATTATGTGCTTCTAAGTTCTTATTTGAGTTTTTACAGACTTTACAACCTGAACCGGATGTTAGCTTTGAGGTATTCCAGCACATGAAAATATTTTATTTGGACCCGTTATAGAACTGAACTCGAACCACGGCTAGATGTAGTTGTCTTAAACAGGAAACTAGACAAGGGTGTGCTTTATTTGTTAATTTTCTTGGCATGTTGCAGATTCCTTTTACTTGTGATAGCTCTATTTGGTTTTGATGACCCACAGATATTTTGGCTATTACTTTATGATTTTATGAGGTGACTAATCCTTTCTTAGTCTGGCTGAAGACTTTAAACTTAGCACTTCTTGGGAGGTAACCCAATATTCATGCGACACGGTAATATCTTTCCTTAACTCTTTTACTTCAAATGGTAACAGTTTCTCCTTGTTCATGCTTTCAATTTTATCTTTAGAACATTGAGGACAATGTTAGATTTAAGTTTGGGGGTATGGGAGAAACTTTTTAGTTGCAATAAATAAACTCCAGAGCCTAGAAATTTATGCTTATTAAGGATGACACTAACCAATCTAAGTGGATGGAAGCATCTTGGTTGTAGGAGTTGAGGAACCAATCTGATTAGATGGAAACATCTAAAGAGTCTATTCATAAAAGCACAGAGCTCAGGTGTTAGAATTAAAGAAAAAACATGGTAGTTTCGCCATATCTCGTTGAATCCTTTTCACTTCTATTTTTATTTTGTTTTCTTTAAAATATGTTTGTCTAAGTGATTAGGTGGGGCTCACGATTCAAGTTGTTACCACTACTAGGGTGAAATAGAGTGATTGAGATACACACACACAAAAAAAAAAAAAAAAAAAAAAAAAAAATGAGACCAGACCATCAGGCCAATCGGAATAAATTCAATAAAGTCGACCACTGGAACCCTTGTATATGCCAGCTGAGTTGACCTAGAGTTAGGATTATCGACCATTGGTTCCCTTGTATATGCCAGTGTGTTGATATTAGTCCAGACCAGTATCTCAGTCCATTAGGATAGGTTCGTTTTGGCAGTGGCCTTCAGACAGATATGAGAAACATTGTTCACCTTAGTCAACATCAAAACCATCTACATTTTTCTCTACATCCATCTTCTTAATCTATCCATGTGATTGGTTGACTCCGGTTATGATGTCCAGAAACTATCTGAGTAGAGCTCTGTCACTTATATATGAATTTTAGTATGCTTGAGTGCAAACTCGTGTACAACAATTGAAATTTCGCATCAGGGTACTTACTCCTGTAGTCAATAAGTATGCCAACCAAGGAGATTCTTTAGTGCCTTCCAAGGTTCTGCGTAGATAGTTAAGGTCTGGAGTATAAAGGTTTTGTGGGTATACCTCTTGTAAGCCCTCCCGAGACTATAACTCGGCCACTAGGGCCACCTAGGGGTTTAAAGGCTTATGGCATAATCTAAATGCAATCGACGATGCCTGCGACAATTAGTTAGGATTTTACTTTATAAATTTGATTTGCTCGGGACTAGCAAATAATAAGTTTGGGGGTATTTGATAGACGCATTTACGTATTTATTTTGATCTCGATTTTCTATTTTGTTAGTACCCATTTTTGTACTTATTTTGGTGTTTTATCTCTTTGTAGGTATTTTTGGAGAAATAAACTTGTGCGGAGAAATTGGCTCGAAAAGTGTCATTTGGACCTCCGGAGAAAATTGCTAAAGGCACCCGGAGGAGTTGACAAAGGCATCCCCAGGAAAATTACTATTTATGCCCAAGAATTTACTATTTGCACCCCAGTTGCTAAAGGGAGACCAGCCACGGATAGGGGGAGGTTAGGGTTGAGATGTTCGTTAGAATCGATCGAACCGGGCTTCATGATCGGTTTTTGGATAAAACAGGAGAGAAAACAAGTTGTGGACTTTTCTGGAATTATTGTAGTCGAGAGTTGGGGGGGAAGTTAGAGAGGAACGGGAGAGCCAACAGAGGTCTCATCTCGGAGAAAGAAAGTTGCAGAGTCGTTTCTGCACTTTCAGGGAAGAGGAGAAAGAAGAAGAAGAACTGACGTCGTAAGTCAGTCGCAGAGAGGTGTTGTTTATTTACTGCAGCAAAGAAGTATCGATTAGGAGGCAGTCTTATATTCTCTGTAGTCCTTTGTAACAGTCAGTCTGTAACACTTATAAACATTGCAGTTGATCTGTTTTATCTTTTTCTTGTACTTTCACTCTCTTCAAACACTTTGGAGCCATGAATAAATATTTTGAGCATGTTTTCACCATGAAGAGCTAAACTCCAACACTGGGACGACGGAGGAAGCTTTATTTCACAATTGTTTGGTAACTATATTTGATTCTTTATGACTTTTGCACTTGTTTTAATTGTTTTATGATTTTTATTAATTAGTTGTGATTTTGTCTGATGACGTATGCTTAGACTTAGAGCTTTTGATGCGTTATGCTTATGATTTACAATTAATCTTCTACAAAATCTACTTTTGGCAAAGAAATAGAGTCTACAAAAGAGCTAAAATTGTTATGAATCATTGTATGAACCAATTGATTGTGAAGTTTGGTGGAATCCTAAGTCTCAGTACCTCTCGTATTCGTGACAACCTTGTGTATAAATTTTAGTTTTAAGTCTGAAATCAAATCTTTACAAGTCTGAGTTGAACGAACTTTACTACCACTTTACAAACAACTTCAAAATCACATCAATTTTTGGCGCCGCCGACGCGAACTTGTATTTAGGTTTTAGGTTTTAGAGTTATTTTTATTTTTATTTTATTTTTATTTTTATATTTTTTTTGTTCTCTTTTACGCCTTTGGTACTTTTCGATTCTTTTCAGATTTGAAGCGAAGCTACAAGGAAAGAAAAAGTGCTATAAAAGGAAAGCATCGCCAAAGAAGGAAAGAAAAGAGGAGTCCAAGGAGTGAAGAAGATTTTGTATATATTTATTTTATTTGGACTTTATTTCTTTTTAGAAACTGTAAATAGAGTTGTATTTTTTTAATTTTTCTTTTTATTTTTGGACACTTTTTGGACTTGGACATTATGTTTAAAACCCTAAGGAAGGGTTAGAAATTAAATATAAACTGTTTGCAGGGAAGGACGACAGTTACAATACTGTCTCGGCCCCTCGGGTTCGTACACTGACATCGGAGTCGGTGGCCTGAGTCGACTTCAACGGTTCATCGCCCTTCTGGTACGGGAGGTAAGACTCTATCCACCCACGAATCCCCTGTCAATGGGTTTTATTCTGCGTGACAACTCACACCCCTGCAAATAGAATGTCGAACTGGTATTACAATGGCCAATACAACGAATATCCGACTGAGTTTCAAAATGGACGTTACTACTTTGACCATAATGTGAATAGTGGTTGGGAACATCAGCCTTTTGAAGGTTATGGTCCATACCATGGTGAGCCCAATTACTATCCACACACCCACGGGTCATACGAGCAAAATTCCTCTCTACTAGAGTCCGCACGTAAGTTAGCTGAGTCGAGACAAAAGTTACTTGAGTCGACACGTAGTTCAAATTGAGATGAATAACTTAGTTATGGACGAAAGCAATGCAATATGTGAACCTTCTTTCCTAGATAAAATCAGGAAGTCATGTGAGTCGACTCAGAAAATGTTGTTAGAGGCCCAGGAAAGAACTGCTCAAGATAGTCTTAATTTCCAATATAGTATTTCCAATATTACCTTTGAAAATGAGGATAGTTATTGCATAATCAAGATGACGGGGGTAAAATTGGTAACACTACTTGTTTAGATGAGGTTCAACCATTTTCATGTTATTATAATGATGATTATGATGAGGATTGTGTTGATGAAGAATTTGAAATAAGTAGGCATAGTGATCAGGAATTTGTTACTCCAATTGAGCTTAATAATGATAATGTTTCTAGTTCAAATCCAAATAATTTTAATAATTATTCACCTATTCAAAAGGACGAGGATTTGACTAGAGATACCCCGTTTTAGACGATGTATTATTTCCTTTTGATTACGAAGCTAATAATGGTTTAGATGAACGAGTTTCTTCTGAGAATATTGTTTTAGAGTCTAGCGATTTAGAAACATTAGTCTTAGACAAAGAAAATGAACTCGTAGAGATGAGTGAGGATGTACCTGACTTAGAAGAATCAATTGACCATTTTCAGGAATCTGATGACCTTGAAATTAGGGAAGTTGTGACTAGTCTTTCTAGAGACACTGAAAACTCTAAGTTTGGGGGTGATTATCATTCTCCATGTGCTTTAACTCTTAGAAAGGTCCCTCACTTGGGACTTGACATATGTGCCTCAACCATTTTAAAAGATTATCTTCATACACGTTTTCCTGAACCTAGTGATGTTCATAGTGAAATTCAGTTGTTAGAAACCCATCCTCTGGTTGATGTGGATTGCCCAGGCTATGATACCCAGATTGACTTTGTTTTCCCACCAAATATTTTTCAACCAATTGTGGGAACGTATAAGTTTCAGATGTGTCAATTATTAAGTTTTGATACTGAGCCTAAGTACTTTAGGAAATTAGTATCGACACATTTTATTATGATTGACCGCCAGTTTCATCGTGGTCAATTGTGTGAGTCAAAAATGATTGACTTTAAGGATCCGCGATTATTCAGGTTATTATTATGTGCTTCTAAGTTCTTATTTGAGTTTTTACAGACTTTACAACCTGAACCGGATCTTATCTTTGAGGAATTCCAGCACATGAAAATATTTTATTTGGACCCAGTTATAGAACCTGAACCTGAACCACAGCTAGATGTAGTTGTCTTAAACAGGAAACTAGACAAGGGTGTGCTTTATTTGTTAATTTTCTTGGCATGTTGCAGATTCCTTTTACTTGTGATAGCTCTATTTGGTTTTGATGACCCACATATATTTCGGCTATTACTTTATGATTTTATGAGGTGACTAATCCTTTCTTAGTCCAGGTCAAGACTTTAAACTTAGCACTTCTTGGGAGGTAACCCAATATTCATGCGACACGGTAATATCTTTCCTTAACTCTTTTAATTCAAATGGTAACAGTTTCTCCTTGTTCATGCTTTTAATTTTATCTTTAGAACATTGAGGACAATGTTAGATTTAAGTTTGGGGGTATGGGAGAAACTTTTTAGTTGCAATAAATAAACTCCAGAGCCTAGAAATTTATGCTTATTAAGGATGACACTAACCAATCTAAGTGGATGGAAGCATCTTGGTTGTAGGAGTTGAGGAACCAATCTGATTAGATGGAAACATCTAAAGAGTCTATTCATAAAAGCACAGAGCTAAGGTGTTAGAATTAAAGAAAAAACATGGTAGTTTCGCCATATCTCGTTGAATCCTTTTCACTTCTATTTTTATTTTGTTTTCTTTAAAATATGTTTGTCTAAGTGATTAGGTGGGGCTCACGATTCAAGTTGTTACCACTATGCCAGCTGAGTTGACCTAGAGTTAGGATTATCGACCACTGGTTCCCTTGTATATGCCAGTGTGTTGATATTAGTCCCAGGACCAAAGATATCTCACCCATTAGGATAGGTTTGTTTTGGCAAATGGCCTTGAGACGGATATGAGAAACATTGTTCACCTTAGTCAACATCAAAACCATCTACATTTTCTCTACATCCATCTTCTTAATCTATCCATGTGATTGGTTGACTCAGGTTATGATGTCCAGAAACTATCTGAGTAGAGCTCTGTCACTTATATATGAATTTTAGTATGCTTGAGTGCAAACTCGTGTACAACAATTGGAATTTTGCATCAGGGTACTTACTCCTGTAGTCAATAAGTATGCCAACCAAGGAGATTCTTTAGTGCCTTCCAAGGTTCTGCGTAGATAGTTAAGGTCTGGAGTATAAAGGTTTTGTGGGTATACCTCTTGTAAGCCCTCCCGAGACTATAACTCGGCCACTAGGGACACCTAGGGGTTTAAAGGCTTATGGCATACGCTAAATGCAATCGACGATGCCTGCGACAGTGAGTTAAGATTTTATTTTGTAAATTTGATTTGCTCGGGACTAACAAATAATAAGTTTGGGGGTATTTGATAGACGCATTTATGTGTTTATTTTGAGGGTTAATTTGCGTTACCTCCCCTGGCCAAGATCATAATTAGCGTTACCTCCCCTGCAGAAATTAAATTAGTGAAACCTCCCCTCGTTACATTTTCCGTCCAAAGCTGGCTATCCCAGTCAGCAGCTTTGTACACGTGGACTTTGACTTTCCCAGAATACCTTCCCTGACCAAGATCATAATTAGCGTTACCTCCCCTGACCAAGATTATAATTAGCGTTACCTCCCCTACCAGTTTTTACACGTGGGAAAGTCAAAGTCCACGTGTAAAAACTGGTCCACGTGTACAAAATGGCCAGGGATAACCCGGTTTTGGACGGAAAATGTAACGAGGGGAGGTTTCACTAATTAAATTTTTGTCGGGGAGGTAACGCTAATTATGATCTTGGCCAGGGGAGGTAACGCAAATTATCCCTTATTTTGATCTCGATTTTCTATTTTGTTAGTACCCATTTTTGTACTTATTTTGGTGTTTTATCTCTTTGTAGGTATTTTTGGAGAAATAAACTTGTGCGGAGAAATTGGCTCGAAAAGTGTCATTTGGACCTCCAGAGAAAATTGCTAAAGGCTCCCCAGAGGAGTTGATAAAGGCGCCCCCAGGAAAATTACTATTTATGCCCAATAATTTACTATTTGCACCCCAATTGCTAAAGGGAGACCAGCCACGGATAGGGGGAGGTTAGGGTTGAGATGTTCGTTAGAATCGATCGAACCGGGCTTCATGATCGGTTTTTGGATAAAACAGGAGAGAAAACAAGTTGCGGACTTTTCTGGAATTATTGTAGTCGAGAGTTGGGGGGAAGTTACAGAGGAACGGGAGAGCCAACAGAGGTCTCAGCTCGGAGAAAGAAAGTTGCAGAGTCGTTTCTGCACTTTCAGGGAAGAGGAGAAAGAAGAAGAAGAACTGACGTCATAAGTCAGTCGCAGAGAGGTGTTGTTTATTTACTGCAGCAAAGAAGTATCGATTAGGAGGCAGTCTTATATTCTCTGTAGTCCTTTGTAACAGTCAGTCTGTAACACTTATAAACGTTGCAGTTGATCTGTTTTATCTTTTTCTTGTACTTTCACTCTCTTCAAACATTTTGGAGCCATGAATAAATATTTTGAGCATGTTTTCACCATGAAGAGCTAAACTCCAACACTGGGACGACGGAGGAAGCTTTATTTCACAATTGTTTGGTAATTATATTTGATTCTTTATGACTTTTGCACTTATTTTAATTGTTTTATGATTTTTATTAATTAGTTGTGATTTTGTCTGATGACGTATGCTTAGACTTAGAGCTTTTAATGCATTATGCTTATGATTTACAATTAATCTTCTACAAAATCTACTTTTGGCAAAGAAATAGAGTCTACAAAAGAGCTAAAATTGTTATGAATCATTGTATGAACCAATTGATTGTGAAGTTTGGTGGAATCCTAAGTCTCAGTACCTCTCGTATTCGTGACAACCTTGTGTATATATTTTAGTTTTAAGTCTGAAATCAAATCTTTACAAGTCTGAGTTGAACGAACTTTACTACCACTTTACAACAACTTCAAAATCACATCATTATGCACTTTCTAGTTATGGTCGTGTGCGTTTGTTGCTAAGGCATGGTCGTGGATATCAGAGATTTTGATCTTGTGTCGCATCCTCATTTCCCTACTGCATACAAACAGGCAAAAGGTATGAGTTGTATGTTTAAAGATTTAGGGTTGCTTGCCTTTCTTGTGACGAGGTCTGAATTATGGATGACTAGAAATAGTTTCATTTATGATAACAAATCAGTGAGTTGGATTTTTTTCAAAATAAAGTTCTTAATCAAGTATACGAGTACTCTCGGCGCTTGAAGAGTTTCATGTATAAATCTATGGAGGATTTACGTGTGTTGAATTACTTTAAAGTTGTGCACAAAAAATTGAAGATTAATGATCCGGTTGAGTGTTTATGGACGCTACCAGAGAGAAATGAACTTCTTTTTTTTTTGTGATGGTGCGGCGACAGGAAATCGAGGCGTTCTTGGAGATGGTGTTATTGCTCGTGATAGTGATGCTAAGGTGCGGGCCATATGCATTGGTTTAGGTGTCACCACAAACTATTTGACCGAATTATTTGGAATTATTGTTGGGCTTGAATGGGCATTGAAGTGGGATATTTATAGGGATAAGCATCGAATCGGTTTCTAGGAGTGTGGTACATGCTTTCTCTATGGATTTGAACTCTATTCCTTGGTTTGCTTGTAGTCATTGGGTTGCTGTGTGTGATAGATATGAAAACATCACCTTTGAACACATGTTTCGCGAAGCTAACTTTACTGCTAATGCCATGGCCAAGCATGGGTGTCTTCTTCAAAACGGAGAAGGGTTGAGTTATGAACATAGACCCATTTTATTAATTCAGTTGAATATCCAAATGTATGTTATTTTTGTTTTATTTAGTTTGTAAATTTTGGGTTGCGTTGACATCTTTTCTTATAAATTAAATTGTAAACTTTGCTATCTTATAAATGTTACTCATATAACTTTTTTTTTACACGATTAGCACGGGAGTCGAATTTCTAAGCTATAACTCGAGAGTTCAACCCCGACCAACTGTGTTCCCCGTTGGTTTGTAGCCGACTCTTTAGCCAAGCACGGCCCTCTCCAATAAAGATGAATAGAGTGATCACCTTCCTACTTGGACTCGCCTGTGTATCTCTAGAAAACTCCTAAAATGTTTTACAGTACTTCTACACAGACCGCCTTAGAAAACAAGGCAAAAACCGTGTCTCACATGATGGTGGGCCCGCGCCCTGGGGAGTTAGCAGGTGTCTCAAGATTTGTGAGAGGCACGGTTTCTAGGTTGTTTTCGAGACTGTTTGTTAGGAATTTTTGAACGTTTTAAACTGTTTACAATTCACAGCCAATGGAAAGCTATTTTAGAGGTAATCACGATCCGTATCACTTGCCAATATTCAATCCGAACCGTCACTTAACTCCAAAAAAACACATTATTAACAAATCACACCCATTAGATGCATCTACTTGTACACGTAGGCACACTTCTCCGATAATAATCCGTCTATAAATACGAATCCAGGAGACATTCTTCAAAACCTTTATTATCTGTTTTTTGTTTTCTTCGTCTGAGAGAAAAGAATCCTAAAAAGAAGTTCTAAGAAGAAGAAGAGGTAAGAAATTAAAACCCTAATTTCTTATTTTCTAGTTTGTCTTTTCATTTTAGGGTTTCATTAGACTCTGGATTCGTATGTTCTTGGCTTTAGATTGAGTTATCTTTCTGTGTTGGCGTGATTTAAGAGTTAGGGTTTTGTTTATTAGCGATCATTTGATCTGGAAAATAAATATTGCTTACGGTGACTCGGTGGATGAAAAATGATGCATCATTTGTGATTTTTTTTTTTGTAAGATTTCAGCTCTTTGTGGGTTATGTAATTTTTTATTTGGTCAAAATATTAGGGTTTCTTGATTTTCTTGGTTCAATTTTTGCCGTTTCCTTGTATTTTAGGCTAATGAAACTAGGTTTCAGGAAACTTAGACTACTGATTAGGGTATCAGAGATTTGATATTTGTGAGTTGTGACGTTGTTGCTGCAGATGGCTCGTACTAAGCAAACTGCTCGTAAGTCTACTGGAGGAAAGGCACCAAGGAAGCAACTTGCAACTAAGGTACGTTGGTTCAATTAATAAATAGTATGTTGGTCTATGTTTTTGTAATGCTTTGAGATTGTTAAAATCTGAATTCAAATCTTCTTTATTGTAGGCTGCACGCAAGTCTGCACCAACTACTGGAGGAGTGAAGAAGCCTCACAGATACCGTCCTGGTACTGTTGCTCTTCGGTATGTGCCTATCTGTCTCCGACTCATATTTTTTTAAAGTTGCCTCCTAGAATTATTTGGTTATATAAGTGAATTTGGGAAACCCAGTTGCCTTAACAATCATATCAACCCTGATATATATGTATTCCTTTTTGAGTTTACTTGTTTTTCCCCAACTTGAATTGTGAAGTTCTTTAGCTGGTGGTTAACTGTCTTGGATAGCAATTTAAATGATCCTTGTGAAAGTATCAAAATTAAAATCATTATCATGCTGGTAATGTCATGAAAATGTCTGTTATTCGGTATACTCATATTTGATGGGTTCTTATTTCCAGCAATATTATGCATGTGATGTATGTTGATGATCATGTCTCTGAGTTCCCATTAGAGAAATGGACTTATTTGCGTTTAGCATTGACTATTGTTTTCTAAATCATACCAAGTATCTGAAAGTTTCAATCTGCATCACAAACATAAAGGACTGTATAGTATTATTATTTTCTGGTTGTGCATGGGATGTTAGGTTGTATGCCGCTGCATACATATATATATGTACTGTTTTTGTAGTGCTATTATGGGGTTAAATTACGAATCTTGCTGTGGTTTATAATTCCTGTTTGCCAACCTGCTAACATGGTTTGAGTTGACACAGTGAAATCCGTAAGTATCAGAAGAGTACCGAACTGTTGATCAGGAAGCTTCCATTCCAGAGGCTTGTTCGTGAAATTGCCCAAGATTTCAAGGTATAAGATTGATTTGGTTGGAGTGTGTAATTCTTCTTTTTTTTTTTGTTTTTTTTTGTGTGTGTGTGTGTGTGTGCGTGTTGGCTGTCCCTTGTTTTTTCCTCCCAGTTTGAAAATTTATTTTCCCATGCAGACCGATTTGCGTTTCCAGAGCCATGCAGTGTTGGCATTGCAGGAAGCAGCTGAGGCATACCTGGTGGGATTGTTTGAAGACACTAACCTTTGTGCCATCCATGCTAAGCGTGTCACCATCATGCCCAAGGACATCCAGCTTGCGAGGAGGATTCGTGGTGAGAGAGCTTAGATGGTTGCTGGAAATCAAGTAGACGATTAGAATATGTAATATGATAGTAGTATTAAGCTTGCAGTAACTCTGAGGAGAAACATTACTCTTTAAGCTCTAGTTAAGTCGTGCAAGTTGATTAATTTGTTGTTTTTCGCTTGAGAGATGTTTAGGTCATGTTACCAATTTCTGTTAAAACTGCTGTGGTATGTCAGTTGAACCTGAACCCTTTATTCTGGTATAATGTGATGTGAATTTTCAGTATTTTGTTAAATTTGTTGTTGGAATTTCGTATTCATCTGATATGCAACAGCATTTGGCTATGCTTTGTATGTCATAGATTTGGTGAGCATCACTAGGTGACCGAATATATGTAGCTCATTTAATTTCATATATTCTTACTGTGACCGAATATATGTAGCTCATTTAATTTCATATATTCTTACTGTTACGGTTGATGGTAAGGAGCCCCCAGGTGCAGTCACAGCGAAAACATAGAACACATATTTACACATGCGTTGGTTGTTAAGCGCAGCTTATGGGTATTCCCCAGGTGCAGTCACAGCGAAAAACATAGAACACATTTACACATGCGTTGGTTAAGCGCAGCTTATGGGTATTTCTGATTTGGTTCTTAGTGAATCGATTTAGTTGGGATTAAGGATTTTTTGTTATCACCATCCCAAACCAGTCTGTTTTCAAATGCAGGATCAGATAAAATTGATGTTTTTTCCCTTCTTCCGAAGTAAAATTGATGGCTGCCAAGGGCTTTTGGTGGATTTGCATTCTTAAGTAAAATTGATGGCTGCAAAGGGCTGTTTTTTTTTTTCTATTTTCTTTTGACGCTGTTCTTATTCAAACTGCCTTGCATTTATCAGATAAGACTCTTAGAAATATAAAAATAGACTGTTTTAAATATAACATAGATGGTTTGACAACAAAGCTTAGGTTTTATTAAAAGAGTTAAATCTTATGTATGAGCTCTGCTTATGCGAAAACAAATTTCCCTTACATTTTGGGCAGCAAAATCAGTGCACAGTCGACATTCAAAAAAATATTATTCGTAGAACTCATTTTTAAGACAGTTGTTGCCTTCCGTCTTCTTCTCATGTTTCTAGAAAAGAATTCTATCACGGCCCAAACGACACTGTACTTTGTATAACTGAATTCCTCTCTACAAAGGACCAGGGAAAGTTCCATTCTCTCTCTGCTCATTCCATCTATCTACCTGCAAATCCAACATCCAGTGTAGTATACAATTGTATCAGGTTGTGGAATTGTTAGTGAGAACAAACCAAAATTACAACAAATCCAGAATAAAGCAAAACTGCAACAAATCAATAAACAACACTTGGAAACCTTCTAATGCTAATAGAACAGGATAGATAGCAACGAGTACATACAAAGTTAGTGGTGGTTCCCAGCAGGAAATATTGTCTGAAATGGGTGCAGATAGTGGTGTAGATATCGAACATAACTAAAGATGGGCTGGGGGGAGAATCTGAAGACTAACACTAGTGAGGAAAAACTCACAGCACCATGTTTAACTGGGACAAGTTGTTCGAAGAGTTGCAGCATCATAGCTAGCCTTTTCTCGAGTTATATTAGTCTCAAGGAGGAGCTTGATAAAGATTTGGATGTTTCACAGGCCCGAGCAGATGACAAGCCATGTCTTGAAACTGTGGTGAGTGTTGAAAGCGAACTTTGTTTCGATCGGCAAAATATCTACAGTCTACGACTATGAATCTATGATCTCACTTGTTTCCTACGTTTACTAAAGTTGGTCAGAAGGATCTTAGTGGCTTACTAAGAGAAGCCATGAGTTTTAGAAGTTTGTAAGAATTTCAGAATCTATTGTAAATTTTTTCGCATTTAGTAACAGTTCAGAAAAATCTAGTAGTAAATACTAGTGTACAAATAAATCTAAGACGTTGAAGTTTGTCAGTGAACTTATGCAATATCTGTACAGCCAATGGCACTAGGTGGAGGATACAGATTGTTAACAATTACAAATCAACATGACCTCTAAATTTTAGTGTCTATCCAAAAATAGAACAACACGGAGAAAAAAAGGGAGTATATAAAATCTTAGCAGTACATACCCATTCTCCAGGGCAAAGTGCGCGGTAATACTTGGCAAACTTATCGCACTCTGGAGCATCATCTCCTTTCGCAGCAACACACCTAAATAGGAAGCACATAACCAGTCAGATATCCAGGAAACAATACAGGATGCTGCCTGTAATGCTTTCATAGAACGTGAAATGCAAATTAAGTCCAGTATCATCTGTGAAAATAGTTCGACTAACCTATGGTACTCGACATAGCGGGTAAAGCAATGTCTTGATTGATTTGTGGTTGGGAAACGGAAATCCACTGGTGCTGTTTCAAGCTGGTTTTCAGGAAACAAACAGATATTAAACCACTAGCGCATAGAAGCATACCAAGAAAAGCAAAATATTTGGTCCACTTAATTATCACACCTTTATTTCTGGTTTTTCTTCCTCGGCCTCTTCAGGAGCTTCACTACTTTCTTCAGCAGCAACTGTTTCATCAGAATTCTCAGAAACAGCTTCCTCAGTCACTGGATTGTCTGAACTTTCGGACACGACTTCTTCAGAAGCAGTATTTGTTGTATTATCAGGCGCACCATCCTCAGATACAGCAGTTGATGGTGTCTCAATAACTACCTCATCAGCATTGTCTGCTGGGGTCACAACAATCTTCTCCTCAGCAGCGGCATTAGTTGGATTCACAACCACAGTTGCTTCGGCAGCGATCTTACCAGGATTTGACGATTCCTCTTTCTCTAGTGCATATTGCTACCATGAACAAAATATACTTATAAGTTTAAATTATGAGGATATTCATTCCACCCTGTCGGAGATAAGTGAAGCCTCTATAACGCAAGAAATATGCTCATTTTTTTCTCTTCAAAAAGTTAGGCAAGCTAAATCAATTGGCATTTTTTATTTCTTTGGGCAGCAATAATTAAGCTGATCAAGTGTACAAGGACTAGCCATTCTTGAAACCTTTTTCGATGATAAAACCAACAAATATAAACAGCTAAGATCGTTGATTCTAATCATATTACAGCTATTGGAGTAAGGTAATCGACAAGAAAACCTTGCAAAGGCTGCAAGGGGCAAGGGAAATAGTACAAATGCTCGCAATAGGATAAAAAATGAACAGACTAAAAACATTAATACTTAACTGGATAAATATGTCTGGACCAGGAATTTCATTTATCGTTATGCCAACAGTAGTGACTTTCTAACATCAAAACCAAAATTACTAATCTATTCAAGATCCTAGCATTCAAAATAACTGTATGCATCCCTCCTAAACGAAAACCTATTACTGATTCATTATTCGTGGGGTCTGTTTTTAGGTCAAAACCCAGTCCATATACAAACATCTTTTACCAAAATTCCACCTAAGGAAAACAAAGTCGAGCTTGAGTACTTTGTAGATCTAATTATCGAACTACATTTAAGACATCAATTTTCGTCAAAACCCATACACAGATTCAATGAGTACATAAACAGATCAATCTAATTCAGAATGTAACCAATTATAAACACGAAATTAGGCTTACCTTTTAGATCTAAATCATGGTAACTTAGATATGGGGAATATTATGAGATTGAGATAATATACCTGTGCTAGGGTTAGGGTTTTTTCGACTTCCGCCATTGCTATTGCTGTAGTTGTTGTACTACGACTACTTCTGCTTTCGTCTCTCGATATGTAGAGAGAGAAAAAGAAAAAAGAAAAAGAAAGATAGAAAGAAAGAAGAGTGACGGCTAAATAGTAATTAGCTACGTGGCATCATCTCGTACGAAATTCATTAGATGATGAGACGAATCATGATTATTGTTTGGGGGAAAAAAGGTCAAGGATGTTTGACCCAAACTTTGGTTGGAAACGAAGAGAGGTTGGAACCTAGTTAATTTGCATTTAGAAGCAAAATAAAAAATCATTTATTCAACTATTTTTGTTAATATCTAATTTGTCCCTAATTAATTAGTAAAAAATAAATGGTGTTAGAAGTGAAATTAATTAGTGTTCATTAATCATCAACTTTTTTTTTAAGAACATCAAACTAGAATCGATGGATGTTCACGTCGTCGAGGCCGATTCTGTTTAATGGTCCTCATTCACGAAGAACATTAAGAATCGGGGGACGATTTTACTCTAGCAGCAGAATGACCATTCATTTCGGCTATTTATAACATCACTAACCTCAACTAACTAACTCTAGTTTGGTTACAGTTACAACACCCTTTATTGAAACCTCAACTAGCTAACTGTAATTTAAAAGAAATCTGATATATCTTTAAGAACCGGTTTTTTGAGTCTATTGAAAAATCAACACCCTTTACAAGTTACAGTTACAACAAAACCAAGTCACAACAAAACCAAGTCTTAAAGAACTGACTGCACAACACTGCAACAATCGTTCCCCAAAATACCATTCTAAGCCTACTACAATGCCGAGAAAGGACTGATCCATTACAACGACTACCATTTTCAAACCATTTCAAAAATAATTAAACATAATATGTTTTCATAAAGGCTAAATTAGACAATTAAGGCTTGCGACATCAAGTCTACATAATACACAAAATACAACATAAGTCTTATATCCGTCAATGACGTTACGGCATAGCACTGTCTGCGACACATGAGACCATAAACCTGGACATGTGCTAACAGTCTCGAAGAGCATTAGTCCAGCATAAGTGCTAAAAATCTTTGGTTTTCGACAAGGTTATGAGTTCCTTCACCGTTCAATGTTACCGGTTCCTGAGAAAATGCACAAATATCAACAAAGTAACAAACAAAGTGAGTTCTTAACAAGTCTTTGTTGGCAAAAATAAGCTGCACGACAAAATGTTACTACTACAGACCCTGCATACACTGAATTCGTGATGATATAGAACTATGGGTATGATATTTTATATGGAGTACTTTGGTAGGACGTCACCGTTCAATAAAATAAAACTACTACAGACCCTGCTTGACAGGGTGCAATACTACAAAGGGATTGTGTTAACATTGCGCATCCCGATCAAAATAGTTAGATCCATCGTCTAACTATCACGACACAATTTTACTGTTACGACACATCTACAACAGAAAGAGAAAATTCAATTTCACTCATTCACTCCATGGACTAGTCTAGATATGACTTCTGCCATGGACATACAATTTTATCAGCAGATTCTTCTTTTAAAATGTGCAACCCATGTCTTAGTATCCCCCATGTCGGTAAGTTTCTCTTATTTGTGTTTAAAACTAAGTGATAAGTCCAAACAAGTATACCCAAACCCAAATAAATATGTTCTAGTTACCATTTATGTGGTAACTAATAAAAATTTAATTTTACAGAATAAGGTTTAGGTATGTACCTCAACGCGAAATTGGGGACAATAGTAATTAGGGATTGGCATGGAATCTTGATGTAGAGTTGAACTGTCCAGTACTTCTTCAACATCTGAATCACTATATATTACTTCTTCTACATCTGAGTCTATACAACAGTTGATGTCAGTTCTATAAGAACCTAAATAAACAGAAAAAAAAATACTCTAAAAAGGAAAATAAGATAATAAAATTATGACTGCACACCTGCACTTTGGGGCTTTCTAATTTTTTCATCCTTTCTTACCACTTCCATTTGGGTAGTTTTCTTTTTTTGCCTTTTTTCTCTCCGTCACTGGATCATGCTGAGTATTTCTTTTTCTTTTCCCTGTTAACGGTTTAGTTTTGGTAGGTTTCTTTGTTGGTTTGGCTTCACTGGGCTTATTTTCTTGCTATTTCTTCCTTATTACTAATTTGCGTCGACATTTCACTTTACCTTTCTCTACTGATGATTTGATTCTCCCAGTCTTCTTGCTTGATTTTTTACTTCGAGGAGGGGCTCGCAGTGTTATGTTAGCACTCATCGGAAGTTGGATGCTTGTTTGACTTATGTTTTCATTGTTCTCATCCGTAGCATTGATAATCTTTTCGGCTTGATCATCTTGAGTAGACTTCAAAAAATTATCTAACTCACCTAGTACTCCAGTCAGCAACTTCTTCGTAAAGGAACTATAAGTTCCAGTGCTTGTACCTTTCATGGCTAAAGATAAAGTCATACGTGCTAAGTCGCTGTACTCGAGGGATGATGACCCATTGTTGCCTTGAATACCAGCACCATTTTTCTTAGGCTCTTCAATACCAGCACCATTTTTCGCATCTACTGTCCAACGACTTAGATAATATTGCGATGGGAGATCATACACTTGGTGGGTATGCAATATCTTCATAGAGTGGGAACATATCATTCCCATAAACTGGAAATGCTTACAACTACATTGAATAAAGAGTTGAACGTAACATTACAAGAACATGGAAATTTAAATGATGTTACCTTGTAGGTATATATTGGTCCATCATGATCAACAATTTCTAGAATCAAATCTAGAGTTTGTGTATATTCCTTTTGGAAGTGAGCAAACATCGTTGCTGTATAAAGTTCTGAAGCTCGAGCTTCAAGTGGCTAGTGACTTTGCAAAGGTGTTTTTTTTTTTTGCGTGCTTCTGAAATCTTCAGCTTTTTCTTCATCTCGTCGACAAGTAAGAACCTTATCATATTGAAGGACGAAACTCTTGTGATAAAGTTCTTTTAAAACACTTCTTCAAAAAACTGTTCATACCTTCGCTCCGTTGTGTAGTTGTCATACCAGCACAAAAGTGTAACTGACCATATACTTGAGCCCACTTCTTTTTTTTCTTATATAAAGTTCTCAACCATTTATTATCTGTCAGTTTGTATTTCTTAAGCAAGGATTTCCACATTAACTCGAATTCTTCCTCGGTCTCATTTTCGTATATACACCTTTTGAAATCCATGGCAAAAAATTCAGAACTTGCAAATACATGGGAGAGGTGCTTCGCAGCCAGTTGGAAAATATGCCAAAGGCAAAGTCGGTGATGAGTATTCGGGAATGTCTGTTTGATTGCATTCTTAATAGGTGTTGTTTGATCGGTGAAAATCATCTGTAGATGTTTCCCGTTCATGGCATTCAGAAATGTCTTAAACAGCCATACAAACGAGTCTGTGCTCTCGTCTAGTAATAATGTACATCCAAAAAGAGTTGTCTGGCCATGATTATTTACCCCAACAAAAGGTGCAAACGGTTTATCATACTCATTAGTTCCAAATATTATGTCAAATACCAACACATCACCAAAGAAACCATAGTCCATCTTACATTTGGCGTCACTCCAGAAACAATTGCATAACTAACTAGTCGCATCCATTTCAATCAATTGCATAAAAGAAATATGGATTTTCTTTTTGCATTTCTTGAAAGTACTCTAACAAATGCTCAGCATCACCTTTCCCTAACATATATTGACGCCTTCTTTTTTGTATATGATTGTTACAATCCATTTTGGTGAAATTCAGATTTTGAGACCCTCCCGATTCAACACTGAAGTATGCAAAAATATTTTTTTGACTTATACCTGCGTAATGAATATTTTCAATTAATCTTGCTTGAGCACTCTCTATTTTCCTTTGTGATCTCAACGTATGAACTTGATCTGAACATGTAAGCAAGTGGTTGTGTTCTTCCACAAATTCTACTATGGAATATTTTAAATCATCACTTTGCAGTTTAATGACCAACTTTGCATCGCAACCTATTCGTGCGTGCAAGCGTCGTTTCAATGGAGACCCTCTTGGATGCTGCCGATACTCTCCTTGGTTTGAACAAACTAGAACTCTTCTTGAAATCGTTTTATCTTTACGGTGAGTGGTTGAATCTTTCCGTATGCTAAACTCAACGCCTCTAGCATAACGATTATAATAGTCATATGCCATTTGTTCCGAATCGAATTTCATACCAATTTTTGGCAACTCGTTGTTAATACCATTTGTTGGAACATCATTTTCCATAGTAATTTTATCAAGTTCTTCTTCCTGCAACGAATAAGGTTGAAGAATCACCATGACCGATTCATCACGCACAATATCATAAGTAAATTACTTTGAATAATACATCCACTATCTAATACCCTATTAAATAGTTACACTTGAACATGCTCATACTCATTCAAACCATCAATCAAACAGTTGACAGTATGCTAGGACAAGAGTTAATGTAGAGTGCTAAGACAAAAAGATTAATTAGTCATAGATAATTTCATGAAATCAACCTCTGTAAAGAGAAAACTACCTTGTTTAGATTGTGAGATATCTTGAAGACTTATATTTTTCTTTGATTTCACCTGAATATGAAACATAGGGTTTTAATTTCTCTAGTTTCTTCACGATTTCGCAAGTACCGGATTTTTTTTTTTTGATCTAAATCAACGATAATACAAATTTGTATGCCATTCAAAACCTAGTAATACGATATTCACATTGAGTTTTCTTTAGAAAGTTTTCTGATCTTTTTTTCGGGCGGCAAATAAGAAACTATGGCGCCAAAACGATAGACATTGGGTTTTCTTATACTGCAGTGAAAAAGCTAATCCCAACCTAGGGTAAACTAATCGTGGTTAACCCCAACTATACTGACGTCACAAATAGGCAAATAAGTGGACACAGTGCTGCTAGAGCAAAGTTGTTCTAGCAGTGCTAGAGCAAAATTTTCTCCTAAGAATCGCTACGCATTTATTTATCTATAGGCTGAATTCAAGAATCGGCGATGTGGATTGTATTTACAATCTGATTGGGACATTTATTTATTCTGATTGTAACAACCAATGTGGATGTTTTCTATAAAGCGAATAAATTAGCACCACAACGAATTTTTGTCTCGATGAAAGTCTCTTCATGGTTATTCCAACTGTTGTTACAACTGAGGACAATACTGAACTTTGTAGATGTCCAGATAATCAAAAGATTCTAAATTCCCTTAAATCAATGGAGAACTGGAGTGAACTAGGCCCGGAGGGTTTTCAGGTAGGCTGAAAAGGCGAGGGTACCAAAATATACCTCAAGCTAAAACTTTTCCTACATATAAGTCCTTTCTCCGAAAGTGATTGTCTATGGACTGAGTCGAGACAATACAACTAATCGGTTCACACTTCTTGTGATCGTCTATGGATACGAGATCGAGACAATACAACAACGAAGTATGTTTACTTGATACAAAGGTTCGGACTTAACCAAACACAATAGGATTGCTTATCAAGTAAATAGGAATTAACGTTTGTGTGATTTACTTTAATTATAATAAAATAATTATAATGCGGAAAATAAAAGTAAATGACACAGCAAGATTTTGTTAACGAGGAAACCGCAAATGCAGAAAACCCCTGGGACCTTTTCCAGAATTGAATACTCTCAGGATTAAGCCGCTACACAAAATTACACCTAACTTCGTATAGTTGAGACCAAGTAACTAACCCTATAGTTCACTTAGTTCCGCATGTATTCCCACGCCTCCGACTTATGAATAAGTCACGTACTTGGAACAATTCCTTTGGTTCGTATTCCAAATAGTAAAGGAACAACAAATCTATTTGGTATCAACTCTATTCAACCAAGTGATATGAGTCGGACAAAGGCTCTTCTGTTTATCTTAACATAAACTCCTTCGTCGGGTCCTTAGATCTATCTTATGTTCAATCACCCAAAGGTAATCGTTTAAGATTAAGCCAATCAATACCTTTAATCACAAGGAAACGTATTGATGCCGATCTACTCAATTAATCAATCCAATCTACCACAAGGATAAACCGATTATTAATTGGATCCTCTTTTACCGAAACAAGTATTGTGCACACCAAAGATTATAAAACCCAAGTCAGATCTTCAATATCTTCTTTGTCTTCAAATCTTCTTAAATATTCAATAAAAACTTGCACACAATCACTTGAATCTCTTGTGATCAATCACGCACAGAACGGAGTCTGTTAACAATGGATTATCACAAGATGGTCTTTAAAACTAACAACAGTCTAAAGATCCCTGTCGAAACTCTGAACTAGTTTGAGTGAATCTTATATCAGAAGAGAAGATTCTCAAGAATAAACAAACTAGGTGCAATCAGATTTCAACCACCGTTAGTCAATCAAATCAATCAAAAAACAAAGATAAACCGCAATTATCTAGTTTCCCACCAACGGGTCGCGCTAGAGCTTCTCAATCCCAAAGAAGACTTTAAACTGAGCGGTCGTAAGAGATTTCGCCTAATTAGGTTACTCTCCTCTCAGAATAGGCGGATACACCAGTAACAACAACAAAAGAGTAAATCTGTTGTTACGAAGGATTAGTTTTCTAGAAAGTCAAACTTCGTGTATTTATAGACAAGGAAGTTTGGACACCAAGGAATTTCCAAAACCGAAAATATTCTCAAGATATTCATAAAAGCACAGATTCGGTTTTCATAATTCCTGAAAATGCTCTGTCCAAAAATAACGATCGAAATCTCTCGGAAAATCTAATTAGTAAATGCACATTACTAATTCTATAATTTCCCTACAAAATGAAATTGATAACGTTTATTAAAAGATTCTCAACTTACTTATGTTTCGATCCTGGGATTCTCTTCCCTTAGCCGTTTAGGAATATCTTTGAACAATTATAGAAATAAACATTCACAACACGTGTTCAAAGTTTGTCGACATCTTAACTTTGTAAGTTGTCTTTCACCCTTACAACCTTGAAACCGATTTGCCACACTTCCAAACAAGTTTAGAATTGGTTCATCTGACTTTTAATAACTATGTGATAGATCAAACCAACATTCAATCACAATCATGGGTTTATGGTTCTACCAAAACAAGTTTCGGTTCTACCTCCGTGTGAGTACTGTGCATAGTCACACTAGCTTCCCAAAAGTTCGGTTGACTAGGTACTAGGATCGGTTCCTCACATATATATGGTATCTAACTTATATGTGTTGCACATGTCCATAGGATCGGTTACCCTTTCTGCTATAAACCTTGTTGCACCCCATACAAGGATCGGTTCCCTTTGATGTACTGCACCCCTTACTAGGATCAATTCCCTTTCCCTTACTAGGATCGGTTCCCTTTCCCTTACAAGGATCGGTTCCCTTTCCCTTACAAGGTCAGACATACAAAATCCGATCATACCACAGGTGATTACTTAAGATCAGTTTTACTAATAAAAGTTATACCAATACATAAGTCAGGCCTTTGTGAACAGTTCTACCAAGAACACAACAAGTTATGAGCGGTTATACTTTATCACACATATTGGTTGTTCATAAGATATGCAATGAATAACAAAACCAATAACACCTGGCAATATCCTTTTCGGTTCACAAACAAGTTTATGAACTTACTTCCTTAGAACACATGTAAACATTGTTCCCTAGGATGAAATCCTCACCTCATACCTATACATAATCACAATAGCATTCAAATGATTATGTCGATGTCTTATCTACAAAGTTTAATAGTTAAGCAATAAACCTCGTATTGTATTCCTTAATACCATGTCTATCTAGAGTTCAAATATGCTTCACAGTTATGTTTTCAATATGCACGACTTGAAAGATACGTTAGGGAATGAAACAGTTCAAGTCAAATATCACTAACCTCAAGTGGAAGGATGATTGTTGTCGTTGTAGCTCCTTGCTTCTTCACATCTTCAAGTCTTCGCAATACTTGTAATGTCTCATATCCTAATACTTTCAAGCTAACTTATACGATGTTTAACTCTAGTACATAATCAAGCGACTCTTAACATGAGTTTTGATTCACTAAAATATGACAACCAAACTTGACATACCAACGCTTGGTGGGTTCAACCGAGCCATGCTCTAACAATCTCCCTCTTTGTCAATTTTAGTGACAAAACTCTTACATCATATGGATAAACAAATTACAATAATTCATTACAATCCGCTTGATTCCCGATTCAATAGCACAGTGAAACTTCTTACATTCAATCCTTGAAAATGTCGATGTTGACATTATAATAACAAAGCTATTACTCCCCCTAAGGAAGATAGGTAGATATTCAATATGCACATCTTTGTTATACCAAACATATGACATGTTACTCCCCCTTAGTCTGTGCTTTCACTCTTTCGTTAAATAAAAACATTCAAGTACCAATGTTCTTTTCCCTAGCGATGCCAATCGATATAAATATCAATGCCACCATCACCTGTTTACTCCATATATTTCTCCCCCTTTTTGTCACAAAAATGACAAAGAAACGAAAAAATAAAGGATAACACGAAAAGAATCTTTCAAATCTCAGAATAGACTTGCAAACCTGTAGAGTTAGGCACGAGGGTTCCACACATCATGTTCTGATAACCAATATCAAAACCGAAACTACAAGTAGTCTTATTTTGATATGTTACTAAGGAAACAGTTGTCCGAAACAATTTTTCCAATTCAATTTAGCAAACCAAAAACAACTAAGCATATTAGTCCCTTTGCTAAACCGATTGTTCAAAAACAACCGCTTAATTCGATAAGACCAAAATAAAGATAAACTCCACTTTTCTCATCAGGTTCTAATTATCCATAAACTTAGACCTTTCAATTTTAAACAAGAAAAGTACTAGGTTAGTTAACTAGCATTTCTTGTTTAGGCATTCGATTAGACTTGAATAACCGAAACCTTACTTCGATAAGTCAAACTAAGATCAAAATTAACTTAGTTTCTTATCCGGAATCGAATTGGACTAAACAACTCATCCCGTACACATATTATTTCGTTAAGCCATAAATAATTCATACAAACCAAAATAAATCAACTTGCATAATTATTCACCTCAATCGGAAGCAATTGAAACAACATAGACATTATAAGCACCGCAATTGCACCGTAATTTTGTAAGCCTAAACGATTGATACCATACAAAAGCAAGATAACAATATTTTTTCTTAACCGGAACCAATTGAATCACACACACACATCAATTGTACCGAAATTTTGTAAGCCTAAACAATTGATACCACACAATAAAGCAAGATAACAATAGTTTTTCTTAACCAGAACCAATTGAAACACACATCCACACACACATCATGGAATAAATATCAATTGAACCGAAATTTTGTTAAGCAAAAGCAACAAATATATATAATAGAAACTCAGGCTTTTCTTAAATAGGAAAACAATTAACTAACAAGATTGTTACCTCAAATTTCGCATCCACTTCTCCAATAGGATTGCATCTTCGCCCAGGGAGAATTGGTATCGAAATATCACCTCGTTGTCATCCTTATGCGTGAACAAAAGAATAACAACACATTTCAACCTTTACCAGAGAAAGGTTGAAAACCGGTTTTAACAATTGCAAGCAAAAGTTGAAAACCGTCGAAACACATATGCTTTTATGCTAAACCAAAACCGATTCAACATATTGTGACTTTTTCACATATTGTTTCTATTAGAACCCCTCATAATCCTTTGATAAAGCCTACCTACTAGGGATAGAACTTAATCCCCCTAAATCAAAAATTCACCCAAACCATGAGGGTTCACAATATGAGATCGAATATTAAGGTAGTAAAACCGAAATCAAACATCCCATAAACATACATAGCAATAAGAGAAAAGCAATTAAGCACAGGCTATGTAAACCGAAAACTATCACAAGAAAAATTACCAATCAAATAATTTTATTCATAATAGACCAATACAATCAATGAAAGAAATCAAAAATTGATGTCTATTAAACTAGATAAAGTATTACAGCAAATAACTTGATCTCTAGTAACCTTCCAACAGGTGCTTTTCAAAGATCATCTTCAATTTCCTCAAATTTTTCAGGATCTTCATCAACAACATCACGACTGATATCTCAGATTCTGCACACAGTACCTTGGTTATGTTCACAGGCTAAAGCATTAACCTTTCGATTAATATTCCTAGAATACTCCCTATTACCGATTCCAAGTTTAATCAATTTCCTTTGGTTACGGATAACGGTTCTTAGTAATGCTGCCTGTCTATGATGAGTTTCGATGGTACCGAGGAGGACTTGTCGAAGATTGATAATATCAACCTCAGCATCCAAACTGTTTTGGACAAGGAGATGAGTCATATCATCCTTTTCATTATCGGTATTTTCACAACCAGATTTCTTGACGGCATTATCAAGATGAGTATTATCCTTAGAAGTCATTCCACTCAAGGCTTTCAGAAGTTGTGCTTGAGATCTGGTTTGAGAATACATCCTTTAGTATAAGTTCTCAGACACGTTGAGTACAAATATTTGAATACCTTTAACACATTCCAAACATAGATATCAGCCTTAAATAAATAATTCTGACAAGATTTGAAGATATTTTCGCATCTTAATGTGTTAAAGAAACACAATATACTCCAAAGAGATTTTCTCCAAAATAGGTATCAGAAGATACTAACTTATCCTTTTTACACAAGTTGTTGTAAGACAACCTTTCTACACTTAAAGATGATTAATATATCCTTAAGGTAGATTGTGTAATCTCTCTATATTGAATAAGAGATATTAGTAGGATACCAGCTGCCCATGTATGTGTGCTTCCTTACATCCGAAGATTGGGCAAAGTAAGGATGCACATTCCAATGCGGTTACGCGCTGGGATGAGGATAATCCTCATCATACATCACATGAGAAGATATTTCTCCCTTTTGAACATGATCATGTTCTTCTTCGTGGGTTCTGAACCCATCCTCTTTGTTAAGGGAATTGCGAGATACAATATCCTTAATTACATCTTGTGCCCAGGATGGTATGTTCCTCGAACTTGAACCCGTTTTGTCTAGATCTGCCAGTCGACATTTTGCTAACATCTCTTGTTCAAGACGTTCTATATGTACTCTTAAGGTTTTCATTCCTTGCTAGAAATGTTTTTCTAAACACTTGTTCAGATATACCTCCTGACATGTTACAGTAAGGAGTTTCTCAATAAGGACCTTATTCCTTATCTGTGAGTGTTCCAACGATTGAGTAAGAATTTCACACTCTTTAGTCTGTTGATGAACTTCATTGCATAAAGCTAGTTTTTGTTCCTCATAATCTATCAGATTATTTTGAAGACTAAGTGTTTCTCGCTTTCCTTCACATATTCTTACATTCATTTGAACGATAAGTTCTAGGACATCATCTAGACTGTCAATGGATTTACCCTTTTCTGAAATTTTTTCAATATGTTTGAAAAAGCTTTCTATCACCTTACGAAATTCAGAACTTGGGCAGACAAGAGAATCGAATCTCTTTTCAGACGATTTTTCACAATAAATTGGAGACGAGTCCAAACCATGTCTCTTGAGTTTCGAACTCACTTTTTTGTGAATAGAAACCTGATCCGCAATCAAAATATTAGTCATAGACTTTTCCTTGATTCTCGAAAAGACTTTCGAGACTAATTTCCATTGGTTTTCCTTGAGATCTTATTCTCATTATCTTGACTTACGTTAACTGAATCATCCTTTGGATTCATTCTTATAGGTTGGATCGCACCAAACACAGGTTGTTAGATCTTTTCGTGTTTGCCCGCTCTGATACCAAATGAAAAGGCGAGGGTACCCAAATATACCTCAAGCTAAAACTTTTCCTACCTATAAGTCCTTTCTCCGAAAGTGATTGTCTATGAACCGAGTCGAGACAATACAACTAATCGGTTCACACTTCATGTGATCGTCTATGGATACAAGATCGAGACAACACAACAATGAAGTATGTTCACTTGATACAAAGGTTCGGACTTAACCAAACACAATAGGATTGCTTATCAAGTAAATAGGAATTAACGTTTGTGTGATTTACTTTAATTGTAATAAAACAATTATAATGCGGAAAATAAAAGTAAATGACACAACAAGATTTTGTTAACGAGGAAGCCGCAAATGCAGAAAAACCCTGGGACCTTGTCCAGAATTGAATACTCTCGGGATTAAGCCGCTACACAAAATTACACCTAACTTCGTATAGTTGAGACCAAGTAACTAACCCTATAGTTCACTTAGTTCCGTCTGTATTCCCACGCCTCCGACTTGTGAATAAGTCACGTACTTGGAACAATTCCTTTGGGTTGTATTCCAAACAGTAAAGGAACAACAAATCTGTTTGGTATCAACTCTATTCAACCAAGTGATATGAGTCGGACAAAGGCTCTTCTGTTTATCTTAACACTAGGTCTTAACCCGTGCCGTAACAGCACGGGATGTTTTGTCTCTAATACGACATTGTTCACCTTCCTCTTGCTTCATTTTTTTCATGAGTAATTATTTTGATATTCAAATAGGTTTTGGGCAGAAAAATAATGGGTTACCTGATCTTTTTATTTTACTTAAGCATGTTATTTCAATTTAGTATCTGGACTGAGTAATAATGTTGTGCCAACATCAAAAAAAAATAAAAAAAAGAAGATATTTTCCCCATTTATTGTTCCATCAGACCGTAATTTTAAATTTCAAAAAGAATATTTCTTATAACAGTACATATACCTAAATTGGAAATCCAACTCCATGATGTTTACGACTATATTGGTTCCGAAATTATCGATAACTAAGGCTATAAGGAGTTAAGCAAAAAGCGATAATATTTTCCCTACTATAGATAAAAACTATTTATTTATTTTTTGCAAAATGTGAAAATTATAAAAATAAAGAACCCTTGGCTATTGGAAGGCTGAGATATACACATGTAAGCTGAAAAAATAAACTTATAAAAGTAAATCAAAACATGTGTAAGATTCTTTCTCAATCATATTGATAACATAAAATTGAAGAAATTCGTGGATAAAAAGATTTCACACCAACTATGCTAAGTAGTGCATGAACGACGTTCTCACATCTAGTGTTACTCAAGTAATTTGGAGCAATAAAGAGCATAGTTATATTGATATTTGTATCTACATAAATTCAACTAACCTTCTGAAGAAAAATTATTAGTTTCAAGGTAGAGCCGACACAATATTCTGTCGCCTTCCATGTGTAGAACACACACTGGGTTTAATCGGCCTTGAGATTAAACAAATACCCCATTATTAGTCAAATAATGTCTATAAATACAGGATCGAAACAAAGTGCTAACTGGAAAAATGAGAGACTAACATCAGTGTTACAAAGAAAATACCCTATATGTACTAAATTTTGTTAACCAAACATGTATTCAAATTAAAAAGTCATCAACTTAACATGAAAATATAAAAGAACCCAAGAATAAATACTTGCATAAACAAAACTTATAAGAGAATTTTGTTATTATTAAATACCTTTAAAATCACAATTAGAGATTTAATTGCATGCCTTGTTAAAAATTACGGTAGGACGAAATCACCAAATTAATCTGTAGAAATTTCACTGGATATGTAGCAACTCAGAGATGTTAACACTGATGGTGCACTACACCATTTTTAGGAATTAGCAACGGAGCCTGGACGTTGCTGACCGGGGTCGCAACGATAGGTTGACGTTTCAAAACACGGTGTTGCAGTTTTTCGCAACGGCATAAGCTCCGTTGCGATTCTTGGTCGAGAACGGAGATTCGCAACGTCATCGTGCCGTTGCGACTTTGCTTATTCGCAACCAAGGTCTGCCGTTGCTAAGCTGTTTCTAATTACAGGAATACCCCTACCCGGAACTATGGTTCCGGTTCTAATTTGTTGGTTCTGGTTCTAATTTAGCAACAGAACATCGACGTTGCTAAGCTTTTGCAAATGTAAAAAAAAAAGGTCGGTCTTCATTGACCTGGTCAAAATCCATTCCCCCACATTTACCCCACTGCAGTTACCCAGTTCCCCATATTCAGCATTCCACAGATATACAAACTTCTACACTTTCAATTCCATATTTACCATTATGAAATAAGAATTCTTCAATTGAAGTGTTTGAATCAAGATCAGATAATAAACATGAGAATAAAGATCAGTCATGTTAAGATCCCAAAATAGCATCTTTATATATGAATAAAGATAATAAAGATAAAATTTAAAACTTCACAAAAATAAAGTAACAATATTAACGAGCATCTTTACATCATATTTTAACGAGCATCTTTACATCAGATTTCTTGTAAGTTCAACTCATACATGTGGTAAGCATGACTAATACTAGATTCGAGTATGACGGTTAAGGAGCCAAATTCCAATACATCGTACTTAACTTTCTTCAATTTTTTTGTACATTTTGTGGATCCATATAGTCAGGTTTCTCCTAGTAAAAGAAGAAAAGTTGTCATGCTGTCAATAATGCCAAGACATCGATGTAACTAATACTTTAATTATATTTGTATGCTTGATATAAGTTTAAAAATCCTAATCCTAGTAAAAGAAGAAAAGTTGTCAAAATAACAAAGCTCCCATGCTGTCAATAATTCCAAAACACTGATATTTGGGAAATCGATCAATGTGGTACTTCCATTGGCTAAAAGTAATCAAAAACAAATTATGGTATATATACTCAACTTGAGTAATTTAGAGATGACAAAAATCTGAAACCAACTAACTCACCAATTCGGTAGATTCCTATGCTAAAATATCAGATATTGTAAAGCCAAGTATCTCTAAAATTTACATCTTTCTAAAACTAGCAACTGAATCCATATAATTTAACGATGAAGATTTTAGGTGCACAAATGGTAAGGTCAGCGCTTGCATGCGTTTAAGCTTTAAACAAATAAATAGAAAGACTTATATAGTTAATCAATAGTTTAAAAAACCAACAAGGTTGGACAACCAAGAGTCATAACTTAACGCAAAAGCTTGGGTCGTGACTAAAGTGCCCGACTCAAAATTTGACCACATAATGATAAATAACACCTCGATTCTTGGAACAAATAAAACCTAGAGATTGAGTGCATCAGACAAACTTTGATAGAGATGAAAGATAGTAAGATACTTTTTGGTCGGCATGCATTAATCACCATGGAGATCATAGACGCTAATTCACTGAAATATTGCTCAAAGACCTTTTGTGTTTTTTAGAGAATTCATGTTCACTTTGTTGATTATTAGAACTATAACGACAAGCCTAGAACACATAAAACTTGCCAAATTACACAAACAGGCTATTGAAGGGATCGACTACCACTAAATGTCTAAATGTGAGGTTTTCATTTGTGGGGATCGGGGAAGAAAACTAACCTGTGCGCATATGGTGCACAATCTCCAAAAATAGACCATACCAGAGCCTCACAATCAAGGAATAAGTCTTTCAGTGATTCTTGCATCTGCCAAAAAGTAGAAATAAAATCTTCATATCATGTTCGATACCCAAAGTAAACATATCAGCATCATGCAAATACTTGAATTTGACCCATTGGAAACCACAAGACATAAAAGAAAATACCTGGAGGGAATGTTTAAGATCAAAACTAGCATCAGATCATGCCAGTAGAAACTTCTGAATGCAAACACAAGCCTTTACAAAAAAAAAAAAAAAAAAAAAAACTTCATCAAAGACAAGGCAGAACATAGAGAACAATAGACTAGGCAACAACATTTGTTACACACTAGATGATGAATCAAATCACACATGGGCCACATGTATATGATTATCTTCTCCAACCTTCCTCAAATTAAATACACCCTTTTCTTTCGACACCTTTCAAGATGTAGGCAGACACCCTAAGAGCAAATAAACAAAAACAAACATCACTATCTACAGAGCATTTAAGGGGGGAAATATGAGAAGGAAAAATCAAAATTCATTACAACAAAAGATTCAGAATCTGAGATTAAGAAATAAAACTGAGGAGGAATGATGATGGATACTCACCCATGGCATCTACATGATTCAGGGAAGAGATAACAGAAACACGGAGGAACAATGAGACCAGACAATTCCCAGACCACATAAAGGTGGATGTAAGGACTAAGTAGACCCTGTAAGGGGAAAAGCCAAACAAACAATTGAATTTGGTACAAAGGGAGGAATGTTTACGAAAAAGCAACTAATTTGATGCACAACAATAGCAGCTTGGAAGGAAAAAAAAGCTACCAGGCCCAAAGCATGGTCAAAAAAATATATACTACATTCTGCAAATAATCATACCTTAAAGAGGAAAATGAAGAGCCTTGCCTGGTTTGTAATCTGCAAAGTAGGACAAAAAGAAAACAGTGAATTCGGTGTGATCCCATACAAGCAAGCTAAAAATACAAATCACCGATTTACATCCACCGTAAGAGAACCAATCCATCTAAATATGATGGAGAACAAGCTTCATCTCCAAATCCATATGCTCTCCTAAAACCCGGAGCAGAACATAACACCTTAGCAACTATTTGAATTTGACACGAGTTGTATTGTAACAAAACGATCCATCCAACAAGGACACCGAAGAAGCTCCCAACCGAAATCCGGTGGCTTTACCAAAACCCAGAGACAGCCCAAACAAAATTCCTTTTGAAGTAAAGAAGAAGAGAATTCAAACTGGATAACCCAATGGTATAGTGGGGTAATGCACCCATCGTATCATGCCAGTAGAAACTAGAAACTTCTAAGCATAAGATCAATAAGATTGTATGAAATTCTAACATCGTCATGGCAACAAAAATCCCTAACTAAAAAAACACAAAGTAAGAACATAAGCGCTTCATTAAGAATCTGGGTCCTTAAACCCCTAACCCAAACATTGAGCAGGACATATTAATCTTCAGGGGATAAGAAAGCATGCATAAACTCTACAATCTTCACTTTGCCTATACAGTAACAAGAATAACATGCCGTTCGTAAAAATAGTCCCCTAATTCAAAACCAATTTATACCAAATAACAGATTATAAGGGGTGGATGATGGCAATAAGCAACAACTACCCATGACGACCACGCGATTTGCGAAGGCAACTTGTGTAATACAGAGGTTTTAATTGAAGCTAGCCCTTGCAAACCAAGAAGAAGAAAATGACTACATCATATATTTCTCGTCTTTGCTCTCACAAGCACAACCTCACATGTTTATACTCACCTACAACTCCTAAGTTCTAGTGAGCTATCGGGATAATCTTAACACGCGATACTGTAATTTTAGCTTGTCCCCTTTTAAAGAAAACAAGGACAAGGATCTTGAACACATCTCACAACTTACACACTTAGAATTTCACATACACATCCATCAATTCCCATATGAAGGTAATAGACTACTAATACGCAGGCATTAACAAATTATGCCTCTCTTTTTCTAAATCAAATATCATCACAGGTTATAATTCTTCACATAATTTTTCGTTTCACATCGATATCCAAAGAAAAATACATCACAGCTTCAAGGGAGGTTTAACACGGTCTCTGTTAAAGGGTTTGTTACACAGACTGTGTACCCAAAAATAAATTAATTCAACAATTTCTCCCAGAACAACAACAAATTCAACTTCATCCATCAGATTTTCATAACATAAATTCAAAAAAAAAATAATCAAAAACTAAGTAAGAAATCGTTACCTTCTTTTGTTGAAACTCTGAATCATTCTTCTAGACCTTCAATTTCGTCTTCTACATCATCTCAGAACCTGTTCTTATGAAACCCTAATTCTTTAATTTTTTTTAGACTATTCTTATTTGTAATCGAACTCTCACCTTCTTCATGTTATAATCTTCAAAACCCATACACTGTTTTTTTCTTAATCATCACCAAAATCAAACCCTAATTCCCATTCACAGAAAACCCTAACTTGTCAATTGAATTCTTATACTTAAATCTCTGTATTTTCTCAATTCCTGATTCAACTGTTCTTTTATTGATCCGAGTCTTGTAAACTTCGTCGCTATATCAACTCTCTCAAAACCCTATCCCTGATTCTCAATGAATCATCTTTCTTCTTTCAATCAAAAATCCTAACAAAATCAAATCTAGAAACTCATCATCATTAGACTTGATCCATCTATCTCACTGGATTTATTCATCGACGGCATCAAGAAGTTTTAGAGATGATGTTATTTACGCAGATATGGAGAGGAGATGAAAGTTCAGAGATGGAGAGGAGATGAACGAGTGGAAAAAAAAAATGAGATGTTCTTCTCGATGGACAAGGCATTATAGGTTAACTTGGCTGAAGGGTGGAAAAATAAAAAGGAAGGCTTGACTGAAGTTTGACTTGGGTGTACTTGGTATCCCTAGTGTTCCCGACCACATGCGTGCTTCGCACGCTTGAAAACACTACAGTTGCAATTCGCAACCTCGCTAGTGAGGTTACAAAATTCGAAACGGCAGATTTGCGTTGCGAAAAAGAAGGGCGTTGCAATTAGCAACTAAAATTTTGCAACGACCCCTATGCCGTTGCAAACCTGGGTTGCGAATCCCTAAAAATTGTGTAGTGGTGATGTGCTTCATCTAAGTGTTGTTGGATTGATTACTTGTTTTTAGAAGGTTTCGGTTTTCATTGGAGAAACCGAGAGGGAGCGTTTCATTATATTCATTATCATTTAAAAATCCAAGACCAACTCGCGCTCTATTTACGGGTTCTCAATACAACTGTAGCTTTATCTATTGGAGGGAGAAACCTTGATACTAAATATGCATTTTTTTAGTATTTATTATATAACGTGACATCCAAATGTTTTTTTCTTCTTCTTAATTTTCATGTATTTTAACCAAGTTTATATTATCATTAAGATGATCAACCACATTTCTACTTTATAGTGTTACCCCCTTTTAAAGCGGCACATAATTAACATAGTCAATTATTACTCATCAATACCCGCCAGCACCACAAAACCACCAGATATCACTTTCTTTCTGCACCACCACCACTGCCCATCCCTCATAGAATATTGGGCACACTTATAACTTTTAATCCCAGACGTCATGTATAAAGTTTAAGTTTAACAAACTTAGGTTGTCAATTAATTTATTCAACTATACGTTTTTTGTCAGTACTGAAAATCATGCGTACGAATGGTTACCAAAGATAACAGTGGTACCAAAAACAGCCATTTTGTCTTATATGATTTGGTCATCCCAAAAATATTTGTTACCCGACTTTATTGATCGTTTCAAAAACAACCAACTATATTTTTCACGATACAATGTTACCCGTCATGTAATTTTATTTTATTTTATTATTTTTTGATTCGAAAATAAAAAACCAATACCACCACCATTAAAACCATCCAGCGCCACTATTTCTTCCACCAAAACTAATGTTACCGCCTCCACCACTTAGTAACACCTTCCACCGCTTCCACCACCTACTTCTTCTTCTACTACCACCGCCACCACTAATATCTATTGAAATAATTTTTGTCAAAATTATCTATTGATGGAAATATGTACTCATATTAATTAAGGAACATTTATGATGTAAAATTAATAAATCATTTATCATGAGAAATTAATGAGACACCAATTATTAAAACACTTATACTAATTAATATTTAAGTTGAACAGATCATGACCATAGATTTATCTTCTCTCTAGAAAAATCTGGACCACCACTTACTGATAGGGTGTAGAATACATCCTATTTACTATCTATTGTTTATGCTTTCTTTGCTATTTTTCTTGTAAATTATGTATTTTACGTTTGTTTTGAGTTTTATAGCTACTTTGGAGTCGCACGGAGGAAAAGAAGAAGAAATCACCCAATTTGAGCAAAAAGGGCAAAAAGGTCATTTTACAGGCGATTGATATATGGAGCCCAGTTGAGGTTAAGGGGCAACCCAATTTGGAGGAGTACTAAAGCCAGGCCCAGTCAAGGCTAAGGGGGGTTGTCATCAGAGTACCCCTTATCATTTATCAGAGGGTTTAAGTATCCCTGGGGTGTAACCATCCACCCAAATTATTACACAACCCTAAATCGAGAAGAAATTTCTCTTTCTCAATCAGTTCCATTTTCTCGTTTTTCCAACACCTGAAAGTGAGAAGCTTGACCATGGTCAGCGCCGTTAACCGAGAAGAGACGATGATGTTCGATCTGTGAAGCAGGGAGGTGATGCTGCTGAGTAACGATGTGTGTTTAGATTGAAGCTCTGTTGCAGGAATGGAAGCTGTTTGAAGCAGCAATTGAAGTGATGAAACAATAGATGTATGTTAGGAAATTGACACAGGAATGAAGCTAAAATCGGCTGAAAAATTGGCACGAGATATGCCAGAAAACAAACGGAACTCGTAGGATTTTATACCCGACGAGTTAACTCGGTCCGTAGATGAGCCGATTCAACCCAATCCAAATAAACCAATCAGTAGAGTTAGAAGGCGACTCGGTGTCTGACTTCTCTGCTCCCTTGACCCAATTGACCTGACGGTTTGACCATTTTGACCGTTAGTCCTAACGATGGGACTCGGCGGAATATTCCGTCGAATATACCAAATGACGGTGAAATTTTCGGGTGGCCGGCGGTGACGTTTCCGCCATAATACCGACTTTTCCCAGGCGACCAAAAATTCCAGAATTTTCTATGGACTTCTCTCATGGGTGTGAAGACTTGGACTAGGAATTGGATGGAGAATTTGGTTCAAATTTGGAAAGAGAAGATGGAAGAGTTGAGAAAGGCTTGGATTTGGAAATTGAATGGCTAAAGGAAAAGGATTCTATTCCTTGGAAGATTTGGAGAATATTGAAGCCTATAAATAGAGAAGTTTTCTACATCTTTTACACACCTCTCTACACACACAACACTTGTGTTTTTGTTTTCAAAATTCTTCTTCTTAATTATTTGTGTGAACTTTAAAATTCTCCTTTTAATTATTATTTGTGTGAATTTCAAAAACATGAGTAGCTAATTTTCTTATTGATTGAGGATGAATTCCTAGTTCTTAATACATGATTTGAGTTTTGTTTTAATTCTATCTTGAAGTTTTTCACATGATTATCGTTTGTTTTTACTAATAGGAATGTTTATTCATTCATGATTGATTGATAGATTGTTTAGAGTGCACGCTAAATTGATTTGTTAGTTTAATCTAAATCTAGTATAAGTTAGGGAATAAGTAATCGTTCTCGACACTTTACACAAGTAGAAAACACGAGACCTTGCGGAGGGATTAGTGGAGCGATTGTGTGTAAAAACAACGCTAGAAAGTGGACCAAGCGAACCGAGTTTAACTACTAGTACTAAACCTAAATTCATAGATCTTAATGCATTCGGGAATTACATCTTGTAAGCGAACCTCAAGGTGGTTCTTTTGAATAGAATCGATAACTAAGCGGACTTGTTACTCGGTGAAATAAGGGATTTTGGGGCTAGCTAAGCGGACTGCTATCCTACGGTTGGTGATAATCATGACTAATAACAAGTAGAAAAGAACATAACTTGATTCATTGTTTTGCAAACGAAGAAGGATTCCTTGATCTTGTCTCTCTTATTGATTTCAACTTTACCTTTTAATTGCTTTGTTTATTTTCTTTTGCTTTTTACACCCCCTTTCGTGACAATTTTTACAACTAGAATCTCTTGCTCCTCGTGGGAACGAACTTGACTTCCATTATATTATTTTTAATTGAGTGGAAATAAGATATTAATTTGATTGCACCTACGACACGCATCAAATTTTGGCGCCCGCATGTCCGGGGAGCAACGCCGATTTTTAGTTGTTTTTATTTTTCTTTTTGCTTTATTCTTGCTTTGTTAGATTCTTTACCGTATCTAACTTAGTTTGTGAGAATCTTGTTTCAGTGTTATACCTTTGGTGAATGCTTAAAGAGAGGGCAGACCGAGTCCAATACGTCTTCGATCCGGCACTCAACTAAAGGATTTCATTCGAGCGGTTAACACTCCACTTCCTCCTTCTTCATCAAGTGATTCGGACAAAGAGGAAGAAACAATGGTGAACGTACACTCAAGGACCTAGCTTCTCACAAGCTTGATACACAACAATGGTGTATCCAAACTAACTCAACCTTCGAGATCAAGCCGGGTTGATTAGAGAGTTACCAAAGTTCCATGGCATGGTGAATGAGGACCCAAACAAACATCTTATGGACTTCTATACCATAGTTATGGCTATGCTTCCACCGGAGACTAATGCGGATGGAGCAATGTTGAAAGCTTTCCCGTTTTCTTTGGCGGGCAATGCTAAGGAATGGTTATATTATTTGCCTTCCGGAAGTATCAAAACATGAAATGGGATGAAGAAACTTTTCCTCGAGAGATATTTTCCCGCATCCAAAGCTACTCAAATTCGCAAGGAGATTTGTGGGTTGAAACAACAAGTGGGAGAGTCGTTGTATGAATGTTGGGAGCGATACAAGAGGTTGGTGGCAAGCTGTCCACACCATCAATTTAGTGACGTTATGATACTCCAATACTTCTACGAAGCTCTCCACCCAAGTGATAGGTCTCTTCTTGACGCCGCGGGTGGTGGTGCACTAATGAACAAGACTTTGACCCAAGCTAGAGAGTTGATTGAAAGTATGGCTGCGAACTCGCAACAATTCTACACAAGAGATGAACCTATGGTTAGGCGAGTGCATGAAGTTAGTGATTCATCATCACATCTTGATCAAAGGATGAGTAACATGGAGATAATGATGCAAAGTATGGCCATGTAATTATTCCGGATGGTGAGACCGAACAAGTGAATGCTTTATATCCAAATCAAAGGCCAAGGTATGATCCATACTCCAATACCTATAATCCCGGTTGGAAGGATCATCCCAACTTTAGTTATGCAAACAAGCAAGCGGCGGCTCCTAATCCATATGCACAAAAAGGTGGTTTCCAACAATCACGTTTTCAACCTCAACAACAAGGTGGTTCTCAACAATTCCAACCACAACAAGTCAAGGAGCGTGATTCTTTGAATGATGACAAGCTCAATGCGTTAATGCAAGGTATGCAAGGTCTTACTTCTATGTTCCAACAAAGCCAACAAAAGACTGATTCGGCCATCAAGGATTTACAAACTCAAATGGGACAATTAGCGACCGATGTGAACCTATTAAAATCTCAAGCATCCACAAAACTTCCTTCACAACCATTTTTGAATCCAAGGGAGAATGTTAATGCGGTTACTTTAAGAAGTGGAAGACAAGTGGGGGGTCCAAGTCATCATGAAGAAGCTAGTGAAGAGGTAGTCAAAGAAAATGAGGAAACCGCACCAAAGGAGAATTCCACACCAACCGACCAATCCAAGGAACCGGTTTCTACTTTCACTACTCTACCTCCTTTTCCTAGTCGTTTTGCTAAATCCAAGAAAGAAGCTCAGGACAAGGCACTTATGGACATCTTCAAGAAGATTGAAATCAACATACCATTCATTGAGGCCATTAAGACAATTCCAAGGTATGCCAAGTTCATGAAGGAATTATGCATCAAGAAGGATAGGTTGCTTGATAATGAAATTACTAAAGTTGGCGTAGAGTGCGTCGGCTATGCTATTGAAGAAGATGCCTAAAAAGTGCACGGATCCCGGTGGTTTCACGGTGCCAATTACTATTGGTAAGAAAAGGTTTGAACATGCTTTACTTGATTTGGGAGCTTCCATTAGTGTGATGTCGGCCGAAATATATGACTCCTTGAATCTTGGACCTTTGAAAGAGACAAGAGTTATTATCCAATTGGCAAACAAGTCTAACATATATCCTAAGGGGCTTGTAGAAGACGTGCTAGTGCAAGTAAATGAGATTATTTTTCCGGTGGATTTCTTCGTGGTGGATATGGACAACAATGAGAACCGGTCATCTACTTCTTTACTTCTTGGGAGGCCATTCATGAAGACCGCAAAGACGAAGATTGATGTGGATAAGGGTACACTCACTATGGAATTCGACAAGGAGATAATACACTTTAATATATTTGAAGCCATGCGTTACCCAAGTGATGTGCATTCCGTTTACTCCATTGATGTGGTTGATTCATTGGCACAACAAATGGTGGAATTGAACCAAGAGGATGAACTTGATGTGGTGTTGCAAAAGAGCATTGAATTGGACATCCATGGCTTGTCTAACTTGGATGTTGAAATCTCCAAGGAATTGGTGGAGATGTGTGGTGCTTTGGCGACATTGCAAGAAGCTAAAAAGGGTAATGTTTCTTATATTTCTTTACCCGTGGATGATGAAATACTTGTACCATCGATTGTAAAGGCGCCCAAACTAGAATTGAAGCCACTTCCGGACCATTTGAAGTATGCTTTCTTCGGAGATGGAGATGAGCTTCCGGTGATTATTGCAAAGAACCTCACACCGGTACAAGAAGACCGTTTGCTTAGAGTCTTGAGAGAGCACAAAACGGCTATTGGGTGGACAATTGCGGATCAAAGGCATTAGTCCATCCATGTGCATGCATAGGATTCTAATGGAAGAAAACGTGAAGCCGGGTACGTGATGCTCAACGTCGGCTTAATCCTCCCATGATGGAGGTTGTGAAAAAAGAGATACTCAAATTGCTAAGTGTGGGGTAATCTACCCAATTTCCGATAGCAAGTGGGTTAGTCCGGTTCAAGTGGTACCAAAGAAGTCCGGAGTCACGGTTGTTCGAAATCAAGACGATGAACTTGTTCCTACAAGAGTTCAAACCGGTTGGAGAGTGTGCATTGATTATAGAAAGCTTAATTCCGCAACCCGAAAGGATCACTTTCCTTTACCTTTCATTGATCAAATGTTGGAGCGGTTAGGGGCATTCTTATTATTGTTTCTTGGATGGTTATTCGGGATACAACCAAATTGTTATTGCACCGGAGGACCAAGAGAAGACCACTTTCACTTGTCCGTTTGGAACGTTTGCATATAGACGGATGCCGTTTGGCCTATGCAATGCGCCGGCTACTTTTCAAAGATGCATGGTAAGTATATTCTCGGATTATGTGGAGCGCATCATCGAGGTATTTATGGATGACTTTAGTGTTTATGGCAATTCTTTTGATGGTTGTTTAAATAACCTTGAACTAGTTATTAAACGATGCATAGACACAAACCTTGTCCTTAATTGGGAGAAATGTCACTTTATGGTAAACCACGGCATTGTATTTGGTCACATTGTGTCCTCTCGAGGGATTGAAGTGGACAAGTCAAAGATAAATTTAATAAGAAACTTACAATATCCCACTTCGGTGAGGGAAATCCGTTCTTTTCTTGGCCATGCAGGTTTCTATAGGCGGTTTATCAAGGATTTCTCCAAAATCTCCATGCCGATGTGCAAGTTATTACAAAAGGAGGTACCTTTCGACTTCAACAAGGAATGCAAGGATGCTTTTGACAAATTGAAGGAAATGTTGACAAGTGCGCCGATTATCAAATCACCGGATTGGAATCTTCCATTTGAATTAATGTGTGATGCTAGTGATTATGTGGTTGGAGCCGTTTTGGGTCAAAGAGTGGACAAGTTGTCCCATGTTATCTATTATGCATCTAGGACCCTTAATGATGCACAAATCAATTATTCTACCACGGAAAAGGAGTTATTGGCTATAGTTTTTGCGTTGGAAAAATTTCGATCATATTTGGTGGGTACAAATGTTATTGTGTATTCCGATCATGCCGCATTAAGACACTTAATAAAGAAGAAAGAAGCTAAGCCAAGATTAATCCGGTGGATCCTATTGTTACAAGAGTTCGACATAGAAATTCGTGATAAGAGGGGTGTGGAGAATACCGTTGCGGATCATCTTAGTAGACTTGTTATGTCTCAAGAGGAACTTCCATTACATGACCGCTTTCGGATGAACAACTTTTCTCCATGGAAGAATCAACACCTTGGTATGCGATATAGTGAATTACTTGGTGACAAGGAAAGTACCTAGTACAATGTCTAATTTCCAAAAGATGAAACTTAAGAAGGTAGCTAAGCAATATGTGTGGGATGAACCATACTTATGGAAATATGGGGTTGATCAAATAATGCGAAGGTGCGTGCCTAATTCCGAATTTCAATCCATTCTCTCCTTTTGCCACACTTTTGCTTGTGGAGGCCACTTTGGTTCTAAACGCACCGCTCTCAAAGTTCTCGAGAGTGGATTTTATTGGCCCACCTTGTTTGAAGATTCATATGTTTTTGTAAATCGTGTGATAGATGTCAACGAACGGGCAATCTAGGTGCTCGAAATCAAATGCCACTCACACCAATTCTCGCCGTTGAGATTTTTGATGTGTGGGGTATTGATTTTATGGGCCCTTTTGTCAATTCAAATGGAAACTTTTATATACTTCTTGCCGTAGATTATGTTTCGAAATGGGTGGAGGCTAGAGCCACCAAAACTAATGACTCTCAAGTTGTTTGTGATTTTGTAAGGGAAAACATATTCACAAGGCATGGAACACCAAGAGTGGTGATAAGCGATGGAGGCTCACATTTCAAGAAGGCTTTTCACGCTCTCCTCAAGAAGTACAACATAACACACAAAATTGGTACGCCTTACCATCCACAAACTAGTGGACAAGCGGAAATTTCAAATCGTGAGATCAAGTCCATTCTTGAGAAAACGGTGAATACCACAAGGAAAGATTAGAGCTTTAAACTCAATGATGCACTTTGGGCGTATAGAACGGCGTATAAGACACCGATTGGTATGTCTCCATATCGGTTGGTTTATGGCAAGGCTTGTCATCTTCCGGTTGAACTTGAACATAAGGCTTATTGGGCGATAAAGAAATTCAACATGGAGTATGATGAAGCGGGAAACAAAGGAAGTTACAACTAAATGAGCTAGAGGAGATACGTAATGATGCTTACGAGAGTGCCTGGATTTACAAGGAAAAGACTAAGCTTTTTCATGACAAGATGATTTCGCTTGAAAAGTTTTGTTGTGGGGCAAAAAGTTCTTTTATTTAATACTCGTTTACGTTTATTTCCGGGTAAGCTTAAGTCCCGTTGGGTGGGACCATTTGTTGTTACTAATGTTTATGCTCATGGTGCAGTTGAAATTGTTAGTGACAAAAACAGACAACATTTGAAAGTCAACGGCCATAGGTTAAAACCATATTATGAAAACTTTCCAACGGAGCATGTGGACGTAATTGGACTTCAAGATTCACTCCCTCTGGAGGAGTAATGTGCCGCAAGAGCTAAGTCGGGCCGTCGACTTTAAAACAAGCGCTTAATGGGAGGCAACCCATAGGTTTTGTATTTCTTATCCTTTTGCTTTTTGTTATTTCTTTTTCTTGTTCCATATCATGTTAAAATTTCCCACCTTGACTTTACTAGGAGGATTCAATTACATTGAGGACAATGTAAGGTTTAAGTGTGGGGGAGTGGTTAAACATGTATTTAAAAGAAAAAAGTTTTACATAAAAACTCCAACTTTTAAAGATTTTAGAGTCACTAGCATATTTCTAGGTATGTTTACATAGAGATTTTGACCGACATAATTGCACTTGGAAATGTTAGAGAACTACATTCGGATTTCTTGCTTGTTTGAGTGTTAAATAACGGATTTAATCATGCCGGTGATGCGAATTTGGTGTAGGGAGAAATGCATTATTAGAGTTGCTGATCAATCATTAGTGGAGACTACCCGTATTCATATCATGTGAGGCACCGACCAGAAATTTTCCCATCTACTAAAGAGCTTCTTTTGAGTGTGTGTCACCGTACGTTAATTCCGGGTAGAATGGTGAGCTACCCAACCTCCCACCAATAGAAGCACTATTCTTTGATCTCTAGAGTGCTAATTTTGTCAATCATGAAGGGTGACGTCTATAGATGAAAGCTTCCTTCTTGTAGTTCGATTTGCAGTTAGCACCATTCTCTCTCTCGACAACAACGGATCCATAGAAACACCATCATCATCAACAAGGAGCGACATCAAAATATACAAGGAAAGTTGGAAAAGTTCAAGGTTTACAAGCAACGGAACGAGAAAAAGAGCAAATTTCAAATATAAGTAAAAGCAACATACAAAGAGCGGATTTTACATATATGTTGAGGACTTACAATACAATGAGGTAATTTTATATTCAAGTATGAAGACTTATTCACAAGAGCGAAGAAAATTAAAAGGTGAGAATTTTTGAAGTTTATGATTTCAAGACGATACAAGTTGTGAAGAATCAAGCGGTAAAATACTTCTCCCACGGCCATGGTTGTATTTAATTTCTCTTGTTTTGAATACCAAAATAAAAAAAATATAAAAAAATTGAAAATTTCATAAAAATAAATAAATAAAATATTTGTTCTTATTTTTATTTAATGAGCCGTGGGGAAGGAAAATCTATAAGGAAGTTTCAAGCGACAAGGATTTAAGGTAAAGGTTACAAATTGTTAAGGATTTATGAAATTCGAGAGTTTATCACCAATAGTTGAAACCGAAGACGAAGACCAAGAAGATCAAGACGAGGAACGGAAGACGTTTCTATTGGATGCCGTGAGAGTGGTGTTATCATAATTGGCGATCGGATGTGAAGGTGAGTAAGTAATCTCATCCTCGATAATAATGGTTGATTTCCTTTCTTAGAGATCGTCAGAAAAATGGTTTTTCAAAATGTTAAAAGATGTGGGTTTTTAAAAATATTTCGGAAGTTGTCCTTCCCACCATTCAACGTGTTGCAGGAATTCTCTCTTCATTCCTACCTGCACACATGTGAGAACCATAAAAAAGCCGTCTTTTTGAGTGCAATTATCATAAAATATTTTTTGTTGAGGCAAAAGTCGAGGCGAAATGCTTATTGATCGTTTCTCAAACACGCATTCTCTCATTATGGTGTGGTTATTTCTCACTCAACATTTAAGAACGAGAATATGTTCTTTAGTATTTCTAACTTCTTATTACTAGCATGCGTAAATTCTATGTCCTCATAACTCTTTGATGCTTGGGACGCTTGAACGCTTTGAAGTTGTGAGTTTTTAGTTTGATTTGCTCGAGGACTAGCAAAGTCTAAGTGTGGGGGAATTTGATAGGGTGTAGAATACATCCTATTTACTATCTATTGTTTATGCTTTCTTTGCTATTTTTCTTGTAAATTATGTATTTTACGTTTGTTTTGAGTTTTATAGCTACTTTGGAGTCGCACGGAGGAAAAGAAGAAGAAATCACCCAATTTGAGCAAAAAGGGCAAAAAGGTCATTTTACAGGTGATTGATATATGGAGCCCAGTTGAGGTTAAGGGGCAACCCAATTTGGAGGAGTACTAAAGCCAGGCCCAGTCAAGGCTAAGGGGGTTGTCATCAGGGTACCCCTTATCATTTATCAGAGGGTTTAACTATCCCTGGGGTGTAACCATCCACCCAAATTATTACACAACCCTAAATCGAGAAGAAATTTCTCTTTCTCAATCAGTTCCATTTTCTCGTTTTTCCAACACCTGAAAGTGAGAAGCAGCCATGGCTGCTGCTGTTAACCGAGAAGAGACGATGATGTTCGATCTGTGAAGCAGGGAGGTGATGCTGCTGAGTAACGATGTGTGTTTAGATTGAAGCTCTGTTGCAGGAATGGAAGCTGTTTGAAGCAAAGAATTGAAGTGATGAAACAATAGATGTATGTTAGGAAATTGACACGGGAATGAAGCTAAAATCGGCTGAAATTGGCCGAGATATGCCTGAAAACAAACGGAACTCGTCGGATTTTATACCCGACCGAGTTAACTCTGATGATCGCCGATGAGCCGATTCAACCCAATCCAAATCAATTTCAATCATCCGAAAGAAGGCTGACTCGGTGTCCACTTCTCTGCTCCCTTGACCCAATTGACTGACGGTTTGACCATTTTGACCGTTAGTCCTAACGGTGGACTGACGGAATATTCCGTCGAATATACCAGTGACGGTGAAATTTTCGGTGGCCGGCGGTGACGTTTTCCGGCCGGATTCCGGCCTAATACCAGCTTTCCGGCGACCAAAAATTCCAGAATTTTCTATGGACTTCTCTCATGGGTGTGAAGACTTGGACTAGGAATTGGATGGAGAATTTGGTTCAAATTTGGAAAGAGAAGATGGAAGAGTTGAGAAAGGCTTGGATTTGGAAATTGAATGGCTAAAGGAAAAGGATTCTATTCCTTGGAAGATTTGGAGAATATTGAAGCCTATAAATAGAGAAGTTTTCTACATCTTTTACACACCTCTCTACACACACAACACTTGTGTTTTTGTTTTCAAAATTCTTCTTCTTAATTATTTGTGTGAACTTTAAAATTCTCCTTTTAATTATTATTTGTGTGAATTTCAAAAACATGAGTAGCTAATTTTCTTATTGATTGAGGATGAATTCCTAGTTCTTAATACATGATTTGAGTTTTGTTTTAATTCTATCTTGAAGTTTTTCACATGATTATCGTTTGTTTTTACTAATAGGAATGTTTATTCATTCATGATTGATTGATAGATTGTTTAGAGTGCACGCTAAATTGATTTGTTAGTTTAATCTAAATCTAGTATAAGTTAGGGAATAAGTAATCGTTCTCGACACTTTACACAAGTAGAAAACACGAGACCTTGCGGAGGGATTCCGTGGAGCGATTGTGTGTAAAAACAACGCTAGAAAGTGGACCAAGCGAACCGAGTTTAACTACTAGTACTAAACCTAAATTCATAGATCTTAATGCATTCGGGAATTACATCTTGTAAGCGAACCTCAAGGTGGTTCTTTTGAATAGAATCGATAACTAAGCGGACTTGTTACTCGGTGAAATAAGGGATTTTGGGGCTAGCTAAGCGGACTGCTATCCTACGGTTGGTGATAATCAGACTAATAACAAGTAGAAAAGAACATAACTTGATTCATTGTTTTGCAACGAAGAAGGATTCCTTGATCTTGTCTCTCTTATTGATTTCAACTTTACCTTTTAATTGCTTTGTTTATTTTCTTTTGCTTTTTACACCCCCCTTTCGTGACAATTTTTACAACTAGAATCTCTTGCTCCTCGTGGGAACGAACTTGACTTCCATTATATTATTTTTAATTGAGTGGAAATAAGATATTAATTTGATTGCACCTACGACACGCATCACTTACGTAGGCAAACTTAGCCAAGCTTTGTTTTGTAGATTCAACAAAAAAAAATAAAAAATAAAAAAAAAAACCAATACCACCACCATTAAAACCATCCAGCGCGCGCAACTATTTCTTCCACTAAAACTAATGTTACCGCCTCCACCACTTAGTAACACCTGCCACCGCTTCCACCACCTACTTCTTCTTCTACTACCACCGCCACCACTAATATCTATTGAAATAATTTTTGTCACAATTATTTATTGATGGAAAAATGTATTAATATTAATTAAGGAACATTTATGATGTAAAATTAATTAATCATTTATCGTGAGAAATTAATGAGAAACCAATTAATAAAACACTTATACTAATTAATTAATATTTAAGTTGAACAAACCATGACCATAGATTTATCTTTTCTGTAGACAAATCTGGACCACCACTTACATAGGCAAACTTAGCCAAGCTTTGTTTTGTATCTTAACATAAACTCCTTCGTCGGGTCCTTAGATCTATCTTATGTTCAATCACCCAAAGGTAATCGTTTAAGATTAAGCCAATCAATACCTTTAATCACAAGGAAACATATTGATGCCGATCTACTCAATTAATCAATCCAATCTACCACAAGGATAAACCGATTATTAATCTGGATCCTCTTTTGATCAATCACACATAGAACTAGTCTGTTAAAAATGGATTATCACAAGATCGTCTTTAGAACTAACAACAAGAAAAACTAGTTTGAGTGAATCTTATATCGAAAGAGAAGATTCTCAAGAATAAACAAACTAGGTGCTATTGTGCATCCCAAAGAAGACTTTAAATTGAGCGGTCGTAAGAGATTTCGCCTAATTAGGTTACTCTCCTCTCCGAATAAGCGGCTATACCAGTAACAACAACAAAAGAGTAAATCTGTTGTTACGAAGGATTAGTTTTCTAGAAAGGCAAACTTCGTGTATTTATAGACAAGGAATTTTGGACACCAAGGAATTTCCAACACCGAAAATATTCTCAAGATATTCATAAAAGCACAGATTCGTTTTTCATAATTCCTGGAAATGCTCTGTCCAAAAATAACGATCGAAAACTCTCGGAAAATCTAATTAGTAAATGCACATTACTAATTCTGTAATTTCCCTACAAAATGAAATTAATAACCTTAATCAAAAGATTCTTAACTTACTTATGTTTCGATCCTGGGATTCTCTTCCCTTAGCCGTTAAGGAATATCTTTGAACAATTATAGAAATAAACATTCACAACACGTGTTCAAAGTTTGTCGACATCTTAACTTTGTAAGTTCTGTTTCACACTTACAACCTTGAAACCGATTTTCCACACTTCCAAACAAGTTTAGAATTGGTTTATCTGACTTTCAAGAACTATGTGATTGATCAAACCAACATTCAATCACAATCATGGGTTTAGGGTTCTACCAAAACAAGTTTCGGTTTCACCTCCACGTGAGTACTGTGCATAGTCACACTAGCTTCCCAAAAGTTCGGTTGACTAGGTACTAGGATCGGTTCCTCACATATATATGGTATCTAACTTATATGTGTTGCACATGTCCATAGGATCGGTTCCCCTTTCTCCTATAAACCTTGTTGCACCCCATACAAGGATCGGTTCCCTTTGATGTACTGCACCCCTTACTAGGATCGGTTCCCTTTCCCTTACTAGGATCGGTTCCCTTTCCCTTACAAGGTCAGACATACAAAATCCGATCATACCACAAGTGATTACTTAAGATCGGTTTTACTAATAAAAGTTATACCAATACATAAGTTAGGCCTTTGTGAACAGTTCTACCAAGAACACAACAAGTTGTGAGCAGTTATACTCTATCACACATATTGGTTGTTCATAAGATATGCAATGAATAACAAAACCAATAACACCTGGAAATTTCCTTTTCGGTTCACAAACAAGTTTACGAACTTACTTCCTTAGAACACATGTAAACATTGTTCCCTAGGATGAAATCCCTACCTCATACCCATACATAATCACAATAGAATTCAAATGATTATGGCGATGTATTATCTACAAAGTTTAATGGTTAAGCAGTAAACCTCGTATTGTATTCCTTAGTACTATGTCTATCTAGAGTTCAAATATGCTTCGCAGTTATGTTTTCAAAATCCGATCATACCACAGGTGATTACTTAAGATCGGTTTTACTAATAAAAGTTATACCAATACATAAGTCAGGCCTTTGTGAACAGTTCTACCAAGAACACAACAAGTTCTGAGCGGTTATACTTTATCACACATATTGGTTATTCATAAGATATGCAATGAATAACATCCAATAACACCTGGCAATTTCCTTTTCGGTTCACAAACAAGTTTATGAACTTACTTCCTTAGAACACATGTAAACATTGTTCCCTATGATGAAATCCTTACCTCATACCCATACATAATCACAATAGCATTCGAATGATTATGTCGATGTCTTATCTACAAAGTTTAATGGTTAAGCAATAAACCTCATATTGTATTCCTTAATACTATGTCTATCTAGAGTTCAAATATGCTTCGCAGTTATGTTTTCAATATGCACGACTTGAAAGATACATTAGGGAATGAAACAGTTCAAGTCAAATATCACTAACCTCAAGTGGAAGGATGATTGTTGTCCTTGTAGCTCATTGCTTCTTCACATCTTCAAGTCTTCGAAATACTTGTAATATCTGATATCCTAATACTTTCAATCTAACCTATACGAAGTTTAACTCTAGTACATAATCAAGCGACTCTTAACATGAGTTTTGATTCACTAAAATATGACAACCAAACTTGACATACCAACGCTTGGTGGGTTCAACCGAGCCATGCTCTAACATAGGCTTTTATAAATCTCAGTGGGATATTGTGGTAGGTGATGTTTGTAAAATGGTGCAACAATTTTTCCAATCGAAACACATTCTAAGATAGATCAACAGACCTACATCTCATTAATTCATGAGAACAATAATTATATTACTGCCGTAGATTATAGACCTATAGGATTGTGCAACACTTCTTACAAGATCATCTCCAAGATTTTGGTAAGTAGAATGAAACCTTTAACGGATAAAATCATTTCTTCCTATCAAGCAGCTTATGTTTAAGGCAAAATGATCAGCGACAACACCATCATTGCTTAAAAAATCATTCTTGAAGAAAAAGAGAGGCGAAAAAGGTTGGATGACGCTTAAGTTAGACATGTCTAAAGCCTTTGATAGGCTTGAATGAAATTTTCTAATTAAGGTTCTTCAATACTTCGGCTTTTGTGATGACTGGTGCGATTTGATTTATCAATGTATAAGTACTACAATACTTTCAGTGGTTCTTAATGGATCCCCATGCTCGAAATTTCAGCTAACTAGAGGGATAAGACAGGGTGACAAAGCCTATTCATTCTAGCTATGGAATTTTTGTCCGGACAATTATCAGCAGCTCAAGACAACAAAACCATAATTGATATTAAAGTGGCAGGCGGTAATTCTCCAGCCATCAATTATCTTCTTTTTGCGGATGATTACTTGATCTTCACTCAAGCAACCCTTACTTCTGTCAATAATTTACTATAACTTCTTCAAGATTTCAATACTCAGTCCGGGAAAGTCATCATTTCGATAAATCATCGGTTTATTTCAGCAAGATCACTAAGCCAGAAGTGGCTTCTACTTTGACTCACATCCTTGGAGTCAAAGTTATGATTTCTAAAGATCGTTACTTGGGAAGGCCACTCATCTTAGGACACTCCAAGCAAGATTCTTTTAAAGCTCTTAAGGAAAACTTTGTTCACAAATTAACAAGTTGGTCTTCAAAATCCATGACTCAAGATGGCAGCGAAACAATGGTAAAGCACGTTTTAAAGTTTATTTCTCTATATCAAATGGGTGTTTTCCAGATACCTAAGCAGCTTATCAACCAATTAACAACCATTCATTGTAAAAAAATTTGGGGTCATAACTCAAATAGAGGTTTTATTACTCTTGCTTTGCATTCATAGATCTACTTAACCTAGCTTTGCTAACTAAGATGGCATGGAGAGTATGCACTGAATCGAATCAATTATGGGTAAAAGTTCTGGAACCAAAAGATTTTGACATACTCCATCACACTTCTGCTACTTCTAAATCATCATGGACCCGGCAAGGTATTGAAAAATGTCTCAAAGTTGTTCAAAACAAGGTTTTCATGGAAGTTAATAACGGTGGAAGAACAAGAATCTGGCAAGACAAGTGGGTCACAGGTATACATAACCCTCCTATTCCAGTTTCAAACAACCATGCCAATTTAAACTTTGTCGGTGAATTAATAATCCCACATTCTAATATCTGGGATATCAACAAGAATTCTGCAGATGTTTCTAGATGTTACAAAGGATGATAACCTTATATGGATGGATGCCTTCAATGGATGGTATATTTTATGTGAAAAGCACATATAATTTGCTGGCCAACTCCACCAGTGATGCGCATGTTAATAGTGATATTGTGCCTGCTTCAATATGGAAATATCTATGGAAATGTAATGTCTCCCATATAACAAAACTCTTTGTGTGGAAGTGCATACGAGACATCATTCCAACAAGAAGTAAGATCGTAATTTACAATCCTACAGTAGAAGTTCAATGTGGCAGTTATGGTCAAGCTGTAAAAACAATTGAGCATATTTTAATTGAATGTAAACATGCTAGGGTTGTTTGGAGGTGCATTAACATTGAAATTGATGCAGTTAAGAACAACACATTCTCAGTTTCTCAATGGTGCTGTAGTTGGTTTTCAAATAATCAAGTATCAAGAAATCAGTCTTGATTATACAGGTTAATGGTTGGGTCTTGGATGATTTTGAAGGACATGTGTGAATCTATTCACCAGGGAGTATTTTTTAACCCTTTTAATACTGCACATCGAATCCATTATTATTTAGATCTGTACACTAATATAGTCAATCCACATGATTTATCCGTTGAAACTTTAGTTTCTGATTCACTGCCAATATCGCATTGGAAGCTACCTGATATAGGTTTTGTAAAGTTTAATATGGATGTGTCATTCTATTATGATACTGACTTAGATGGTACTGGTGTGGTATTTCGGGATGATGCAGGACACTGTGGGGGTATCAGGGGAGCATTTTCAAAAGACTGCTTTACACCGGAGGAAGCTTAATGTAGAGAAGTCAGAGAAGCTTTACTTTGGGCCAAAAATTTGTAGTTAAAGCGAGTTCACTTTGAAGCAGATGCTGACTTAGTAATAAAGTCAGTAATAAAAGACATTTCTTATACACATTGGGAGCAGAGAAACATTATAAAGGAGATCAAACATATTAGTCTTTATTTTGATTTTTGTTCTTCTTCTTATGTTAGCGGAAATGACAATCAAGTCGCAGATAAAATATCTAAGCTAGTTAGGAGAGACTACAAGGAGTCTTTTATTTCTTTTGGAAATTTCCCATCAAGAATATGTACTCTCTTAGCCAAGGATCATAACTTTCATCCCGGTTAATGATTATCAATAAATTCTTCTTTAGTATATATAAAAAAAACAATTGGCATATATAAAGGTTTATATTGGCCGATTGTAACCTATAAAACATACAGAAAAATTAGGCATTTTATTTAACCAAAATCGGTCTATATGTCCACATTGACCGATTCGGGTTGATGTTTCAACCACGAAGAAATAAAAAATAATTGACTGACGTGTATGGATAAATCAAGAAAAGCAAACTTCCTATTTTTTTTTTTTTTAATTTTGGATGTATGAATTAATCAAATACCTAACCGAGAGGAACATGTTGATAGAAACGTATCTAAGAGAGTGAAATTCAATAATTTTGATTTAAGTTTTAATATTAATGATAACTTAGTATTTTCACCCTTTTTAGACACCCCTTATCCCTCTCATCTAAGTGGGTGAAGAAAATGGTAGGCCTCAGATAATTTAGATATGCCTCAAACTAGCCAAGATTAACCAAGGATTTTTCTTCTTTCTGAGCCCGATTAAACGACATTTTTTGACATGATCTAACAAGCTTCTGGATATATAGAGCAAAGCTCTTATACATGCTGAAACTAAGGGTAGTATTTATGGCTTAAAAATCTCTGGAACTAATCCTGCCATTATTTCATTTATTTTTCTGCAGATGGTCATCTCATATTTACAAGAGCTAAACAATTTGAGGTGAGATATATGAATGCCATTTTTAATACTTTTAGTAAACTTTCAGGTCAATCTATAAACTTTTGGAGATCTAGCATTGCTCGTAGTTATTATATTCATAATAGGAATAAAAATGCGATATCTAACATTAATTTGTGTATGGGCTTAAATCTCACTCTATATCATTCGTGCATTGAGAATGTCTATTGATTCTGTCCTGTTAATTGAGCTACGAAAGTGCAGATGGTGTTAGAGGTGCTGCAAGAGAGTTTATTGATATTTGTGCATATGGAATCTAGCAATTCTACGACACAAAGAGAAACTTTTTTTTTTGTTTCCATCTTTAGACAAACAATGATGAGGAAAACCCAAAATAATCAAAATAAAAGCATATTTCATTTCCTTTGGCTCAATAAAATGCAAGTTTATATAATCTGAATCATCATTAAAGTATGTAATATGAATCATCATTAAACAAAACTCTCTCAAACAAATAATCCTATAAGAAGAAATAACTAGAAACTAATCTTTCATGAGACCAAGATATACCACCTTCCTATTCTTACTAGCTAGTATTGAACTCCAAGAACAATAAATATATAGTTCCCCTAATTAATTATACTTCTTCTATCTCCACCGGTTGTTTAACGATGGAGCTGTTTTTGGCCCGTGAAAATTTGGTGTGGCGTCTGTAATACTTATAAGCTCCATAGAAAACAAGTAAACTAACGATGCCCCCAAATACTTATATGATGATCTTATCGTTGGTTTTTAAACCTTTTTTGTGTTGCTCCTGCTCAGTCCTGGGTTTTCCTTTATTTTCAGGGAGGTCCCTATTTAAATTTTTATCAGCCTTATTTAAATTCATGTTTTTGCGAATTGATTACAAGATGAAAAATATGGGTAGTGTTCATTTCTGCTAGTGGGGTGTATTAAACCTTTATAAACAGGTTAGTTGGATTTTGGCCTTTAGGTCCGGATGAGACACTGATTTTTATGAAACGAATAATAGGCCATTGTTGAATTATAAAACTTTGAAACAAAAAAACCATGAGTAGTAAAGGAAACAGAAATATAAGTAAGGAGGGAAAGGTACTCTATGTATTTTCAGTACCTTTCGAAATTCCATCACCAAATATAAAAGTATCTACAAAATGCACAAGGCATCAGACTAAAGTTTAACACAAGTAGACATCAGTGTGTTTATGGGTGAAAACTATTCCTGCCGGATTTGGTAATTTGGGGTGTGTGGATGAGGAATGAATCTAAACCCTAAAAAAATGCACTACGCGGTGAGTGCTTGTGATTCGAGAAATCAATCTGTACAACTCTGACCTAAACCAGGAAATGGCCGTTCCAGACTTGCTTTGGTCACAAAGTGAAGGAGATGGGGTTGATCTTAGGGAGGGAAGCAAAGAAGGTGTTGAGATTGTGAAGGTGTAGGCTTGTTTGACTTGTAACAGAAAGGTGAGCATGCTTACGATTGATGCAAGCATGCTTTGAGTGTTTGAATACGTTTTGTATTAACACTTGGTTTCTGTCTTGTCTTGACTTGAACTGTTATTTTTGGAAATAGGGAGGAGAACCTATTTATACAATTCATTTGAGCCTTATTCACGTCTCTCGTGGGAAGTGGAGGAAGTTGAGTGATGGAGTAGTGGAGTTGTGTGTTGATGTTACACGACCAGTCTTGCCCACTTCTCCTGTATCTCTAACCGTCCATGACTTCCTTACACGTTCTTGTGATGGCGCGTTGCACGCTGCACGTTGTAAACCGCCAGACCAATACCCCAGTATGTATCCCCCAGTTTGTGACATGATTGATGTCTCGAGTGTGTGGATCGTGGGACCCACGGAAAGTAGCATGTAATGCTAGACTAAATAACTAAATTATTTAGGAAGTTGATACTTGTGAAGTATCGTGTGTATTCTACGCAGGTACTGCATCGAGTATACTCAACATGTATGAAGCATCGCTGTTTTTAAGGCTTACCGGAGTAAGTCACGAATTTAAGCGTCATAAATAGCATCATGTCTAGCCATCTTCGAGTGATCGTTTGGAGGCTATACAGGTAAGCCCTGACTTGGCCGATCATCTCATGTGGAAGAGTGGTGGACGGTGATTGTGGTGATGCCTTGCTGGTCTCTTAATTCCTAACCAAGGCTGCTTGACCAAGCTGATAGAGTTGGACGGACGAGATGATCTGTGACACTCATATGCGACCGTTGATGAAGTTTTAGGGCTTTTGAAGAGGTGCGCATGCATCACTCTTCATCTTGGTCGAAACCAAGCATGGGAGGTGTTTTTGGAAAGGACCGACCGGGCATGCGTGTAGACGACATGCCGGTGTACACGTCCGTACCTCACTGTCCCATGAAGGTGCATCTAGGCCACTCAATTTGACCGGCAAAGAGGAGCGGTTGGGATCGTTTTGCAACAGAAATCTGGTGCCGCAAAAGCCGCGCATCATGCCCACTTCGGGCGCGCGCTTCAAGACGACCAAGCCTGGTCGGTTCCGTCCGATTGATTCGGCGTGTGGGTGGTAGGCTGGTGTTCACGCCTGTACTTCATTGCCTCATATAAACGTGATCTAAGCCGCTCAATTTGTCTGGAGAAGTTGAGTGGTCGAGATCAGTTTGTGATTTGGGAAGCGCGACCACACTAGTTTGGGCGTGCGTTTTGGAGAAACCAGGCATGGTATGCCTTGGTCGGTCGGGTGAGGAGATAGATAGTTCCACGGTGATCATGCTGATGCTCACTGGACCTGCTCAATTGTCTCCTAAGCCCCTCATTCGATCAGGAGAAAACGGACGCTCTTGATTGATACAAACCCTAATTAGGGTTTTGGCCGGCCGTGCTTCATGCATTGTTTTGCACGCACGAATTGGGACAACCAAACATGGTTGGTCCTGACCGATTGTTCATGTATGTAGGCGGGCCCACGGTATTTGTGTTAACATGTTCCGGGCCCTTTGAATCTACATCTACACCCTCCATCTATGCCTGCGAAGATGGATGGTTGACACTGATTTGCGACACATGTAATGTGCCGTAACCCTAGTTTAGGGTTTCATGTCTATGTTGTTTTGGCTGGACAAACTGGTAAGCGCGTTGCTTCCCTCTTGGGGAGGCCGACCATGCGGGGCCCGCATTGAGTCGGTGGTGAATACTCCAATACCTGCTTAAGGGTTATGGATTCGATCTGGGTCTTCCAATCATGCCGGTGAAGTTGGATGGTCATGATCGTTTCTGAGACTGATATGGTCAGTTCAGGTTCAAACATGCTCAATCGGGCTAGTATAACACACGAGAGTTGTAGCATGTATGGGTATTTCGTACATGTTTTATTATTAATGCTTGGAGATTCGTGTTGCTCTGCTGAGAACAACATTCAGTCATCATGCCGCACCGGTAATGAGTACAGGAAATACAAGGCTGGTCATGCATTAATTAATGCTGTAAATTCACAGGGTATATGGGATTGTTGCTACATGCTCCAACCTGGATGAATTTCGTGTATTTAATTCACAGAACGCTGGGATTGTTGTCACCTGCTCTATTCTAGGTGAATTATTAAGGTGAAGAAATATTCATCACTTATTAATGGCTTTATCTTTTGCAAGATGTTAGCGCATAATTTTGGCTTTTACAATTTCAGCCCTTAAATAAAAATCCACCATCAACACAGTGATAGATAAGCTATAAGATCATCAACTATTAATTTAATTGTTTAATTTGGCTGCAATTAATCATGTAAATTCCATAAATTCTCTCTTTTTCGTGTGATGTCTGATCTTTGCTCTAATATAAATATCATTTACCTTTGTTCCGTGGGAGTCCCCTCTCATGTGATTTCTGATATCTTCTCTTATATAAACCTGGTTTACCCTTATTCTCTGGGAGGCCTTGTGATATCATTGTTTTCTTATCTCTGCACTCAAATAAATCTTTTCTCTGCATTTCACACTAGTCTAATAATTTATCCGCTTCTCGCTGCTTTTCTGATGATCTAAACCTCCTTATTTGTATATGAATTTATAGGAATGATTTTGTAAGTCACATGAAGTTTCCCTGTAGGTTGTAGTGGACATACAAAATGTAAGTCAGAAGCCGAACTTTTAGCCTTCCGAAGTTCGGCTAATATTGTGAATGTACATTTGCGTCCCAACTTCTAACTTGGGTTTTTATTGAAGTTACACCACAATGTTCGGCTTACATCATGTTAACCGAACATTATACTGGAAGTCGAAAAAAAATAACACAAAAAAATAACAGTTTGGCTATCAATAAAAAGAGTTCGAATAAGCCGAACCTTCAGTACTTTTTTAAATCTCTTTGGTCTGGCTTTAAATATATTGGCCGAACCGTTCTTCCCACGCAAAGTTCGGCTCTTATATAACAACCGAACCCAACATTGAACTCCGAAAAAGTTTGTAAAAATTCAATTTTTTGGAGAATTGAAGCTAAAAAAAAAAGATATTAAACATCGCATACGAGTATACATGTGTATTATTAGTAAAAGGTTCATCATTAATGTATTAGTCCTCTGGATTTGGCTTGTAAAAACCATCATCTTGATTTTTAGGTTGAGGTTGAGTTGGAGTTTGAGTAAAATCATTCTCATAATCCAAAAAGTTTGCCAAATACGGATCATTGTTTTAGTTGATGTGTTTTTTTTTATCTTTACGAGATGAAGATTCTCCCGGATCATCTGAATTATCCATTTTGAATCATAAAAATCCCTCAAATCTCAAAAACCTAGTTTTTTTTTTCTTTCACTTCTCCTTCCTCTTTCAAAAACCCCAACTCTCTCACAAAAAAATCCGATTTTTTTCAACTAATATAATACTAACAACTTAACATAGTCAATCATTAATATTATTAAGTAAGGGTATCTATGCCATTACAAAAAAAAGGTGGATAAGGGGTGATGATGTTTTTTTATATAATGACCCTATTTTGGCACTATTAGGTATGCCTCAGAAATAAAAATAGAAATAAAAATAAATCAATACGCCTCAAAACATGATTCAAACACTGTTAGCTTACAACTGATGAAGTAAGCTAGCAGGGGATCCAGAGGAGCAGTGCTTCGGCAAAGCTCAAATGATGAAGTAAAACAAAAAGCGGCTTTGGATGCTTACAATTGGGCGGTGAACTAAGGAAGCAGAATGAACTTTGAATCCAATTCCTGCCAAATAATAAAGCTGATAAAGAGTATGTATGCAGATAAGATTGGAGCTCGTTTTTCTCTAGACTATGATGAAAAGGAAGTTTTTGAAATCGGTACATGGAGCACAACGAATGATAGGGAAAATTACTTAGCAGTCAACCTAGATAGATATGGCATCGACTGTAATTTGGATAGGTCCTGGGACCAATTTTCTAATCAATATTATCCCGAACATCTCCGGCAGTGTATTCTCATCTAGTTTAAGGCACCACCATGGTGACAATGTAATAGTTTTAACTGACAGTTATAAACCAAGGCAAAGTTGCTACACTTCCCCTACTCCCTTCCCCCATTAGGTGGTAGTGATCTTAGCCCTTGATCCCTTGAATTGGAGTTAACATGGGGCCCTTTTGTGTGGCATCACACCACTATCTGCATAACACCTCACGGTGGAAATGGTTGGTGGACATGGTTGGGGGAAGACTAGCATTTTCGAAACCAAGGGGATAATGACAGACGCAGCACCAGTCCCCACTCCCCAGAATTTGTCTGTAGTATGAGGTCTGTTTTTGTACCTCTTTTTCTATAAAAATAAGAAAAGAAAACACTTCTAGCTTTGCTGCATGCAGAATTTGTTCAATTCAACTGAAACAATGTCACTAAATCATTACCAAACTGACTGCAATCATTTTTCCCCGAGGATCCCTCCAGAGCGCCTCGTACGAACCACCTTCGGTTGTCCGATAAAGATATGCTTGGAAAGCATATGCCAATAGATTGACCAATTTCTTTCTCTACCAGCAATCTAACATTCCACTAATAAGAGCGATTTGTTCATTTTTAGGGTTGAATCCTCACAGGTAGATTCCCACTCTTCTCATAAGTTTTACCTAGTTTCATAATCAATGTTTTTATGCTATAGTTAATGATCTGTCTTGATTGATGAGTTTTGTGTTTCTGGGATTTGAAGTAATTTGTTCTGAAATGACGAGTTTAAAATATGTCCCAATTTATCTTAGAAAAGAATATCCTCGTGAACCAAAGACGCCACCAAAGAGAAAGAGAAATGTGTATGATGTAACAGATGACGATTTGCGAGGGGAAAGAGTATTTGTGAGGGTTGATTTTGATGGTCCATTGATCGAAAACCAGGCGGAGATTACTATTTTTCTAAACTTGAGGCTACTATTCCTACTATTCAGTACTTGATTTCTCATGGAGGGTAATTCTCTGCGGAAGTCTCGTTGTAAGTAACAAATCTGGTTACCTGACCTTTTTTTTCTTGGTTGTCTTTTAATACGATTATGTAATGTATTTGATTTTGAGATAATGGGTTTTGATCGTTAAAACCTGTTTGTTTATTGTCTTTTGCTTTTATATTTGTGATATCTAAATTATATTGGTCTTATTGTATTGAGATTTCACATTTTAGCGAAAGAAAGATGGCATATTCTCTAACTGCAGCTTGGAGTGTTTTATACCTAAACTGTCTGAGCTCACAAATACCAAAGTGAGTTTGTTATGTGCTAGAGATGGTAGGATATTATGTACATTATATGTTTGAATAAATGCCTGACTTAGACATCAATCAGGATATCTCAAGTTGGTTGTAATCTCTAATCGTCAGTTATAGATTTGTTTAGGAAGTTATTATGTATTGGGTATAAATTGTCATCTCTCTGTAAGGATGAAACATGAATTGATATTATTAATCTTATTAAGAACTTGTTTCTTATTATTCCTTTCTTATCATTCCAACATGAATTCCAAAACCAAGAAAGGTAGTAATGGTAGTAACAGGCTTCAGGTTGTTGAAGAGGTTGAAGAACATAACATTTTGGTATCAGAGCCAGGTTAATCGCAGGAGGGACGTAATGAAGAAAGTCGTGTGGACAGATTGGAAGAAAAAATGGTCAAAGTTTTACAATTACTTATGGATCAGAATATCAACAGGTCATTGTCAGATGGTGATTCACTCTATCCAAATCGTCAAAGTGAAGGAAGAGGCTACCAGGGTCTTGGTGAAGGTGGACAGTCATCAACAAATTCACAATCTTCCAAAACTACTATTAAGTTCAAGTTTCCAGTTTACAATGATCATGAAGACCCCACAAGTTGGTTATGCCGCGCAACTCAGTTCTTTGATTTCTATCAAGTATCGGAGGAGGAGCGAGTTTCATGGGCATCTTATCATCTAGACGGTAATTCTCAATTGTGGTACCAAATACTCAAACAAGAACAACCTTATATAAATTGGCGAGCATTCAAGGAGGGCTTACTTGCTAGGTATGGTTATACTCAATTTCAAGATTTTTTTGGGGATCTAACAAAACTAAAACAGATTGGTTCTGTTAGAGAATACCAGGCACAGTTTGAAAAGTTACTCAGCAAAGCAGGAAGCCTTTCTTAAACCCAGCAGGTTGGTTGTTTTGTCAGTGGTTTGAAGGAGAGTATACGAGCCGTTGTCCAAGCCGCAAAACCTACCACTCTTACAAGTGCAATAAGCCTGGCCAGATTATATGAGTCACGCAATCAGTCACAACGTTGAATACCATTTTCTGATTACAAAAACCAGGCTTCACCGGTGGAGATAGTATCTGCACCTACGCTCCATACAACATTGCCAGAAATAATAAAAAAATCACACTGGAGGATATTAAACAACAACGAGATAAAGGTTTGTGTTTTAAATATGATGAACGTTTTACCCCTGGACATCGTTGCAAGAAGCTGTTTTATATTGAAGCGTGTTATACTAATGAAGATGGTGGAGAGATTGGAGATGACCAGGCAGCTTTTGCGGAGGGATTCGTTAGAGGAAATTCCTGAAATTTCACTTCATGCCATTTATGGTGTTCGAGCTCCACAAACAATGTGTGTACAAGGAACCATAGAGCTACAACCATTAATGGTACTAATTGATTCCGGTAGCACACACAATTTTTTGAGTTACAAAATTGCGCAAAAAAATGGCTTGCAACCATCTACTGAAGGTCAACTTCATGTCCTTACGGTTTCAGGCGAGAAGTTAGAAAGTTTTGGTCTTTGCAAAGGGGTTAGTTTTATGTTCAAGGTGTTTCAATTCGTAGTGATTTGTATTTATTATCCCTGGAGGGTTATGATGCTGTACTTGGAGCACAATGGTTGAGGACTCTTGGTCCAATAACCTGGGATTTCAACAAGCTTGAGATGTATTTTCAAATAGAAGGCAAACAGGTCAAATTGCTAGCTACATCTACTCAAGACAAAAAATGGAGGAATGCAACTATAAGTCGTGATAGCAGAAACAAAGGGTGTGGTTCATTTCTGCAGTTAGTCGCTACGGTCTAGGAGGAAAGTAAAGGATTCATGTCAGACAACAATCATTCAAGGGTGAACGAAGGGTTGTTGGATGATCTTCATGGGGCAGCTTATTTTGCGAAGCTTGATTTGCAATCGGGGTACCATCATATTCGTATGGTATCAATTCCTTATTTATGGGAACAACAAACCTCTACAACACAAGGGGAGTGGCTAGTCCAGCATATGGGCTATAATTTTATTATCAAAGACAAAAGTGAGAATGTAAATTGTTTGACAAAGGGTTTAAGTGTCCTGCATATGCTATTTGGGAAATTCTTAATGACTTTAGTGATCATTTTCTAGATTTTGTTTTTAAGGACAAGAGCTTTGAATGGTAACATATTGATATGTGCTGGAGTTATTGGTGTTGCTGGAGCTATTTGTATTTTGAACAAGTTTGGAAGGAGTACTCTTGATTTTTGCTCTTGAGGACAAGAGCAATTTTTTGGTGCGGAGAAATGTTATGTGCTAGAGATGGTACGATATTATGTACATTATCTGTTTGAATAAATGCCTGACTTAGACATCAGTCAGGATATCTCAAGTCGGTTGTAACCTCTAATCGTCAGTTATAGATTTGTTTAGGAAGTTATTATGTATTGGGTATAAAAATTGTCATCTCTCTGTAAGGATGAAACATGAATTGATATTATTAATCTTATTAAGAACTTGTTTCTTATTCGTTCCTTTCTTCTCATTCCAACATGAATTCCAAAACCAAGAAAGGTAGTAATGGTAGTAACATGCTTCAGGTTATCGAAGAAGTTGAAGAACATGACAGATTTTTCCGTTAACCTGATTTGAGTTTGTTTCCGTAATTTTTCCCTTGTAAATGCTCTCATTAGCGGATGCTCCTGAATATGTTCATATGGCCCCCAATTGTGTCGGAGAAGATGTTGAACAAATGGTTGCTGCAATCCCGGATGGAGGTGTCTTACTTCTGGCGAATGTGAGAACCCACGGAGGGGAGGTGGAGAATTTCACCAAGTTTTCAAAGAAGTTAGCTTCTCTTGCTGACCTATATGTCAATGATGCATTTTGCACTACTTTGGCAGCGCATGCATCCATAGAGGGAGTCGCTAAATTATAAAAACTTGTTGTGGCTGGAGTACTTATGAAGCAGGTATGACTATTTATGTTATTTAATGCACCTGAAGTATTTATACTGTTTTGGTACATGTGGCCAACCATGATGCATGCATAATTCTTTCTCTCCATGTATGTACTCTAGAATTAGATTGGGCATGTGCACATTTTTTCTTGATATTATGGTATTTTTCGGGTTTAGTTACTTAAAGTATGAGATCTTGATTTGGTTCTTAATCTTGTTAAGGAACTCGAGTATCTTGTTGGAGCTGTCTCACACAATAAGAAGCCATTTGCTGCCATTATTGGTGGTTCAAAGCTCTCTAAAATGAGGAAAACTATTGAAGCTTTGTTGGATAAGGTCGATATCCTCCTTTTAGGCGGAACAATGATCTTCACATTTTTGAAGGCCCAATGATGCCGTATCGGGTCATCCTTAGTTGAGGAGTCCATGTTTGGACCTGCAAAGTCAATCCTTCATATGGCTAAGGAAAAGAAAGTGCATCTTGTGATTCCATTGGATTTTTTGGTTAGGCGAATAGGTCCTCCTCATGATGTCCAGGTTTTTGTTTGAACTACGACGTCATATCTGATTACTTGCATTGCCGGTCCTAGTTACATTGTTAATGGGTGAATTTATATTACTTGAATGTTATTCATTGAAGAATGCAACAATAGCTCTTATCCCAAATGGTTGGATAGGGGTGGACGTCGGTCCCGTTTCTATCAGTAAGTTCACTTCGACTCTCGGGGATGCGAAGACTGTCATATGGATTGGATCCATTGGAGCATATGCTACGGATGAATGGCCTAGTGGGACAGAGGTATGTGTCAATTAACAAGCTTTTCTGCACAATATAGATGTATGAAATTATCCAAATGATTACAAAATTATAGTGTGTTATGTGACTCTTGTCTCAGACATGCTTGACACAGCCATGGGTCATATGGTGTTAACTGCTTCTTGCGTTGCAGAAAATTGATAAATGTTTGGCTGATCTTACTGGTAAGGGAGTAACTACGATTGTTGTTGGTGGTGCATCGAGGGGATATTTGCAGAGCCAAGGTTTGGCCGATAGAATTTCTCATATCTCAATGGGAGGTCATATTCTTCCTCTTTTAGAAGGCATGTTGCTACCGGGACTTGTGGCTTTAGACGATTATAGTGAAGCTTCTGATGGCATTGACAACGATAACAATGACGTCGAAGATGATAGCAGAGATTCTTCCGACAAGGTATATTGTGGTCTTTTAGCTTTTTTCTCTCTGCTCAGCCATTTTGGTTTTCTCATGCAAGTTAATCAATATTCACTTTATTACTTTACACATATGTTGAACTTGAAGGCCAAGCAGAGCAAGAAGAGATTTGCCGAGACTTCTGCATCCAAAGCCCCTGCTGACAAGAAGGCTCAATTGAGTATGCCCCAGCAATCTGGTAATATGTTTAACTTTGATATAGGTTTATGTTGTCCTTGTGTTATGGTGGTCCAGGTAAAATTTTGTTTGTTGTATCTAGCGATATGTTATTTTTTTATTGTTTATACTTGAACTTCTTTAGGTAGATTATGTTAGCCTATCAGCCTCAAACCATACTTATAATATACTTTATTAGCTACTAAGCATGCTTTACACAATCATGATTTTAGGTGACAACATATGCTGATATACTTTATGCTCAATGACCATATATGTTCTACATCTGAAAAACCATCCACATGAAAATAGACAGACAGATCTTGCTATGCTCTATGCTTAAACATGCTTATGCTTAACTTTATCATGTTGAGATATAACTACTTCATGCTAAGACTTGCTGCATACTTAGAATTAAAGTAGACAACTAATACATGATAAAGAAGAAGATAGTAGAGTGGATTTAATAAAAATAGATGATTACTTATAGGTATATGCCTTAGTCTAGGTTCTGATTCAGCTGAAAGTTCTTCACTTCTATCTGCTTATCATTTCTGATGGCAGAAATTACCTTAGAGCATCTCCAATGCTAGGGGTCAAGGTCATCCTTTGTGGAGGTCTTATTTACACTTTTTGGTTGTGGGTCAATCCCCAAGGTCTTACTAACACTTTTTATTTAAATTTAGAGACAAAAGATGATGTGGACTTAAGACCCAAGGTCAATAAAAAAGTTTAGACTTTCTCTTTTACGCCCACTTAGCCATGTCATCTTTTTTTATGACCTTGACCCTTGCATTAGAGATGAAAATTGGATGGAAAATGTCTTAATTCCTATGTGTCATGCTATTTTAAGACATTGACATGTTGTATTGGGGATGCTCTATTAAGGTTAGAAGGGATTCCACCTCCTAAGTCATATGCAATTAGAAGGAGATAGTTAGAATGTGAAAGCTGCTATTAATAGGAATACGTCAGCTGTCAAATGGACCACAAGTTCCATCATTTCAGATTATTTGAATTGTGTTCACTGAATTTCTAGAATGGAAATGTACTCTTGTTATTAAGAAGGCAAAGAACATTGCTGGCCTGTTAGAAAAATTTTGGAAAGGAAAATATCTAATACTGAATGTTTAGAAACGTTAACATGGCCCATGGGCTTTCATCTACTCAGTTATGCTTGATTGCATATCAAGAGTATAAAACACAGTTTGGCTAAGTTTGCCTGTGTAAGTGGTAGTTCAGATTTGTTCTCACAATACATAAATCGGCGGCTATGGTTAATCCGTGAAATACAATCTCATTAATTCTGCCTTAAATAAAATTTCATTCATTATTATCGCACACGTCTCTTCTTCGGTGATGGTTTTGACTTTTCAGTATTCCAAACCCAAATACAAGTAAGGAAACCAAAAAGAAGATGTATCCTTCTATAATTCTATCTTCCCCCATTCGCCGCAACATCCATGGTAAGCACAATAAAACCATAATCTCTTTTCTTTGATGGGCGAATTCTTTTTTGTCTGAAATTCTTTTCTTTTCTTCACATGTTCTGGCACTGAAGATAAGGGGTCTAAAACCCTAGGAAAAAAAAAAAAAAAACTACAACGAACTGTAGAATGAACCCCTTAAAGTAGGAGATGATTATTCATCATTTGTGTTGTTTTACTTTGAATTTGAAGTTGATTGAATAAATTAGAATAATTGGGTTTTGTTTTCTTAGCTTTAATCTCTTTGTTTACTCAATAATTCTTATCTTGGGTTTTTGTTAATCTGTTTTAATTTTTTTTTTTGTCAACATGCATGATTGTTAGTATTTTCTTAGTTTTGGAGATACAGGTTATCACAAATTTGACATTTTTAGTTGATTTTAGGTGTTCTTGAATGTTGGTTTTCTTAATTTCCATTAGAATTCGGGCTTTTGAGCTTGCAGTCGTTGTGCAATGACTGAATCATTTGATCTTACTAGATAGGCACACCCAGCAACCAACCAGAAGCTGATGCCTGAAAAGGATTATGTATAAAGATGTTATAGCCCTTCCACTTCATGGTTCTTACACCTTGAAACGAAGGTAAATCCCAATCCATATCCTTTTATTCATAGTCTTCTAGGCTCATAAATCATCTCTTGCAGTTCTTCTATCGTTACACACTAAACCTTGTAATGTGGTGATGTGATAAATGATGAAATTATTAAAATCGACTATGAAACGCATAATGTCTTCTTTCTAGGGTTTTAAAGAAGGGAAATCAAAAGATCTTCTTTCTAGGGTTTTAGTTTTCTTATTTTATCTAGAATGCTCAATCAATTTAGGCTTGTGAAGTTGTTATGCATCCCCACTTTCTCTATATCGTAATCTCTTCGAGGTGTATAATATCATCAAAATTTTAAGAGCTATCTATTATAATTTTATTTTTCCATTCACAAAAATCATTTTGTCGCTGATGAAAACCAACAGAACTGAAAAGGCACAACTCAGATAAGAAGAAAACCTTTCGCCAATGGAGTGCCCCACTGAAGGAGGAACTGGGAATTTTTTTGAAGGAGGAACTACGTATGTTTGATTTATTTATCGGCTAGGTCCTTTTTTTTCTTCATTGCAAATACGAGTTTGGGATTCATCAACCAAGTTTATATTCTTTTCAACTTATATAATGTTCAGTCCGTGATGGTGTAATTGAATATTTAAGTTCTTTTTAGATTTGTTTCAATTTGCTTATGTTGTTTTTTCACCTGATCTCATGCTTACTGCTAATTTCTTCACTTTTGATAGGTTTGAGAATCAAAAGATTGGACCTTTACATAAAGGGAAATTCGACTTGCATCAGAATCTTTAAGCAAGGTTCGCATTCTGGATTGAAATTTAGTTCTCTGAAGAAAACAAAACTATAAAAGCAATTATTTTTTGGTTCTTAAAGGCTTCTCATCTCATGTTCGTGCTCTGAAGAAAGAGGGAACTAGTCACTCAATCAATCCCAAGCAAAAAAAACTATGAAGAATATATTTAATCTCTTTTTAGTTCAGATCTCATTTCTTCTAGAAATTTCAAAATACAATCGTCTCAATGGTATTACAGGTTATGTGGGAACAAATTCTAATTTTACTGAAATTTTAATTTGTTATTCTAGGAGGAGATAATTCTAATGCGACGGTCACCATCTTCATCCCAATTTAATGGAGGTAATTATTTCCCTTTGTGTTGTCTTACTTTGAAGTTTAAGTTGATTGAATTATTTATTTTCTTTCGTTTTCTTTGTTACTGAATTAAGTACCTTGAATTGGATACAGGAAAAGTTTTACATCCTAGCCAGAGTAGCTTTTGTCCATCAAATTTTTTTTTGAACCGTTTTCCATTTTACAAAACCTCGGTTCAATATTTTACTTAATAATTATTGTAAATGTTTTCCCATAATTTGTTCAATGTAATGGTTTCCACATATTTATTTGGAGTATATGTATTTGTGTTTTTACTTCCTAACTTACAAAATCCATAGGCAATCATTAAAAACGCTACAAATGGTAATACCCTATAATGTTTTTTGTGTTTAGCATGTTTGAATCTCCCTTTTTTTTGGGTGTTCTTTCTTCACTTCCCGTTTAGCTAATATTACTTTGGTTATGATTGGCTTTGTCGTTTTTTGTTTTTGTTCCCAACCATCTTAAATTTGCAGTGTTTGTTCTATTCATACCTTCGAAAAATCCTTTTGAATCTAACTATGTTTGCTATTGTTCTATTTATATGACTGACCAACAACGTCACTAGCGTCAATATATTTATCATTAATGAATATGTATGGAACGAATTAAGGTCTCCCATATATTTTACATCCATGCAACATATCAACGCTCTGAATGTATAATCACCAGAGTTTTCCTTTATGCTGGGGAAGTATTGCATGCCGCCGGTCCTAGAAATCTCTTTTGGAAATTCTGCAAGTTTCTATAGGTGGAAAGATGTTGTGACCGCTCTTGATGCTTACTCCGCGCCTGTTCCTACTCATACATTCTCTCATTTATCGTTAGAAATTTTGGAATACAGATGCGGTCGGCATACTAAAACCATAACCAACATCCAGCAACTCCATAAAATAGATGCCATGTTGGATGCGTGAACTCGCCATTGAGAAATTAAGGTATGTGTTTGTTGTCCTTCTTTGTTTCACCAATTATGCCATATGATGAACATGCCAACTATCCCTAACAACATAACAATGTTCTAATTAGTTCAAACTCCAACCCCGGTCCTTCTGCGATTGTCGTTTGCTCCACTTATGTGAAGAGCTATAAAAGGTTACACCTGTCCTCCTTCGCTATAGCTACGCATACCAGAAGTTATAGAACTTCGAGCAAAGTAAATTTTTATTGAACAACCTCACACCGTAATTTTTCGAGCAAAGTAATTTTTATCCATTATTATCTACGATAAATTATCTTGAGAGGCGTGTTAAGTTGTATATTTAAGTATGATGCCAATTGATCCCAACAAAATCCGCTCCAGTTAATCCTACTACCTCCATTTGGTCTCTCTTTTAATTCCAGTAGATCCTCTGGATAGTTCTGCCATTACCCGTTATATTCCTCCTAACATTACATTCTTTATAAAGAAAAAGATTAGTCCACCAAAGTTATTGTTGGTATAAGAAAATCATAAGCTAATGTAACTTAAATTATTTCTACATACTTGCGACTACACTTCCTTTAATATTATCCCGATTGAGAAATATAGAGGCTTTGATATTATTATTAGTTAGAAAATTCTGCTCTTTATATTATTTCTATCTCATTCAAGATTCATTTCTATATGTATAACTCTCAGAACGTCCATACCCCAAAGAAAAAGAATATTCCCATCTGACATTTGATGTTACATTTTACATGTACATGTGATTTTGCCCTCATTTGTCCCCCTTTCGGATCATTGAATTTTCGCTATCTAAAAGTGAATTTGTTGTGATGGTTGCAGGTTCTTGGATGACAAGCCTCCTATCACGTTATCATTACAACAAAAAAGGGAAAGCACCCACTGAAGTCCTGGGTGGTAGTCTCTCTTTCTCTCTCTCCTTTCTCCACTCTAGACAGAAGCGATATCCGGCAAGGGAGGAAGAATTCCGGCGAGATCCAAACTGCTCAGATTTACTCCTCTTGGGGTAGATCTGGGCAGTAGAAGTATTTAGGTTTTATTATTTACTGTTTGCTCTTAGATTAGAAGTTAGGGTTTAGGTTTGTGAAGGTTTTTGCCGTTTTCCGGCGATGTCTTCTTCCTGCCGTCCGGAAGTTTGGCTGCGTCTTTATGGCGTTTCTATATACACTTTCAAGTGTTTCTCCTCTAGCTTTATTAGCTATCCTACTTTGGTTACTAGAGTTTTGAAGATCATCAACATGGAGCTCCGGCGGCCGGATTATGTCTTTTTCCGGTCAAAATTTGTGCAAACTACTCCTTTGAAGATGGAGCATATCTTTCTTGAGAAGAAAATACATCAAATGGTCGGGCTTTGTCCTAAAGATCATCCCTCTTCCGATTTTACCGGATCTTTCATATTTGTAATTTGTCAATCTACGATATTTCTTCTCTTCTTCTTGTCGAAATATTCGTCCATGTACTCTTTACAATATGGTTTTCTTGTTACTCTAAGGTTCTTCTCTTGGGTGTTGATAACAACAAACCAATAGCTAAATTACTTCATACCTATTACCATGCATTCCAATTAGGCACATTTTAATTTACCCCGGGTTATCATGGACTAAATTTAATTTTCTTAATCAATGTCATATCCATGTATTTAGCCTGCCAATGTGTTGACGTGCAACACTCTCCCTACAAAAATTCTAATTGAGAATGGCAACCTTTTAGTGCACAAAATGTGAGACCAAATCAAGTCAACATTTCCATAGCCAGATACCTTCTCTGATTTGAAGTTAAAGATGCAGTTGCAGCTTTGGACAGTGAGTCCAGAAGATGGTTCGGGACCTTGAACTCTGTTGGAACAATTGCCGATTTCACACATGCAAAACAAGATTAGAATACAAAATAAAGCGACGGCTGAGTCACGACCAGGTCGCTCTCTTTAGGACGTTTCATGGTTCTGCCTTAAGTTTTGTGAAAGCAGTTCTTTCCCCGTCACGACGCCCCCAGGATAAAACAGCCGAGAAAAACTCTCTTTCGATCTCTCACGCACACAATGAGAAATCGATCACTTCTACTCTCTCTATTCTTGCTCAGTATTCTTGGTCTCTTGATTCTTAGAAAACAATGGTGTAAAACTTATGTTTTCTTTCTGTTCTCAAAACTGTTTTTATAACCAGGCAGTCAATGCAAATTAATGGAGAATAAATTGGATTAATTGTTGCAGTTAAAATTCCATTCGAAACAGTCAAAAAACGGGCAAATAAATCATGTCATAATAAGCGCAATTAAAACATAATTAAGTGCAGTAAAAACGATTTGAAAAAATCTTTTTTAAAAAGAGCAAAAACTACTTTCCAAATTCAAGAGACCTCCCAAGACCCCCAAGGCCCCTCTCCCGGACTAATGTTATATATATATATATATACTAGGGTATGACCCGTGCCATAACGGCACGAACTTGTTCTTATTAATGCCGAATGTTAGCTTCTCACTGTGTTTTATGGTGTATATTTTTTTTTGAATTGAAGTAGAATATTCCTCTGCATGATCCTTTTTGTAATTAGCTATTAATTAAAGAAATAATTTCATCATCCATATCATGCAGCGATCCCTTGCTTGCTTCACTACTTTATGATGTTCGTCTAATTGTTTTTTTCTGAGATCAGTTAAGATATTACATCCTATTTATGGGTGTAACCGAATTACTCGTGTCTAAATTTGAAAATCTCATATAATATCCGAGTTCCATTTGAAATTCGGATTTATGTGTTCTTTTTACTTCGAATTAGTATCCGATCTTCATCCACATATCAGACAATTATCTGATCCAAAATCATAAGATAAGAAAACAATAAATTGTTTCTAGTTTTTGTGGAAAATAAACATTGCATAATAAAAATTAATTAGGATTTATAAATATTTTTTTAGTAAACATAAATAAAAATAAAAAATTAAATATGATATACACTTTTATAGGTTTAAAATGTTTAAAATACATAGATTTACATGCATAAATTTCGGGGATAGGTATTTCAAATGCGGAAACCATCGTATCCGAATTCGTATCAAGTTAGTTGCATTTCGGATAAATAAAAAACAAAAATCCGAAATATTGTTTCTGAATAATATTTGGTATTTCGAACGCGAATTCAAACGAATTTCCGAACAGTCATTGACACTAATAACCCTATTTTTCCGGCCAAACCCGATACCGGATAGTGAGGATACTTCCATTTTTTGAAATCCTATTTTTAGGTAATCCAAACTAAAAGAACTTAATTATAAATCTCTCCCACGCGGTTTCTTTAGAGTTTGCGACGAAGGGAAATTGAATAAAGAAATTTGTGAAGAAGTGAAAAACAAAAAAGATTACTTCTCATTTTAGATGACAGTGATTCGGAATTTCAGCCGAGTGTGCTCTACAGACCCTAATTTAAATTTTAACTGCCCACAGAACACTACTTTAACCCCTTGTAGCTGATGTTACTATACATCATCTTACCATTTTGATGCCCCCCACTGGAAAACCACTCGGCTTCAACCCTTGTACCTTTTAGATGTCATATTTAAACGTTTTAATACCCAATTATATATCGCAGTATATATATGAAACAATGCAAACATTTTAAAATGGCCGGATTTCTTTTGCCAAAAGAACTCAATAGATAATTAAAGCATTTAATAAGCTTAGATGTGATATTTAATTATTTTTTCTATATAGCTCTACACTACAGTGGGTAAACACCGGATTCATTAGTACACTTCAATCAATTTCATCAAAACATTGCAAAAGATCAGTGATCAGTCGGAAAATAGTAACCCCTGTTTGGCCCTGCTTATTTTCTCCCTGCACAGTCTTACCCCCCTTTGTCACATCATTGACGTTCAACATTCTCATAGAATCCGTTTTATTTTCATTTTCCATGAACTAAATTCAAATTGTCAATTTTTGCAAGAAAAAATAATAAAATTCCCATACCCGAGGAATTGTTAGTACAAACTTATATTTTCCTCTATTTCTAGTATCAGTTTTAACTACGATTTGAACCATTTCGAAACAAAGATTTTAGTTTAGAATCCTTCTTTTCTGATGGCCGATAGCATCGTCAGTATTTCGTTCTGCATATTTGCTGCGGCTGCATTACATCCATATTGGATTATTTTTTCCGCACTTTCGTCCTGGATGACACTTCATGATTGGAACTGGCACATCTGCATTGTTTTTTCTGCATTATTTCTCTGCATACAATGGGCAAAAGAATTTTTATGTGGGTTGTTTGTGTCTCCTGATTGGAACTGGCACATCTGCTCTTACACATCAGCTTCTTAGTTCGCGACGTCTCTCCTCCAGAACGAATATGATGTCCCCAATATGGATATTCAGATACATTTATATGATTTCTCTGGGAGTAATTAAGTGCTCATGTTCATTGTGAGACATATCCTTAGATTATAAAATGCATATCAATTCATTGCTTCATTTGCATCTAACAAATGCTGCATTACACGGTGCACTACAAAAAATGCCCGGGTTGGCTAGTTTGTCTACTTCATGGTGAACTAACCACCTAGTCCGTCTACTTCTGTCACGTATTAATACAAAAAAAAAAATTAGTACTCGTTCCATTTCTGGAAAAGAGTTTTCATCATTTTTTCAACTTGGCCTATTTTTAGGCTAAAATGAAAAAGTAAAGACACCTCTTTTCCAGAAATGGGGGTAATATATACATTTTAAAATGGTGAGGATATCAACGTAAAAGGAAAATTAGTGTCCAAAGTACAAAGAAATGAGATAGTAATATGTTAAATAACTTGAGACGTATGATCATCATCTCGTAATTTGTTTTGGCATGTAAGTAACATACTTAATTATGTGCAACGCCTTAAGTTTGGTTTCAGTGTTAGGATAAGAAATTGAAGTCTGAATTGTTGAAAAATCTAACTGGGAAGTAGAAAAAGCATAAAAGCCAAGGATTCTATCGCAGGAAGAAAAAGTAAAGACAATTTTATTTAGCTACGTACATAAAATGAACTAACCTTTGAGACATTTCCCGCACTTCGTCTATCGCAGGAAGCTAGAGGCTGCCAGCTGAAAGAAGCAAAAGGAAAAACTTATTATACATAATAGAAAATGCAGAACACTTGTACGGCTTCAACAGAAAGTTGCTCTGTGCAAGGTGGAATCATTATTTTATGTAAAGCTATACCTTAATGGCCAAGTCTTTATCTTGAAACAATATGATTAAAGCACCACAAACCGATCCTTTTCATGTCATCCTTAATCACCACCACACAGTGTTCACCTAAGAAACTAATATGCATTATCGCATATTAGACCACACTTTGGGAGTTTATGTCTAGCTGGACTTTTAAGAGTTTCAAGAAAATGTTCGATTTCACGACTCAGGATCTGAATTTTTCCAACAACTTCTTAGTTCAGAACAGGCATATATATGATACGTGTTTACCGCAATTCCAATCTCAAACTAATAAAATCAAATGTTCAAAACATCGTTGATAACCGACTTACCATCGATACAAAGTAGTACTACTTGGCCTTCCTTCATGTCTATCATCTAAGTTAGGATAGACTTTTACCGATTCTGCAAGTACAAATACGCCAAACCAACATTAACGAACTAAAAAAAAATCCATATTATAAGGGACAAAAGTAATTAAATTATTAACCGTACTAAAAATATAATCATGGTTACCTGGTGCTGCAGAGAATGATGTTGAATAGAGAAGCTCATCCACCTCTCCGGTCCTTGCTGGATGGTGGGTGGAAGTGATGGAATGGACGGTAGGCCTTATATAATTCTTAATTTATCATTCGTAACCTTGGTAAAAGGAGCAGGACAGTTTATGGTGCAGTTGGCATTAGGCATAATGCGAGTTTCTGATTTATATGCCTTCTCATTGAATTACACACCAAACATAAGGAAAACATAGATCATATAATGTGAGACTGATACAACTCCAAGCAGGCTAACTCATTATCTGTGATGTCAGCACAAAACTAACCTGAACAGCGTTTGGACAAAAATAACTTCTCAAACTTCTAATACAAACTTGAGTTATTTTCTTCAAGATTTCTAAATCTCAAAGATAATGGAGAAGGCGATAGGAGGAGAAAGGTGGAGAGAATTTCTAAGATCCAAATAAAACGTTTAGGTTTCACAAAAACGTTTCATTAAGATGAAAAGAAACGCCTTCCCATTGAATGCCGAGAATAACTCGTCGAGTGAATGCGTTATGTGCGTCGAACAATGAGAATGGGAGGGGAAAGTGAAACCCCAAGACGACGTGGATCGATCTTGGCCATCCTTTATGTGTCTAAACTATAGATCTCCATCTAGTGGTAAGTTGTAAACTTAAATCAATCTTAATCGTCCTTTATATGTATGAACTGTTAATAGCCGTCGATATAGAAAAACACCATTGTCCCTTAGACACTTCATGATTGGAACCTTTTGTCGCATTGTTTTTTCTGCATTATTTCTCCGCATACAATGGGCAAAAAGAATTTTTATGTGGGTTGTTTGTGTCTCCCGATTGAACTGGCACATCTGCTCTTACACATCGGCTTCTTAGTTCGCGGCGTCTCTCCTCCGTAACGAATATGATGTCCCGGTATGGATATTCGAGATACATTTATATGATTTCTCCGGGAGTAATTAAGTGCTCATGTTCATTGTGAGACATATCCTTAGATTATAAAATGCATATCAATTCATTGCTTCATTTGCATCTAACAAATGCTTTGCATTACACGTGCACTACAAAAAATGCCCTAGTTGGCTAGTTTGTCTACTTCATGGTGAACTAACCACCTAGTCCGTCTACTTCTGTCACGTATTAATACAAAAAAAAAATTAGTACTCGTTCCATTTCTGGAAAAGAGTTTTCATCATTTTTTCAACTTGGCCTATTTTTAGGCTAAAATGAAAAAGTAAAGACACCTCTTTTCCAGAAATGGGGTAATATATACATTTTAAAATGGTGAGGATATCAACGTAAAAGGAAAATTAGTGTCCAAAGTACATAGAAATGAGATAGTAATATGTTAAATAACTTGAGACGTATGATCATCATCTCGTAATTTGTTTTGGCATGTAAGTAACATACTTAATTATGTGCAACGCCTTAAGTTTGGTTTCAGTGTTAGGATAAGAAATTGAAGTCTGAATTGTTGAAAAATCTAACTGGGAAGTAGAAAAAGCATAAAAGCCAAGGATTCTATCGCAGGAAGAAAAAGTAAAGACAATTTTATTTAGCTACGTACATAAAATGAACTAACCTTTGAGACATTTCCCGTACTTCGTCTATCGCAGAAGCTAGAGGCTGCCAAAGGTGAAAAAGCAAAGGAAAACTTATTATACATAATAGAAAATGCGGAGAACACTTATGCGGCTTCAGAGAAAGTTGCTCTGTGCAAGGTGGAATCATTATTTTATGTAAAGATATACCTTAACGGCCAAGTCTTTATCTTGAAACAATCGATTAAAGCACCACAAACCGATCCTTTTCATGTCATCCTTAATCACCACCACACAGTGTTCACCTAAGAAACTAATATGCATTATCGCATATTAGACCACACTTTGGGAGTTTATGTCTAGCTGGACTTTTAAGAGTTTCAAGAAAATGTTCGATTTCACGACTCGGGATCCGAATTTTTCCAACAACTTCTTAGTTGAAAGGCATATATATGATACGTGTTTACCGCAATTCCAATCTCAAACTAATAAAATCAAATGTTCAAAACATCGTTGATAACCGACTTACCATCGATACAAAGTAGTACTACTTGGCCTTCCTTTCATGTCTATCATCTAAGTTAGGATAGACTTTTACCGATTCTGCAAGTACAAATACGCCAAACCAACATTAACGAACTAAAAAAAAATCCATATTATAAGGGACAAAAGTAATTAAATTATTAACCGTACTAAAAATATAATCATGGTTACACAGTGCTGCAGAGAATGATGTTGAATAGAAGCTCATCCACCTCTCCGGTCCTTGCTGGATGGTGGGTGGAAGTGATGGAATGGACGGTAGGCCTTATATAATTCTTAATTTATCATTCGTAACCTTGGTAAAAGGAGCAGGACAGTTTATGGTGCATTGGCATTAGGCATAATGCGAGTTTCGATTTATATGCCTTCTCATTGAATTACACACCAAACATAAGGAAAACATAGATCATATAATGTGAGACTGATACAACTCCAAGCGAGCTAACTCATTATCCGTGATGTCGACACAAAACTAACTCGAACAGACGTTTGGACAAAAATAACTTCTCAAACTTCTAATACAAACTTGAGTTATTTTCTTCAAGATTTCTAAATCTCAAAGATAATGGAGAAGGCGATAGGAGGAGAAAGGTGGAGAGAATTTCTAAGATCCAAATAAAACGTTTAGGTTTCACAAAACGTTTCATTAAGATTAAAGAAACGCCTTCCCATTGAATGCCGAGAATAACTCGTCGAGTGAATGCGTTATGTGCGTCGAACAATGAGAATGGGAGGAAAGTGAAACCCCAAGACGACGTGGATCGATCTTGGCCATCCTTTATGTGTCTAAACTATAGATCTCCATCTAGTGGTAAGTTGTAAACTTAAATCAATCTTAATCGTCCTTTATATGTATGAACTGTTAATAGCCGTCGATATAGAAAAACACCATTGTCCCTTACGATTTGAACCATTTCGAAACAAAGATTTTAGTTTAGAATCCTTCTTTTCTGATGGCCGATAGCATCGTCAGTATTTCGTTCTGCATATTTGCTGCGGCTGCATTACATCCATATTGGATTATTTTTTCCGCACTTTCGTCCTGGATGACACTTCATGATTGGAACTGGCACATCTGCATTGTTTTTTCTGCATTATTTCTCTGCATACAATGGGCAAAAGAATTTTTATGTGGGTTGTTTGTGTCTCCTGATTGGAACTGGCACATCTGCTCTTACACATCAGCTTCTTAGTTCGCGACGTCTCTCCTCCAGAACGAATATGATGTCCCCAGTATGGATATTCAGATACATTTATATGATTTCTCTGGGAGTAATTAAGTGCTCATGTTCATTGTGAGACATATCCTTAGATTATAAAATGCATATCAATTCATTGCTTCATTTGCATCTAACAAATGCTGCATTACACGGTGCACTACAAAAAATGCCCGGTTGGCTAGTTTGTCTACTTCATGGTGAACTAACCACCTAGTCCGTCTACTGGCATCACGTATTAATACAAAAAAATTAGTACTGCCCATTCCATTTTCGGAAAGAGTTTTCATCATTTTTTCAACTTGGCCTATTTTTAGGCTAAAATGAAAAAGTAAAGACACCTCTTTTCCGAAATGGGGGTAATATATACATTTTAAAATGGTGAGGATATCAACGTAAAGGAAAAATTAGTGTCCAAAGTACATAGAAATGAGATAGTAATATGTTAAATAACTTGAGACGTATGATCATCATCTCGTAATTTGTTTTGGCATGTAAGTAACATACTTAATTATGTGCAACGCCTTAAGTTTGGTTTCAGTGTTAGGATAAGAAATTGAAGTCTGAATTGTTGAAAAATCTAACTGGGAAGTAGAAAAAGCATAAAAGCCAAGGATTCTATCGCAGGAAGAAAAAGTAAAGACAATTTTATTTAGCTACGTACATAAAATGAACTAACCTTTGAGACATTTCCCGCACTTCGTCTATCGCAGGAAGCTACAGGCTGCCAGCTGAAAGAAGCAAAAGGAAAAACTTATTATACATAATAGAAAATGCAGAACACTTGTACGGCTTCAACAGAAAGTTGCTCTGTGCAAGGTGGAATCATTATTTTATGTAAAGATATACCTTAACGGCCAAGTCTTTATCTTGAAACAATCTGATTAAAGCACCACAAACCGATCCTTTTCATGTCATCCTTAATCACCACCACACAGTGTTCACCTAAGAAACTAATATGCATTATCGCATATTAGACCACACTTTGGGAGTTTATGTCTAGCTGGACTTTTAAGAGTTTCAAGAAAATGTTCGATTTCACGACTCAGGATCTGAATTTTTCCAACAACTTCTTAGTTCAGAACAGGCATATATATGATACGTGTTTACCGCAATTCCAATCTCAAACTAATAAAATCAAATGTTCAAAACATCGTTGATAACCGACTTACCATCGATACAAAGTAGTACTACTTTGGCCTTCCTTCATGTCTATCATCTAAGTTAGGATAGACTTTTACCGATTCTGCAAGTACAAATACGCCAAACCAACATTAACGAACTAAAAAAAAAAATCCATATTATAAGGGACAAAAGTAATTAAATTATTAACCGTACTAAAAATATAATCATGGTTACCTGGTGCTGCAGAGAATGATGTTGAATAGAGAAGCTCATCCACCTCTCCGGTCCTTGCTGGATGGTGGGTGGAAGTGATGGAATGGACGGTAGGCCTTATATAATTCTTAATTTATCATTCGTAACCTTGGTAAAAGGAGCAGGACAGTTTATGGTGCAGTTGGCATTAGGCATAATGCGAGTTTCTGATTTATATGCCTTCTCATTGAATTACACACCAAACATAAGGAAAACATAGATCATATAATGTGAGACTGATACAACTCCAAGCAGGCTAACTCATTATCTGTGATGTCAGCACAAAACTAACTCCGAACAGCGTTTGGACAAAAATAACTTCTCAAACTTCTAATACAAACTTGAGTTATTTTCTTCAAGATTTCTAAATCTCAAAGATAATGGAGAAGGCGATAGGAGGAGAAAGGTGGAGAGAATTTCTAAGATCCAAATAAAACGTTTAGGTTTCACAAAAACGTTTCATTAAGACGAAAAGAAACGCCTTCCCATTGAATGCCGAGAATAACTCGTCGAGTGAATGCGTTATGTGCGTCGAACAATGAGAATGGGAGGGGAAAGTGAAACCCCAAGACGACGTGGATCGATCTTGGCCATCCTTTATGTGTCTAAACTATAGATCTCCATCTAGTGGTAAGTTGTAAACTTAAATCAATCTTAATCGTCCTTTATATGTATGAACTGTTAATAGCCGTCGATATAGAAAAACACCATTGTCCCTTATAATATAGATAATATATATGCACAATTAGTAGGGGGAGGGATTCGATCCTGAGACCTAACCCTCCTGGCCCAAAATGCTTAATCACTGGGCCAAGATCGAATTGTTGATATAATTGTACAAAAGAATTATTTTAAAACATATATCCCAACAAACTCATCGAGGGGAAAGTCCTAAATCCATCTTACCGTCACATCTTATAACAAGAAGTCAATAACCCATCAAAGTTAATATTAGTAGAAGTGTTTAATACTCCCTCCGTTTCTGGAAAAGTGGTACTTTCACTTTTTCAATTTGGCATATTTTTAGGCTAAAATGAAAAAGTGAAAGTAACACTTTTCCTGAAATGGAGGGAGTATATTTAATACTCCCTCCGTCCCTAATTAGATGAGCTATTTGGTTTTTAGTTTTGTCCACAAATAGATGAGCTATTTCACTAACCAAGGGGATATTTCTAAAACTACCCTTTTAATTGATTATTTTTTCTAAAAGAAATATGTATAATTTGATAGTCATGTTTATATTCGTTGCGTAGGTGTTTTAAAATGCTTTTCAACGGTATAAAGTTTATAAAAAACCGTGGTATAGTTTAAGAGATAAATCGTTTCTAAATTTTACTAATTATTGCTCATAAGGGTATAATTGTAAAAAATACTTAAATATGCTCCACTTTCCTCCTTGCCTTAAAATTTGTGCTAACTACAAGTAGCTCATCTAATTAGGGACGGAAGGAGTATGTTAATCACTGTTACAATTGGAAGAATCAACAGAGGTCGCGGTGCTGGTTCCAAAGACTTCTTCACCAGGCTGTGGATTTTCTGGTAACTTTGCACTCATTTAACATAAAGCAGCCATGGTCCACCTTCCTTTGATTGAAGCATCCATTTTTTACCACTATCAAAGAGGAAACCTGAGTCCGAGGACAATTTAGTGGAACTAAATTAGAATTTTAGTTGGTCAGGTGTTGTTGTTTTTTATTATTTTTGTTTTCTATAGTTTAGCTGTGTCTGCATCTCATGGACCATATCGCCGTTTGGGTCATACTGATGATGTAATATTTGTGTTTCTATGTTTTCGTTATTTCTGCATGAACACCATTATCCCTCTTGCGTTTAGATTCCACATACTTTTAACAACATGTTTTCGTTATGTTTTTCACGGACCAAGCAAAATGTTGGTAATCAGATTCTCTCTCCTGGCTATCCATGTGAAAACTAAAATTATTCAAAATATTGAACAACAACTCAACGCTAAAATACAAGATCAGAATATATCTATTCTCGTGCCGTTACGGTACGGGTTAAGCCCTAGTCTAGAATACAAAACAAAGATTTGCTAAGTTAGCTAGATAAAGAGCGGCCGAAATTTGTCTAGGAGGAATAAATCTACGGCCGTGGTTTTTTCAACTGACCATTATAAATACTTTATTAATTAGTGTGATGAATGATTAATTAATTTTTCACGATAAATGTTCATTTAATAAATCTAATAAATACATATTTTTATTAATAAATAAGTTTATTAAAGACTATATATATATTGATCGGTAAAGAATTTGGTGTCAAGAAGTTTCGAACTCGTAATCGGTATCATCACCCAATGACTTTACCACGTACTCACAAGGACCCGGTTGAAAATTATATTAATAATTTTTAATGGTGGTAGTGAAAGAAGCAATGGGTGGTGGAAACAGTAGCGGGTATTTGTGAGTGGTGGAGGTGGCAACATTACTGGTGGTGGAAAAAATAGTAGGTGTGGCTGGTTTTTACGTACGGTGGTGGATGTTAGTGAATAGTAGTGGACAATAATAGTTTTGTGTCTTTACAAAATGGGCAACATTTTATTGTGATAGATGTAGTTGGATGTTTTTAGCATAAATGGTAAGGACAAAACACAAATATTTTGAGGAGGATACTAAATCATATAAGACAATATGATCATGACCGCTGGATCACCCAAATGGGATCCCAGCTATTTATAGTACCGATCGAATAAATCACGGTTTTTAATATTAAAATAAAATTGATTACATTTCCAGAATACAAAACAAAGTTTGGACAAGTTAGGCTAGATAAAGAACGATTAAATTTATATTTGCAGAACATAAATCTACCGCTATAAATGATCACGTTTAATTAAAATTTAATAATAAATGTTCAATTGATATTTCATAATAAATGTTTCTTTAAATAATCAAATAAAATATATTTTTGTTGATACATAATAAATTTATTTGATATTAACCATATCAGTAAGCATTAATGGTGGTTGTGATGGTGGGCAGTGGTGGGGATAATGGTGGTGGGTACTGGTGAGACTGGTGGAGTGTGACGATAATGTGGTGGTGGAAGAAGTAGTGGTAGTTGGGTGAGAAAAGGGGTCCTAAGATAGGTAAATTAAGCAGTAATGGTGGTTGTGATGGTGGGTGGTGGTGGTGGATCGGCGATGGGGTTAATGGTGGTGGGTGGTGGTGAGACTGGTGGAGTGGTGACGATAATGTGGTGGTGGAAGAAGTAGTGGTAGTAGGGTGAGAAAAGATGTCCTAAGATAGGTAAATTATTTAGTCACCCTTGGTTAATTTTTCTTTGTTTTGTTTTAATTTGATTTTAGTTTTCAAATTACTTTTTTTTTTTATTTTTTAAAATTAACACAATTTTTAAAGGCCAGATTTTTCCAAAAAAAGAAGATGTTGTGATTTTAAGATTTGCCGGGTAGGGGGCAGGAAGAAAAATGAAACCTATAAAAAAATTGACCAAACACAAGGCTACGCGCGAATTAATTGTAGTCGGTTCAGTTTCTCACATCTCTCTTTATTCCCCTTTTTTTGTCATGGTTTCTGTTTCTCTGTCATTATTTCTCCTCTACTTCATGGGATTATGCAAGGCTACACGTGAATTAATTATAATCGATTCAGTTTCTCACATCTCTCTTTATTCCCCTTTTTTGTCATGATTTCTGTTTTTGTCATTTCTCCCCAATTCGTGTAATTATGCATGCTTGAGAAATAGTTTATGATAATTAATAGGTAAAGAGACAAGAAAAGAAATGGATCAAGAAATAAATATTATAATAAATTTTAGGAAAATGAATAAACACAAATCTATGTAAATTGGGAACCCAACAATTTATATCAAAGAGAAAAATTAAATTCTAATGCTGACAAATTTTGCAAGATGTTTTAGATGCTAACAAATTAAATTCTAATTTTAGATGTTTTTAGTTTTGTTACAAGTTTGGTGAATGGCCTTTGATGATATTTGTTTGAAGTAGTGAACGAAGTAATGTTCTACTGTCCATAGGATTTGCTCTAACGGTTAACTATGTTTGTCCCATAGGGTTGTATGACTTACATATACAATATTAAAAGATTCGAGGATAAGGACATGTGTATTAACCAACTCCTCAAAATATTTAGACCTGGATCGGTTGGTTCGATTCTTCTCACACAATTACGACATGTATGAATCGATGGATACATTTGAAACACATATCCTTGCCCGTGCCATGGTTGAGACCTAGTTTGTTACAAAACACTGCTGGCTTTGCTGCAGGTAGAATTTGTTCAATACAACTGAATCGAAGAAACAATGTCACTAGATCATTATCAAACTGACTGCAATCATTTTTCCGTGAGGATCCCACCAGAGCGCCTTGTACGGACTACCTTCGGTCGTCCGATAAAGATATTCTTGGAAAGCATTTGCCAATACATAGACCAATAAATTTCTTTCTATCTCTACCAGCAATCTAACATTCAACAAATATTGTTAATTTTAGGGTTGAATCCTCACAGGTAGATTCTCACTCTTCTCATAAGTTTTACTTGGTTTCATAATCAATGTTTTTATGCTCTAGTTAATGATCTTTCTTGATTGATCAGTTTTGTGTTTTTGGGATTTGCAGTAATTTGTTCTGAAATGACGAGTTTAAAATATGTCTCAATTTATCTTAGAAAAGAATATCCTCCTGATGCAAAGACGCCACCAAAGAGAAAAAGAAATTTGCATGATCTAACAGATGAAGATTTGCGAGGGAAAAGAGTATTTTTGAGGGTTTATTTTGATGGTCCATTGATCGAAAACCAGGCGGAGATTTCTAATTTTTCTAAACTTGAATCTACTAGTCCCATAATTCAGTACTTGATTGCTCATGGGGCTAGGGTAATTCTCTGCGGAAGTCTCGTTGTAAGTAGCAAATCTTGGTATACCTTGTTTTTCTTGGTTGTCTTTTAATACGATTCTGTATTGATTGTTAAAACCTGTTTGTTTAATGTTTTTTGCTTTTATATTTGTGATATATGAATTATATTGGTCTTATTGTATTGAGATTTCACATTTCAGCGACAGAAAGATGGCGTAGTCTCTAACTGCAACTTGGAGTGTTTTATACCTAAACTATCTGAGCTCACAAATACCAAAGTGAGTTTTCCGTTGACCTGGTTTGAGTTTGTTTACGTAATTTTTCCCTTGTAAATGTTCTCATTAGTGTGTGCTCCTGAATAGGTTCGTATGGCCCCCAATGGTGTTGGAGAAGATGTTGAACAAATGGTTGCTGCAATCCCAAATGGAGGTGTCTTACTGCTGGAGAATGTGAGAACCCACAGAGGGGATGTGGAGAATTTCACCAAGTTCTCAAAGAAGTTAGCTTCTCTTGTTGACCTATATTTCAATGATGCATTTTGCACTACTTTGGCAGCGCATGCATCCATAGAGGGAGTTGCTAAATTATTAAACCTGCTGTGGCTGGACTACTTATGAGGCAGGTATGACTGTTTATGTTATTTAATGCACCCGAAGTATCGCTACTGTTTTGGTACATGTGGCCAACCATGATGCATGCATAGTTATTTCTCTCCATGTATGTAATCTAGAATCAGAAAGGGGTTGTGCACATTTATTCTTGATATTATGGTGTTTTCGGGTTTAATTATTGAAAGTATGAGATCCTGATTTGGTTCCTGTTCTTGTTAAGGAACTCGAATGTCTTGTTGGAGCTGTCTCACACAATAAGAAGCCATTTGCTGCCATTGTTGGTGGTTCAAAGCTCTCTACAATGAGGAAAACTATTGAAGCTTTGTTGGATAAGGTCGATATCCTCCTTTTAGGCGAAAAAATGATCTTCACATTTTGGAAGGCCCAAGGCTGCCGTATCGGGTCATCCTTAGTTTAGGAGTCCATGTTTGGCCCTGCAAAGTCAATCCTTCATATGGCTAAGGAAAAGAAAGTGCATCTTGTGACTCCATTGGGTTTTTTGGTTAGGCGAATAGGTCCTCCTCATGATGTCCATGTTTTTTTTTTTGAACTACGACGTCATATCTGATTACTTGCATTTCCGGTCCTAGTTACATTGTTAATGGGTGAATTTTTATTTACTTAAATGTTATTTATTGCAGAATGCAACAATAGCTCTTATCCCAAATGGTTGGAGAGGGGTGGATGTCGGTCCCGCTTCTATCAATATGTTCACTTCGACTCTCAATGATGCGAAGACTGTCATATGGATTGGATCCATTAGAGCATATGCTACGGATGGATGGCCTAGTGGGATAGTGGTATGTGTCACTTGACAAGCTTTTCTGCACAATATAGTTGTATGAATAGCCAAATGATTACAGAGTCATAGTGTGTTATGTGACTCTTGTCTTAGACATGCTTGGCACAACCATAGGTCATATGGTGTTAACTGCTTCTTGCGTTGCAGAAAATTGCTAAATGTTTAGCTGATCTTACTGGTAAGGAAGTAACTACGATTTTTGTTGGTGGTGCATCGAGGGGATATTTGCAAATCCAAGCTTTGTCCGATAGAATTTCCCATATCTCAATGGGAGGTCCTATTCTTCCTCTTTTAGAAGGCGGGTTGCTACCAGGACTTGTGGCTTTTGATGATTATAGTGGAGCTTCTGATGGCATTGGCAATGATAGAAATGATGTCTAAGATGATAGTGATGATGACAAAGGTGAAGATTCTCCAGACAAGGTATATTGTGTATTTTAGCTTTTTCTCTTTGTGTCTTATAGCCTTTTTTCTTTGCTTAGTCCTGCTGGTTTTTTCGTGTAAGTTAATCAATAGTCACTTTATTACTTCACACATATTTTGAACTTGAAGGCCAAGCAGAGCAAGAAGAGAACTGCCGAGACTTCTGTATCCAAAACCCCCACTGATAAGAAGGCTAAATAGAGATGCCTCGACAATATGGTAATGATTTTAACTTTTATATATGTTTCTTGTTGTCCTGGTGTTATGTTGTTGGTCCAAGTAAAATTTAGTTCGTTGTTTCTTATTATTTAGTGGTATGTTGTTTTTTATTGTTGATACTTGAACTTCTGCCAATGTCTTGTATGTTCATAAAAATGGTGTGCAACAGAATATTCAAGATAAAGTCTGAATCGCTTTTCATGATGAAAAGGTCAAGAATCCTCTTTTTAACAAAATAGTTTTCTTGCGTAATGCAAAACGCTTTCTCCATGTGGTATTACTAAATAGTTGTAAGACAACGTATCATGGTTTCTCAATTTATCGACGGCTTTATGCGAGAGTAAAAGTGAATTAATGTCACTATGGGAACTTCTCTCTAAGTTGTACTTTTATCGATCCCTTTGAAGTTGAAATTAGTTGGAAATAAGTTCTCTCATGGAGTCATTTTGTGCAAAACAATATCAAGACCTTCTAAGCAAAATCTTCCCTAGAGTATTTATCTATCAAATATGTTTTATTATTTCTTTCTTTTCCCGAGAAGTAAATATTCATCAAGAATGATACGAGGATAGCCCGACAAGATCAAATAAAACAAATCCAGGATGAGTTTCCGCAGAAACAACAAGAAAAAAAGACACAACAGGAGTAACACAACCAAAGAAAGATAATCACCGAGATAAATACGAAATAGATGGGCCTAATACCAACTATAATGGTGAAATATGAATAAACACGTGGAAGCATATGAGAAGTCGAGCTACGGAGGTAGGATATGAGTGAAGCACCATATCATGCCTGCAAGTCCAACACAATACTCAAGATATCTACTACATCCATCTAGAATTGTGACACGTGGAAAGTAAATAAGAACATCAACAACCAAGTTTGAAAGGAGAGACGAAGCATTTAATGCCACTAACAAAGCACGCCTGAAGTGATCAGAAGACCACAATGATGTGGGTCCTGAGAAGATTCGCGAAACAAATGAGAGAATTCGGGTCGCACATCTCAATGAGAGAAAGAAACTACATTCTATAAGTAATAGAGAGAGAAGAAACTAGACTGAGAAGTGTTCTTGAGAATCATAGCTTAGTCCTAGTTACTTTGTAATCATAATTCACTCACTGAGAACAAGTATTTCACCCAGCGGATGTAAGTAATCATGCCGAACCACGTATATCTTTGTGTTAGAGCACTACTCGGTCGAACTCGCGAGCGTTGCTATCTCAAGCTTGTTTGTCAAGTTTAGTTGCCAAAATTGTTAGAGCATAGCTCGGTTGAACCCACCAAGCGTTGGTATGTCAAGTTTGGTTGTCATATTTTAGTGAATCAAAACTCATATTAAGAGTCGCTTGATTATGTACTAGAGTCAACTTCGTATAGGTTAGCTTGAAAGTATTAGGATATGAGACTTTACAAGTATTGCGAAGACTTGAAGATGTGAAGAAGCAAGGAGCTACAATGATAACAATCATCCTTTCACTTGAGGTTAGTGATATTTGACTTGAACTGTTTCATTCCCTAACGTATCTTTCAAGTAGTGCATATTGAAAACAAAACTGCGAAGCATATTTGAACTCTAGATAGACATAGTATTAAGGAATACAATACGAGGTTTATTGCTTAACCATTAAACTTTGTAGATAAGACATCGCCATAATCATTTGAATGCTATTGTGATTATGTATGGGTATGAGGTGAGGATTTTATCCTAGGGAACAATGTTTTACATGTGTTCTAAGGAAGTAAGTTCATAAACTTGTTTGTGAATCGAGAAGGAAATCGCCAGGCGTTATTGGTTTTGTTATTCATTGCATATCTTATGAACAACCAATATGTGTGATTGAGTGTAACCGTTCACGACTTGTTGTGTTCTTGGTAGAACTATTCACAAAGGCCTGAAGTATTGGTATGACTTTTATTAGTGAAACCGATCTTAAGTAATCACCTAAGATGGTATGATCGGGTTTATGATTTTCTGTCTGACCAAATATGGGAAAGGGGAACCGATCCTAGTAAGAGGTGCAGTATATCACAAAGGGGAACCGATCCTTGTATGAGGTGCAGCAAGGTTTATAGCACAAAGGGGAACCGATCCTATGAACATGTGCAACACGTTTTTAGGCAAAGGGGAACCGATCCTATGGACATGTGCAACACATATAAGTTAGATACCATATATATGTGGGGAACCGATCCTAGTACCTAGTCAACCGAATTTAGGAAAGCTAGTGTGACTATGCACAATACTCACATGGAAGGTAGAACCAAAACTTGTTTTGGTAGAACCGTTAAACCCATGATTGTGATTGAATGTTATTTGATCAATCGCATAGTTCTTGAAAGTCAGATGAACCAATTCTAAACTTGTTTGGAAGTGTGGCAAATCGGTTTCAAGGTTGTAAGTGTGAAAGAGAACTTACAAAGTTAAGATGTCGACATACTTTGAACACGTGCCATGAATGTTTATTTCTTTAATTGTTCAAAGTTATTCCTTAATAGCTAAGGGAAGAGAATCCCAGGATCGAAACATAAATAAGTTAAGAATCTTTTAATTAAGGTATTTAACTTCATTTTGTAGGAAATAAGAATTAGTAATGTGCATTTACTAATTAGAGATTTCTCGAGAGATTTCGATCATTATTTTTGGACAGAGCATTTCCAGGAATTATGGAAACCGAATTTGTGCTTTAATGAATATCTTGAGAATATTTTCGGTTTTGGAAATTCCTTGGTGTCCAAACTTCCTTGTCTATAAATACTTGAAGTTTGCCTTTCTAGTAAACTAATCCTTCATAACAACAGACTTCCTCTTTATTGTGTTGTTACTGGTGTAGCCGCCTATCCGGAGAGGAGAGTAACCTAATTAGGCGAAATCTCTTACGACCGCTCAGTTTAAAGTCTTCTTTGGGATTGAGAAGCTCTACGAGTACCACTGGTGGGAAACTAGATAATTGCGGTTTATCTTTTGTTTTCTTTGATTTGATTGACTAACGACGGTTGAACTTTGATTGCACCTAGTTTTTTTATGCTTGAGAATCTTCTATTCTGATATAAGATTCACTCAAACTAGTTCATAGTTTCGACAAGGATCTTTAGACTGTTGTTAGTTCTAAAGACGATCTTGTGATAATCCATTGTTAACAGACTCCATTCTGTGCGTGATTGATCACAAGAGATTCAAGTGATTGTGTGCAAGTGTTTATTGAAGATCTAAGAAGATTTGAAGACAAAGAAGATATTGAAGATTTCTGATTTGTGGGTTCATAATCTTTGGTGTGCACAATACTTGTTTCGGTAAAAGAGGATCCAATTAATAATCGGTTTATCTTTGTGATAGATTGGATTGATTAATTGAGTAGATCGGCATCAACATAATTCTTTGGATTAATAGTGTTGTTGGCTTAATCTTAAACGATTACTTCGGTAATTTAATATAAGATAGATCTAAGGACCTGACGAAGGAGTTTATGTTAAGATAAACGGAAGAGCCTTTGTCCAACTCATATCACTTGGTTGAATAGAGTTGATACCAAACAAATTTGTTGTTCCTTTACTGTTTGGAATATGAAACAAAAGAATTGTTCCAAGTACGTGACTAAGGTCGGAGGCGTGGGAATACAGACGGACCTAGGTTAACTATAGGTTTAGTTGCTTGGTCTAAACTATACGAAGTTAGGTGTAATTTTGTGTAGCGGCTTAATCCCGAGAGTATTCAATTCTGTACAAGGTCCTGGGGTTTTTCTGCATTTGCGGTTTCCTCGTTAACAAAATCTTGCATGTCATTTACTTTATATTTCCGCATTATAATTGTTTTATTATAATTAAAGTAAATCACACAAACGTTAATTCCTATTTACTTGATAAGTGAATCCTATTGTGTTTGGTTAAGTCCGAACCTTTTTATCAAGTAACATACTTCGTTGTTGTACTGTCTCGATCTTGTATCCATAGACGATCACACGAAGTGTGAACCGATTAGTTGTATTGTCTCGACTCAGTCCATATACAATCACTTTCGGAGAAAGGACTTATAGGTATGAAAAGTTTTAGCTTGAGGTATATTGGGTACCCTCGCCTTTTCAATTGGTATCAGAGCAGGCAAACACGAAAAGATCTAGCAATCTGTGTTTGGTGCGATCCAACCTATAAGAATTGAATCTAATGTCTGATTCAGTTAACGTTTTGCAAGTGTATGAATACTCAAAAGTTGTTGAAGATGTTACTACTTCGTTGACTCATGATCCATGAGTGACGAAAATATCTACGTCTATCTCTGATGAAAGAGAAGATGCTAATAAAGAGTTGGTAAAACTCCAAAAGCCTATACAATCTCTGTCTTCTAAAGTACTTATTTTAAAGACAGAGTCAAATCTTCTTAAATAGGAGATCAGAGAAAAAGGCATTCAACTGAATTGTCTAGCCAAAGAGAAAATAGATCTCACTATCAAAGTAGAGGCTCTTGGTAAATCTCTTATAGATAAAGAGACACGTCCTATGATTCTAACTAATGATGTTGTTGTGATTTCTTCTGATGAAAAAACTAAAAGTCCTTGCCCGACTTTTACAGATTGTGACAAAACCGGTTTAATCACATCTGAAACAGATCAAGATGATGGTAGTTTGCCTAACTACATCAAGTTGGAAGAGGATGAGAAACCATCTTCTAGATCTACTGATGATCAAACGAAATCTTGTCCAAAGGAAACTTTGAACCGATTCCGTGGTGATTGTAAGGAATACAATTTTCTGTCACTTGACAGGAAACTTATACTTCTTTAACATACGGTGGTAAAATTTTTGAAGGAAGTTTCTTGTCTTAAAAAATTGAAAGATTATTCGTCATTAGAAAGACAGATTATACCACATCCCGATAAGATCAACTCAAAAGAGTCAGAGGAAAGGGTTGATAATCGCTTCTGGAAAAAGGTTCCCCCGCACCCATATCGAAACAGTTCTTGTTTTGATAAGTAACGACTTCAGAAGGAAGGGAAAGAGAGAATCTCTGCCAAAAGAAACAATCAGGAATTTCCTATAGTTGTTTCAGATGATCATACTAATGTGGATCATAAGGAAGTCCTTAGAATGAGAAAATCTTATGAAAATCTCATTGAAAGAATTAAGAGAGATTTATATATCTCTGAGAATTCTCACATTAGTACGTTTTCTCCACATGATCATATCTCTCTAGTTAGAAAAGATCATCGTCTTGGGAGAAAATATTCAGGCGAAATTCCCGAAGAGAAACATGAACTATGTTTCGATATTCACCGTAAGTCGGAAAAGCTTACTCCGATGCAACTTAGTTGTATCATAATTGTGCATTCTCATCTCTTTCGTGCTCATAAACTTGGATGGGAAAGGCACAATAAAATAGGAGCACATTTGTTTTGTGTAGTTGTTTATCAGAAAAACTCTATGACACTATATGGGTAGCTGCGAATCCATGGTTGTCAGAAAAATGTTCATGTTTAACATGATCTTCCAAAAAGAGGTTCAAAATTTTCGAATTTTAATAAACCTTCCTGCTTGAGAAATTCGGACTAAGGAAACGAAATATATTATTTTATATTTTCAGATTCTCCAAAGGTCTTTTGGTCCGAAAGTTGTCTCTTTTAAAAGGAGAAACTTTCTCTTACATGTATTCGAAAACCGTGATCAATCCTTTTATATTTATTTATTCATAACCGAGCATGCCTCCAATAACTCGCAGTGTCTCAAAGGCTAATAAGGAGTAAGCTCAAAAGGTTAAGGATTGTCAAGGAATCAATACAGAGAGGAAGAAGAAGGACATATCAAATATCATGTCTGATTATGATTCTGATAGTTCAGTTGGATTACAAGATGAGTCATGTCTGTTGGCCTACAACAAACAAGATCCAACCAAAACCAAATGGATTCGTTCTGATAGTATGTCTCAATATATCCAAGGTTTTGATGAATTGGAAACCAATCTTGCTATGACTATTCGACATCAAGATTGGGTAAAACAAAAGTATGAAGGAACAAGAGGAATTCTTGCTGAGCTCAAAGTTCTAATTGAGGAATTTGAAAAACAAGAAGTGGTTGCGGACAAGTCTCTTGAGACATGCTTTAAGAGTTTAAACACTGAAGAGACCTCAGTGAACAACAAGAGCACCACTAGAGATTAAGTTATATGCTGTAATACTTAATCTAGAAAAATAAACATCAATTTTTGATTTCTTTCATTGATTGTACTAGTCTATTGAGAATAAAACTATTATGAATAAAATTATTTGATTTATAATTTTTCTTGTGATAGTTTTCAGTTTACATATCCTGTGCTTGAATACTTTTATCTTATTGCTATGTATGTTTATGGGATGTTTGATTTCGGTTTTACTACCTTAATATTCGATCTCATATGTTGTGAACCTTTGTGGTTTGGGTGACTTTTTGATTTAGCAGGATTAATTTCTAGCCCATGTTGGTAGGATTTATCAAAGAATCATGAGGGGTTCGGGTAGAAACAATATGTGAAAAAGTCACAATATGTTGAATCGGTTTTGGTTTAGCATAAAAGCATATGTGTTTCGACGGTTTTCAACTTTTGCTTGCAATTGTTAAAACCGATTTTCAACCTTTCTCGTTGGTTGGTTGTTGTTATTCTTTTGTTTTTGCATAAGGATGACAACGTGATGATATTTCGATATCAATTCTCCCTGGAAGAAGATGCAATCATATTGGAGAAGTGGATGTGAAATTTGAGGTAACAATCTTGTTAGTTAATTGTTTTCCTGTTTAAGAAAAGCCTGAGTTTAGTTCATATATATTTATTGCTTTTGCTTAACGAAATTTCGGTTCAATTGATGTTTATTCCATTATGTGTGTATGGATGTATGTGTGATTCAATTGGTTCTGGTTAAGAAAAACTATTGTTATCTTGCTTTATTGTGTGGTATCAATTGTTTAGGCTTACAAAATTTCGGTGCAATTACGGTGCTTTTAATGTCTACGTTGTTTCAATTGCTTCCGGTTGAGGTGAATAATTATGCAAGTTGATTTATTTGGTTTGTATGAATTATTTATGGATTAACGAAATAAAAGGTTTTCGGGATGAGTTGTTTAGTCCAATTCGATTCTGGATAAGAGAAACTAAGTTAATTCTGATCTTAGTTAGACTTATCGAAGTGAGGTTTCGGTTATTCAAGTCTAATCGAATGCCTTAACAAGAAATGCTAGTTAACTAACCTAGTATTTGTCTTGTTTAAAATTGAAAGGTCTAAGTTTATGGATAATTAGAACCTGATGAGAAAAATAAAGTTATCTTTATTTTGGTCTTATCGAATTAAGCGATTGTTTTTGTACAATCGATTTATCAAAGGGACTAAGGTGATTAGTTGTTTTGGTTTGATAAACTAAAATGGAAAAATTATTTCGAACAATTATTTCCTTGGTAACATATCAAAATAAAACTACTTGTAGTTTCGGTTTTGATATTGGTTATCAGAACATGATGTGCGGAACCCTCGTGCCTAACTCTACAGGTTGCAAGTCTATTGAGATTTGTAAGATTCTTTTCGTGTTGTCCTTTATTTTTTCGTTTCTTTATCATTTTGTGATAAAAATGGGGAGAAGTATATGGAGTAAACAAGTGATACTGCCATTGATTTTATATTGGTTGGTATCACTAAGGAAAAGAACATTGGTGCTTAAACGTTTTATCTAAACGAAAGATTGAAAGCACAGACTAATGGGGAGTAACATATCATATGAATTGGTATAAAAAAGACGTGCGGATTGAATATCTACCTATCTTCCTTAGGGGGAGTATTTTCTTTGTTATTATAATGTCAACAACGACATTTTCAAGGATTGAATGTAAGCAGTTTACTGTGCTTTTGAATCGGGAATCAGGCGTATGTGTAATGAATTATTGTAATTTGTTTATCCATATTATGTAAGAGTTTTGTCACTAAAATTGACAAAGGGGGAGATTGTTAGAGCATAGCTCGGTTGAACCCACCAAGCGTTGGTATGTCAAGTTTGGTTGTCATATTTTAGTGAATCAAAACTCATGTTAAAAGTCGCTGATTATGTACTAGAGTCAACTTCGTATAGGTTAGCTTGACAGTATTAGGATATGAGACTTTACAAGTATTGCGAAGACTTGAAGATGTGAAGAAGCAAGGAGCTACAACGACAACAATCATCCTTCCACCCGAGGTTAGTGATATTTGACTTGAACTGTTTCATTCCCTAACGTATCTTTCAAGTCGTGCATATTGAAAACAAAACTGCGAAGCATATTTGAACTCTAGATAGACATAATATTAAGGAATACAATACGAGGTTTATTGCTTAACTATTAAACTTTGTAGATAAGACATCGCCATAATCATTTGAATGCTATTGTGATTATGTATGGGTATGAGGTGAGGATTTCATCCTAGGGAACAATGTTTTACATGTGTTCTAAGGAAGTAAGTTCATAAACTTGTTTGTGAATCGAAAAGGAAATCGCCAGGCGTTATTGGTTTTGTTATTCATTGCATATCTTATGAACAACCAATATGTGTGATTGAGTATAACCGTTCACGACTTGTTGTGTTCTTGGTAGAACTATTCACAAAGGCCTAACTTATGTATTGGTATGACTTTCATTAGTGAAATCGATCTTAAGTAATCACCTGAGATGGTATGATCGGGTTTGTGATTTTCTGTCTAACCAAATATGGGAAAGGGTAACCGATCCTAGTAAGAGGTGCAGTATATCACAAAGGGGAACCGATCCTTGTATGAGGTGCAGCAAGGTTTATAGCACAAAGGGGAACCGATCCTATGAACATGTGCAACACGTTTTTAGGTAAAGTGGAACCGATCCTATGGACATGTGCAACACATATAAGTTAGATACCATATATATGTGGGGAACCGATCCTAGTACCTAGTCAACCGAATTTTGGAAAGCTAGTGTGACTATGCACAGTACTCACATGGAAGGTAGAACCGAAACTTGTTTTGGTAGAACCGTTAAACCCATGATTGTGATTGAATGTTATTTGATCAATCACATAGTTCTTGAAAGTCAGATGAACCAATTCTAAACTTGTTTGGAAGTGTGGCAAATCGGTTTCAAGGTTGTTAGTGTGAAAGAGAACTTACAAAGTTAAGATGTCGACATACTTTGAACACGTGCCATGAATGTTTATTTCTTTAATTGTTCAAAGTTATTCCTTAATAGCTAAAGGAAGAGAATCCCAGGATCGAAACATAAATAAGTTAAGAATCTTTTAATTAAGGTTTTTAACTTCATTTTGTAGGGAAATAAGAATTAGTAATGTGCATTTACTAATTAGAGATTTTCCGAGAGATTTCGATCATTATTTTTGGACAGAGCATTTCCAGGAATTATGGAAACCGAATTTGTTCTTTAATGGATATCTTGAGAATATTTTCGGTTTTGGAAATTCCTTGGTGTCCAAACTTCCTTGTCTATAAATACTTGAAGTTTGCCTTTCTAGTAAACTAATCCTTCGTAACAACAGACTTCCTCTTTGTTGTGTTGTTACTGGTGTAGCCGCCTATCCGGAGAGGAGAGTAACCTAATTAGGAGAAATCTCTTACAACCGCTTAGTTTAAAGTCTTCTTTGGGATTGAGAAGCTCTACGAGTACCGCTGGTGGGAAACTAGATAATTGTGGTTTATCTTTTGTTTTCTTTGATTTGATTGACTAACGGTGGTTGAACTTTGATTGCACCTAGTTTGTTTATGCTTGAAAATCTTCTATTCTGATATATGATTCACTCAAACTAGTTCATAGTTTCGACAGGGATCTTTAGACTGTTGTTAGTTCTAAAGATGATCTTGTGATAATCCATTGTTAACAGACTCCGTTCTGTGCGTGATTGATCACAAGAGATTCAAGTGATTGTGTGCAGGTGTTTATTGAAGATCTAAGAAGATTTGAAGACAAAGAAGATATTGAAGATTTCTGATTTGTGGGTTCATAATCTTTGGTGTGCACAATACTTGTTTCGGTAAAAGAGGATCCAATTAATAATCGGTTTATCTTTGTGATAGATTGGATTGATTAATTGAGTAGATCGGCATCAACACAATTCTTTGGATTAATAGTGTTGTTGGCTTAATCTTAAACGATTACTTCGGTAATTGAATATAAGATAGATCTAAGGACCCGACGAAGGAGTTTATGTTAAGATAAACGGAAGAGCCTTTGTCCAACTTATATCACTTGGTTGAATAGAGTTGATACCAAACAGATTTGTTGTTCCTTTACTGTTTGGAATACGATCCAAAGGAATTGTTCCAAGTACGTGACTAAGGTCGGAGGTGTGGGAATACAAAGAGAACTAGGTGAACTATAGGTTTAGTTGCTTGGTCTCAACTATACGAAGTTAGGTATAATTTTGTGTAGCGGCTTAATCCTGAGAGTATTCAATTCTGGACAAGGTCTTGGGGTTTTTATGCATTTGCGGTTTCCTCGTTAACAAAATCTTGCTATGTCATTTACTTTATATTTCCGCATTATAATTGTTTTATTATAATTAAAGTAAATTACACAAATATTAATTCCTATTTACTTGATAAGTGAATCCTATTGTGTTTGGTTAAGTCCGAACCTTTTTATCAAGTAACATACTTCGTTGTTGTATAGTCTCGATCTCGTATCCATAGACGATCACACGAAGTGTGAACCGATTAGTAGTATTGTCTCGACTCATTCCATAGACAATCACTTTCGGAGAAAGGACTTATATGTAGGAAAAGTTTTAGCTTGAGGTATATTTGGGTACCCTCGCCTTTTCAAAAACTATAAGTCTTGATTTCTAGTCTACTTATAGCTAAGTCTCGGATTATGATAGAAAGTGTAGTTGAGCTTTAGACTTCACGACGTTCATCGATTGAAGGCGAAGAACTACTAAGGGGAGCTTGGGGAACTTCATCAACAAAAGGTATGTGGATATTTGAACTCATCTATCACTCAAAAGTCGATCTACTTTATCTCCTATTTGACACAAAAGTCGTATAGCTATAAAGACTTCGATTATACACATTTGATATTTCGAGCTGAGTTTAACTCGCTTACATATTTTTGGAAATATGTGTTGGTAAGCTTTCGCTTTGACCAAGTTCATCTTATATTCTTGACGAAAGTCAAAAGATGATCATGTGAAAATCGCCTGGTAACTTCTTACATGATTTGTGTGAGACTGTCATTTGGTGTAGACTCGGAATGTTTCGTGTTAATCTATCGATCACATGAAAATTGCTTTGAAGCTAATAGTTTGTGTGAGACAGTTATTGTCGTCTTCTAAGAATGTTTCAATGATTTAAATGGGAGTTTAGAACAATTAACCATGATTGGATATAGCACATTATGCATACTTATATGCTAACTGTTGCAAGTTATTCCAAGTCCGGGAACCATAGTATGCATACCCGTATGCGTACTGGTTGGGTTAATGAAAGTCCGGGAACTTAGTATGCATACCCGTATGCGTACTGGCGTAAGTTCATGTCCAGAAATTCAACTGAGTTTGGAAGGTATGCGTACCCATTTGCTTACTAGCGAACCCAAACTAAGTTCGGCCACTTAGGTATGCGTACACGTTTGCATACTTGAGTAGGTTATGTTCTAAAATCGGTTTGTTCATGAACAAATGTATTTATATAATAAGGAATGCAATCTTTTGCAAACCGTGACTATAATGTTCTTGAATTGAGTCGAGTGAATCAAAATCGATTTTGCTTCAATTGTGTATTGTATACTTCTATGAGAATATAAACAATTGAACAACTCTATAACTAGTTTCATTTGAGTCATTTGAACTAGTTGTGTTAAGATGAACAAGGTTGATATGAAAGTGTTCATATGGCTAACTTCGGTTAAATATTGTTGAGCCAACAAGGTGTACACGTTTAGGTACGGTTACCCATATCTAAATGAAGTCACTTTTCATTTGTGTGTAACAAGCTAAGTTCGATCTAACGGTTGAAAGATAATAGCTTGAGTCTAATCTGGTTTTCATTTAACGGTGAATATTGAATGTTTTGTTACCAAGGTAACATTGATTGCAACCCTGATTTGAAGACTATATAAGGTAGAACTCTAGCAACTAGGAAACCTAATCCCCACACCTCCTATGTGATACTAGTTGCGACTAGAGTCGATTCTCTTTTAACCTAAGTTTTTCTAAAACCATTATAGGTTAACGACTTAAAGACTTCATTGCGATTCTGAAGCCAAACCCAAGTATTTCTATGTAGTTGCGTGTTCTGATCTTGCTGTTTTCTATCGTATTGAGTACTATCTTCTTTAAGATTTGCTCGAGATTTAATCTCCGATAGGCAAGATAAAAAGTAGCCACAAACATCTTCGTCTTATCGTTTGTGATTCCACAATATCTTGTTTCGCTACCATACGATTAAGATTATTGTGGGGTGATTGATATTACTAGGCTGTTCTTCGTGAATATAAGTCCGGTGTATCAATTGGTTCTTATTCACCTTGATTTATCAAAAGACGGAACAAAGCCCATAAGTATTTCTGTGGGAGACAGATTTATCTATTCAATAGACTTTTTTGTGTGAGACAGATTGGTTTATCAAGTCTTCGACTTTGGGTCGTAACAACTCTTAGTTGTGGGTGAGATCAGCTAAGTGAATCAAGTGCGTAGAGTCCTGCTGGGATTCATAGGTGTAAGGAACGCGACTATACCTTGATCAGTATGAGATTGGTTAGGGCTCAACTACATTCCAGTTCGAAGTTAACTTGGAGTAGGCTAGTGCCTGTAGCGGCTTAATACATTGTGGTGTTCAAATCTGGACTAGGTCCCGGGGTTTTTCTGCATTTGCGGTTTCCTAGTTAACAAAATTTCTGGTGTTTGTGTTATTTCTTTTCCACATTATATTTTCTATATAATTAAAATATCACAGGTTGTGCGTAGTTCAATCAATTAGATAATCCAACCTTTGGTTGTTGATATAAATTGATTGACACTTGAATATTGGTCATTGGTACCGTTCAAGTTGTTTCACATAATAATCAGGCTCGCGGATTTCTATTTGTTTGATTTGCTGATTACATTGTGAAACAGAGATACAACTCTTGGATATATTTTCATTGATTGACTCTGACTGTCTAGTTGATTCTCTTGGAGTTTGTCCATACAGATTGCCTAAATGAAATATTGGGTGAGGTGGTTAGACCCCCATTTTTTCAATTGGTATCAGAGCTGGAAAACACGTTTAAGACCTCATAAGTCCGTGTTTGTAGCAATCTGAATCTATGGACAATAGTGCCATCTCTGACAAACGCATCACCAAAGACAAAAGTTTTGTTTCGATGAAATCTATTAAAGAGAAAGACTTGTCGATCTCACATATATATATGAACATACTGTTCCTACGAAACAGACAAGTATTGATATGTGTTACCCTGATGCTCTTACTGACGAATCTAATTCTGAAGTAAAAAGGGGAGAAACCCGAGAGAGTGCAGCGATTTTAAATCTTGTTTGGATCCAGGCAGTTGAAATCAATAGGCTGAAACACAAGGTTAATACAATGGTTGGTATGGTAAAATATTGTGATTCCCAACTAAAGGTTCTTCGTGAGAAAAATGTTGTAGTTTGTGAAAAAGCGTGGGTACAACAACCACACCTAATATTTCGCTTAGCAATCTGTATGGACTAACTCTAATATGCTTTTAAGAGAATTAAATAGACTCAATCTTATTAACAGTATATCAAAGAGTTATATTATCTCGATCTCTCGATTTAATTCTTACTCAAGCAAATAGAAATCTGCGAGTCTAATTAAATACAAGAAAGATAACTTGGATGGTACCAAAGACCAATATCCAAGTGTCAATCAATGTAAATCAACAACCAAAGGTTGGATATTCTAATTGATTGAAGTTAACGCACAACCTGTGATATTTCAATTATATAACAAAATATAATGCGGAATAGAAATAACACAGCCACCATAATTTTGTTAACGAGGAAACCGCAAATGCAGAAAAACCCCAGGACCTAGTCCAGATTGAACACACACTGTATTAAGCCGCTACAGACACTATCCTACTACAAACTAACTTCGGTATGGACTGTAGTTGAACCCCAATCAATCTCACACTGATCCAAGGTACAGTTGCGCTCCTTACGTCTCTGATCCCAGCAGGATACTACGCACTTGATTCCCTTAGCTAATCTCACCCACAACTAAGAGTTTCTACGACCCAAAGTCGAAGACTTTAATAAACAAATCTGTATCACACAAAAAAGTCTACGATAATAGATAAATCTATCTCCCACGGAAATACCTACGAGTTTTGTTCCGTCTTTTGATAAATCAAGGTGAACATGAACCAATTGATAACCCGGACTTATATTCCCGAAGAACATCCTAGTATTATCAATCACCTCACTATAATCTTAATCGACGCGGCGAATGAAGATATTGTGGAATCACAAACGATGAGACGAAGGTGTTTGTGATTACATTTATATATTGCCTATCGGAGATATCAATCTCAATCCAATCGTTACGATTGTACTCAATACGATATAAACAACAATATCAGATCACACAACTACAAGAAAGGTCTGGCTTGATAATCACAATGAAGTCTTCAAGTCGTTAACCTACAGGGTCTCGGTAGAAACCTAAGGTTAAAGGAGAATCGACTCTAGATTATACAACTAGTATCACTCAGGAGGTGTGGGGATTAGGTTTCCCAGTTGCTAGAGTTCTCCTTTATATAGTCTTTCAAATCAGGGTTTGCAATCAATGTTAGCTAGTAACAAAGCATTCAATATTCACCGTTAGATGAAAACCTGATTAGATTCAAGCTAATATATTTCAACCGTTAGATAGAAAACTTAGCTTGTTACACACAAATGAAATGCACGTTTTTAGGTTTGTCTAACTGTACCCAAATATGTACATTTGTTGGTTCAACAGTAGTTAACCAAATGGTTAGCCATATGAGCACTTTCATATTAACCATATTCTTCTTCACCATAACTAGTTCAAATGACTCAAACGAACTAGTTAGAGAGTTGTTCAATTGCTAAGATGTTATATAAGTATACAAGACACAATCGAAGCAAAAATGATTTGATTCACTCGAATCGATTCATGAACTTTATAGCCACGGTTTCAAAGTTGCATTCCTTAGTTAATATAAGTATAAGTTCACGAATAATCGTTTTTAGATAATAACCAACCTAAGTACGCGGACTAGGTACGCGGACTTAAGTACCCGGAATAAGTTTGTAACAAGTTTACAAACTCCAGCAGATTTTCTCGGGAAGAGAACCTCCGACAGTACGCGGACTGGGTTCGCGGACTCTTGTTCCGGTTTCTTGAGCAGCAAAGTACACAGACTTCGGTTCAAGGAATAAGGACTTATACATGTATGCGTTTCCACACAATCCTTATATCCAACAATGGTTATATAATCTAAACTCTCATTTTAATCATTGAAACATTCTTAGAGGACGTTATATAGTTGTTATCCACAAACTATTTTTCGTCAAAGCCATTTTCAAGTAATGGTCGTTCCAGACTTGCTTCGGTCACAAAGTGAAGGAGATGGGGTTGATCTTAGGTAGGGAAGAGAAGAAGGTATTGAGATTGTGAAGGTGTTGGCTTTTTATGACTTGTATCAGAATGTTGAACTGGTTTGCATATTGTAAGCTATCAGTTCTGGGTGTTTCTGGATACAACATTAACCACAACTTGGTTTTTTTTTTATTTGAATAGGTTGAAAACCTATTTATACAAGTCATTTGAGTGCAACCCTAATCTCGTAGGAAGTGGAGAGAGTTAAGTGGTGGAGTAATGGAGTTGTGTAAGAGGTGGTGAACATTGCGTGATAACACCTTCACCCACTACTCCATCATTGTTAACCATCCGTCTTTTCCTAACACGTTCTCGTAATGGGAGCGTTGCACACTGTACGCTGTAAACCTCCAGATCAATACCCCAATAAGCATCCCTCAGTTTGTGACATGTTTGATGTCTCGAATAAGTGGGTCAAGTCGTGGTACCCGCCGTGGAGAACAACATGGTGCTATTAGGTGAAACAACTAAGTTGTTTATGAGTCCAAAATAAAATATGTATGTATTCGACGCATGTAAAGCAGCTCAAATTAATCGATGTGTATGAAGCATCATTGTTTTTTAGCTTGATTGAATAAGTCGTGATAAGCGTCTTAAAAAGTGGAAGCGTGATCGACCACCTTTGGGTGATCTTTTGGTGGCTCTAGGGGCCCGCCATTACTTGGCTGATCGCCTCATATGGAAGAAGGATGGCCGGTCTTCACAATGTTGCTTTGGTTGTTTTCTAAAAATAGATCTATACCATACAATTAGGCCGGCGAAGTTGGATGGTTGTGATTGATTTGCGGCAGTTGTGTAATGCCGTTGACATGTTTTTAGGGGTTTGGAGGTCGATCGACCAACTCCCTTTTGAGCGGGTGATTCAAGGCGCCGCATGCGCGTTTTGGGTAGGTCGATCGACTATGTATGAAGGTGGGTTGCCGGCGAGCATGCTGACATCCCATGGGCCTCCTAAAATTAAATCTAATCCACTCAATTCGGCTGGCGAAATCGGATGGCCGTGATCGATTTGCGGCAGTTGTTCAATGCCGCAAACGTAATTTAGGTTTTTTCAAAGTAGCGCGTTCAAGCTACTTTGGGTAAACGATTTGGTGTGCTTTGGACTTGCTATGGGCAAGTCGATCGGTCATGCGTGGAGTTGGTTCGATGGTGAACACGTTGGCATCTCCTTGATTGTTTGAAACACGATCTAAGCCATCCAAATAGGCTGGCTAAGTTGGACGGTCGTGATTGATTTAAGACGCTAGTGTACTTCCGCGACCTAAATTAGGGTTTAGAAGCGTCACGCCTGCCATGGTTTGGGCAAGTGTTCATTGCTCTATGGTCCCGCCGTGAGCAAACCGTTTGAGTGAGGGGAAAGTGGGTCCGCCGGTGTGCGTGCTAGCACTTCCCTGATCACGCATGGAGCAATCTAAGTCTTTCAACCAAGCTGGCAAAGTTGGACGGCTATGATACTTTTGAGACTGTTATGGACAGTCCATGTCCGTTCGAATTCCTTTTCCAGCAGCCCGACCACCCTACTTGGGGTTGGCGTTTGACGGTACTTGAAGGTGTTTAGGCAAGGTCCGATTGGTCGGAACATTGGTGGGCTCGCCGACGGCCATCGTGATGGTTGCCCATTCCTACCAGGGTTTGGCTAGGCTTGTTAAATTGCGCGGCCAATTTGTGTGGCCGTGATCGTTTCTGAGACTGATATGGATAGTCTAAGTTTCCCTTAAAGAATTTCAACATGTTTGATCGAGCTAACCTTAATCAAAAGTGTGTCGATGCAAGATTCTCTTTGTTAGAGAGTGATGTAGCCTATGTGGGTATTTCATGCAGATCTCAATATTGGCACTTCAGGAGATTCATGCTACTCTGCTGAGAGTGAACTCTTAATCGTCATGTCATTTCAATGATGAGAGTTCGGCTGAGAACATAGCACGGAAAATACTAAGCAAATCATGCATTAATTAATAATGATAACAGAATTCACATAATATTTGGGATTGTTGTTGCACGCACCATTCTGAGCGGATTTCATGTATATATATTGGATTGCTTCAAATAAAGCGAATAGCTTTTCTGCACTCATCACTTCTTAAAGGGCCTTTCCTTTTGCAGGGTGACATCGCATTAAATACTGGTTTCACAATTTAACCCTGAACTAAAATCCACTATCAACATCAAGTCCCATGCTTAGAACGTAATAGTTACACTATTGCGGGGTAAGCACTAGATGGTGACAAATAAAGGTAAAACTTATGAGACAAAGTTAGATGTTACCAGGAGAGATGGGTCGCATGTATTTGGAACATATCACGTTCAAGAGGCGTCCAGATAAGCGTTCCCCTAGCATGATGTCGGTTGGCCTAGGTAGATTAGGCATACTGTTGGTTGGGATCTCAAACTGCATTCCAAGTCCCTTGCACATCTGAGTATCGTTCGAGAGTGTGTCCGAGATTTCCTGGCTTCGGTCAGCATGGAGGAAAGTGGAGGCGTGGTGAAGCATCTCAGCTAACAAATGCTAGGGCTGAAAGTTTTGCTGCCCGGCTAAAGTGAAGGAGGGTGGAGCATAACATGAACTCCTGGATAAACATGAATACCCTTTTCATGAAGACGTCATAATCCTCGACTCTGATGTGGACGAGCCCTATCATGAGGAATATCTTTAAAAAGGCTGCTGAAGCAATTTCTGGAAAAGATGTTGAAACAGCTCCCAAAGAGAACGTTAAGCGTGCTGAAGCGGCTTGAGAGGATGTTGAAGCGGCTTCCGAAGAGGATGTTGAAGCAGCTTCTGGAAAGGACTCTAATGAAGGCGCCCTTTGCCCTGGCGTTGATAACACTTCTTTGATGTTTAATAGTTTTTGTTTCATGTGGCTGGAGCCAGGGATTAATTGAATAATAATAATCCCTCATTCATGTTGCTTTTGTCACTGAGTATTGCGCCACCGTCTCAATGTTGAAGTTGGCTGCTTTTTGGATATCTTCAAGGACTTCGTTCCAAGAGACATCTTTAGAACCGTCTTCTAAATCTTGGATGGTTGTATGGAATGGGATGCGATGAGCAGTCCCTAGTTACACTTCAGATTCGATGGCGTGACTGGATACATGAAAACATCCCCGATTTGTACTTTTGGAGTCTTTAATGCACATATACGTCTTCATGTTGAGAATTTTTATGCGGCTCGTAAATATTCAACAGTAATGATACTGATATTAGAAATAAACCGGTTGAGGGACGTGAAGGCATCCTGTGCTGGCAGTCCCCAGATGTAATTATCCCGAGTTCATTTTCTCTTGAAATATGTACTTCCATTGCATTTGCTGGTAAGGTGTTGAAGCGGCTTCGGCCTCTGAAGAGAGCGATAAAGCGGCCTCAGGGGAGAGCGCGTTGAAGCGGCTTCTGGAGCATGCGTTGAAGCGGCCTCAGGAGAGAGCGTGTGTTAAAGGCTTCTGGAGCATGCGTTCAAACGGCTTCTTCTAAAAGAGAGATCATTGAAGCGGATTCAGGAGAGAGCGTGCATTGAAGCGGTTTCTGGAGCGATCTCCAGTGAGGGCGCCCTTAACCCTTGATTTCGAAAAATAAGTTCTTCCCATTCTTCTGAGGTGATATGATATGGCAGATGGGAAGACGACACATAAAGTATGCTGGCCGGCAATTCGAAATAGGGGATATAACAATAATGGTGTTTTCTACGCATGTAACACTCTCTTCCGGTAATTCGAAATAGGGGATATAACAATAATGGTTAAGGATTCGACCAACCTTCAATTTGATTTTCCCTTGCAAATTACATGCTTCTTGATCGATCGTCTCTCTTGAGTTGAAGAAGTCCTTGACTGACGGCGAAGGAATTTCATGCCGAGCCTCAATCCCCAAGCGTGAGTTACATGGCTCTCTATCCGTAGTGGTTGTTGCTATGGTGAAGCTCTGGAGGGCAACAACGATTCTTGGCAGCAGCTATGATCAGAAGAGAATGGCAGGGAGAGGCATGGTAGTTACTTGCACGAACTCGGCAGTCTTCATATAATGGTAGAGATCGTCTCGTTATTAGAGGCATAAGGAACCGATAGCTTTCTTGATGTTTCCTCATGGAGTGGAGAAGAGGGAGACAGTCCCCTGCCCACGAGTATCTATTGAGCTTTCAACTTGATAGATGCTGTCACGCTGGGTCTCTGAAGAAATAACTTTGGAGAGAGTTGGAGTTGAACCCAATGTTGATGATGACCGTACAAGTTGCTGATCATGAGGCTATCTTTGCTTCTACGTTGCGTTTCATGGACGTCCGGGCATATCGCTGGTTTTTTGACAATACGTCTGCTCTCTTGAGTATGTCCTCATCTTTGGACATCCTGGAATCATAATGATAGCGTGCTTGCATCCCTCTAAATTCAGCATCTTCGAGATGGATACTGCTGAGCAGTCCCAAGTTACACTCCTTTGTCTTTATCATCTTTGGATCGTGACTTTAGGTAAATTATCTCATGCGAATGACTTAACTAATATGTTGTGCAAATATGAAGAAGCTCTTGACATGGAGAGTTCGTATGTACCTCTTAGGTCCGGGTGCGACCTCCTTCGCTAATGCAACTACTTCTTCTACGGGAGAAGAAATTCTGAAAGCGTCTCTCACCTATTTGGTGCCGTCAAGACAGATATGGTATATCTCGGACGTTGTTATATCATTGTGATAGTCGTACATGTGGTACTGAGGTGGAGTTGGCGGTTTTGGACGCATGATGTTGTATCTCGGTGGTTTTCCTCTTGCTGCTTCAATGAAGCTGCTTACAGAAGGCTAAAGGTTGTATTGCCTGTTGGTGAGATGTATGCTTCCACGAATATCATGAGTCTCTTTATTCCTTGTAGGCCTGGTTCTTTCTATCAGGGCAGGTTTCGTTGTAGCCGAGCGTTTAACAGCTTCACGAAGTTCAGAGGACGTCTGAAATTACGGATTCTCCAGCATAGCACGATAGATGGGTACCATCCTATTAATGCATAATTCCACTAATAGTTGTTCAATCATATTTGGATCGTGACAATCCAGTGCCTGGATTTTGAACCTCTTGATATAATCATTTGGATGCTCATTGTTTCGTTGGAACATTCTCCCCAAATCTGAAAAAGGTGATTTGCTCGGATACGAAGAAATATTTCTTGTAGAAAACGGTTACCATCTCACACTAGTTGGATACGATGTTTGGTGTGATGTTGTTGTACCAGGTGTATGCTCTCCCAGTAAGTGACTTTGAGAACTCTTTCAGGCGGAAAACATGATTGTATTCGTGCTCTCCTAATGACTCCAGAAAACGAGAGATGTGTTCACGAGCATTACCGGTTCCGTCATAAAAGGAAAATTGAGGAGAGAAGTATCCTCTCGGAAGAGGAACTCTTTGCACATCAGGTAGATAAGGAGGCTAATGCTGGTGCAGGTCTACCGGGTTTTCCTTGCCTCGATGCTGGAGAAATCGTTCTAGATCCTCACGCGTGATGAAATCAAACGGCTGATTCTTTCCTTGAGCGCTCAGGAGCAACACGAACTTCTCCATCTATGAATGCACGCCTTGTTGAAGTGCTTGCGCCAAAAGTGTTGAAAGCGCTCTTCATTGCTTCTATGGGCTGACGCGGCTCTTGTGGTAGTCGCTCCATTAGCGTCTTGAGGAAAGTGATTACCTCTTTGTGAGTTGTAGCCATGTCCGTCTGAGCCTTAGCGAGAACTTCTCGTCTTTCCATCAAATCAACAATGGTGATAGGGGGTTGGCCTCCTCTGGTTCCTCCGGTCTCTCGTCCTAACGGGGAAGTGGCAGTAGCGCTAGCAACGACCGAGGCGTTACGCTCGAAGAAATATTGGTGGTGGCGGCGGCTCTGTCTCTGGTGATCGGAGGTGTCACACCTAAGGAAGTGTCTCGCTGTTGTCCGGGTTGACATAATAGGTGAACCCTTTATGATGATTTCAAGATGTGTCAAGCCTCCTTTGTTGTTGTAGATGTACAAATTATCGGAATTACGCCATGTTTTGGATCTACACGTTTTGTTGATGAAGTGGTAGCGGGTATTCCTGACTTTAAATTGGTAGTAGTGGTGGAATAGAGATAGACCTTTTCTTTTGTGATCTCTGCAGGTGTCTCCCTAGGACTCCAATGGTGTTGAGATTTGTTGTCAACTATCTCGATACTGGAACAACAGCTACATGAATCTTCACTTCGTCTTTCTGGGTGTGGACCCTTTGAGGCATTTCTAGCTTGCTCCATACAAAACTTGTGGTAATGTATAAAGGATGGTTGCCCCATCCGGATCTCGAGAGAAGCCATTGCGTTCTTCTAAGTAGTAGTCGCGTCTTGTGTCTCCATGCGGCTTTCTGGTCCTTTCATCTGAGAGATTTACTGGTGCTCAACTATCCAAAGCATTGCTTGAAAAATCATTTTCGTGAAGCTTCTTGGCGAATGGAACACCGGAATTGAAATTGGTTGTTGAACCTAAATTGAATTAAATCTAAGATCCACCCTTTTGAAATTGAGAAAACTGGAATGAATCTTGAAAAATTGATTTTGAGAGATCAATCTCCCACTGTGGTCGCCAATTGTTTGAGGGTGAAAACTGTTTTTGCTGGTTTTGGTAAATTTAGATGTGTGTGGATGAGAAACGAATCTAAACCATAAACAAATGCATTGCACGGGAGTACTTTAGATTCGAGAGATCAATCTGTACAATTCTGGCCTAAACCAAGAAATGGCCGTTCCAGACTTGCTTTGGTCACAAAGTGAAGGAGATGGGGTTGATCTTAGGGAGGGAAGAGAAGAAGGTGTTGAGATTATGAAGGTGTTGGCTTTTTATGACTTGTATCAGAATGTTGAACTGGTTTGCATAATGTAAGCTATCAGTTCTGGGTGTTTCTGGATACAGTGTTAACCACAACTTGTTTTTTTTTTTATTTGAATAGATTTAAAACCCATTTATACAAGTCATTTGAGCGCAACCCTGATCTCGTAGGAAGTGGAGAGAGTTAAGTGGTGGAGTAATTGAGTTGTGTAAGAGGTGGTGAACATTGCGTGATCACACCTTGACCCACTACTCCATCATTGTTAACCATCCGTCTTTTCCTAACACGTTCTCGTAATGGGCGCGTTGCACTGGACTAGGTCCCGGGGTTTTTCTGCATTTGCGGTTTCCTCGTTAACAAAACTTCTGGTGTCTGTTTTATTTCTTTTCCGCATTATATTTTGTTATATAATTGAAATATCACAGGTTGTGCGTTTGAATCAATCAATTTGGAAATCCGACCTTTGGTTGTTGATTGAAATTGATTGATCCTTGAACATTGGTCTTTGGTACCGTTCAAGGGATTTCTCTTGTATTCAATTAGACTCGCAGATTTCTATTTGCTTGAGTAAGAATTGAATCAAGAAAGAGAGATATAACTCCTTGATAAACTTTATTAAGATTGAGTCTAGTTGATTCTCTTGAAAGTATATTAGAGTTAGTCTATACAGATTGCTAATCGAAATATTGGGTTTGGTTGTTGTACCCCCGCCTTTTCAGTTTCGGCCGAAGTGGTTCATGATTTTCTTAAATACTTTGAGGAAGCAAAACTGTAGCTCGTTGATATTATGAAGGGTCTCGATGTGTTAAGAACTGAGTTAAAAAAAGGTTAACTATGATCTTGTTCTCATGAAAACACATGTTAAAAATCTTCTCAATCAAGATATCTTCTCTGAAGAAGCAGTGGATGTTGTCAATCACAAGCTCAAAGGTCTCAAGACTCGTAAGGGTTCCTGAAAATCTCTTTGATTTCAGTTCATGATCGGTTTAGGAGTCTTTTTGTTTTTAGATTGTGATTGGTCTTTGTTTTTAGAGTTGTTTTTTTTTATGTCTAGGAAACTTCTTATGAGAATTTATTCTTGTTTTTTAAGAAGGATAACTAGGGTTTGGAATAGCAATTATTGTGAGTACACATAGCTATTGCCAACGATTTTCATCTTGCAATGTTTTTAGATTTATTTATTTAAATTCTAAAGTTTGTTTTTTTTTTTAATTTTAAAATGAAAGAATTAAACAGAGCTTTTGGTTGGTAGCCTAGCAACAAGCTGGGCTCCAACACCTTTTTGAATAGCAATACCTAATCTATGAAAAATAAAACTACCAAAGCCACTACCAGCGTCGTTGCTAACTAAACAATTCTTCAGATGCTTGAAAAAACACAAAGTATCCTCACCCAGTTCTCCTAAAGTGGAGAAATCCAAGACACCCAAGCCATGACCATGCGAAACACACTTATCCAAATATTTAGTATGTTTACGTGAGACCGCATTAGAAATAGCTTTTCCGGGGATGAAAGAGCGGACTCCATCACCAGTGAAGGGAGAAACACTTGTGACATCCATACAAACATCTTTCCCGTTTTCCCAGTTGAGCACAAGAATATCAGCAGGTTTCAAATCTTTGTCATCATCCGTCAGGATACCCAGAGAAACTTCCTTACGCGCAGGCACGCCAGCTTTGTAACAAATGTCAGTGATTACATCACGAACAAAATCATGTCGAAACTTAGGGCATATATCCTTAGCACAATGAAGCGCGTGATCCCCAAAGATGTCCATGGATTTGTAACAACTTGGGCATAATCCATTCTCAACGAACAATGGGATACCAAGACGATAACACATCACGGCTCTAAAATGTCTGGGTCCAAGGCACTGATTAAGCCCACTAATGGGAATAGCCAATAGATAATATTGAGCATGCTTGATACGATTACACTGCCATAAGATGGAATCTCTTGCAGACATAGAAAATTGGTCTGGGATTCGCTTCTTAATTGCATCAAAATAAGTGACTGCCAGGGAGTGCATGGAAGGAGGGGCAGTATCATCGACACAGTATGTAGAAGGTAAACCACATACCTGAATAAAATTCCGAAGTGCAAAGTGATAAGCGGAACCTTTGTCTGAGGAGAAAGAATTATTGAGAATCACCTTTTGCACCGAAGTAGTCTGACTCTGAGAAGCGAGGTAGCAATAGGCGCTGGTATCATCCATAGTGTAAATGCCAATTCCACCATCTTTGATAGGCAAGGTAGCTAATCGCTACTGTAAAGGACCAAACCCCGCACCATCACCAGTAATTAGAAATCTCAAATACTTAAGTAGATGATCATCAAAGAGTGCAGTGGCAGATTGCAGGGCTGCATGATTGGTAGTACGCATTGCAAAATATAATCTAGACACACCAGTGCAATTACGAAGTAATAGCATCTCACTCTGATGGTCTTTGAGTTTTTTTATTGCAGACATTAATTGAACAGTCTTATTCACCCTGCTCAACAATATATCGCTAATAAAGTTCAAATCCAAACTCACTGGTCCACCCAAAAGTTTAACACCATTAGAGGGTCTACCAATATTAGCAGGGAAAACACCTTCATCTGTGATCCTGGGGTCAACAGAAGGCCAAAAGACTTCCGTCTTCTTTATATTAAGATGTAACCCCCTGTCAGGTCCTTCAGTTTCAATTATGCTCAAAGCCTTAGCTACCTCCAAGGTATCACCAATAATTGTGCCATCATCGAGGTACCAAGCGTGCAGATCGAGTTTGCATTGAGAACCAATAGTCTTCACTAGTGGGTGAAGTGTCAACTCAAATATTAAGGGACCGAGGGGGTCACCTTGCTGAACTCCAAGTGCAGAAGACATAATATAATGATCGTAATAGAGTTTAGCAGGCCTCAAGTAACAAAATTCTACCCAGCGAGAAATACCTGGACAGTGAAGGCGAACTTCCTTGATGAGCTGCGATCTGCTCACCATGTTGAAAGCATTAGAAAAGTCAATGAGCAACATTGACATTTTGTCATAATGAATCTTCATCTCCAACAAGCGATTTACATCATGTAAAATACTTTCCCCACCGGCAGGAATACCAACCCCGAATTGGTAATCGCCCAAATAAGACGACATATCATTTCCAACCGAGAAATTAGGCACCTTGGAAACCAACCTACTGGTAGGCCTAGAAAGTGTATGTAAATTTGACCTACGTGTAATACCGCAAGTGCACGGCGTCTATCGGAGACGCGGCAAGTACGGGTCGATCCCACAAGGACTTGTGGTGCTCTTATATGATCTAAGGCTTCTTCAACTGACTTCAAATGAGTAACAAGGTAACAGCAGATGTTGGTGTCGAAGCGACTGAGGTTGAAATGTGACACTGAACTAAGGTAAAGGACAGAGATAAAAGGGTGCTAAGGTCTGCAAATCTACCTCTCGAATTCCTATTGTGTGCTCAACCGAGTTGAGGCTTTCTTATCCTTGACCGATAAGGGCGGGGTGTCAAACCCACCACCTATCTAAGGGGTTTCTCCAAGTTATGCTTCTAATAACAAAAAGTGCTAACCCGAGCACTAGTTGTCTAATTAAGTACAACTAGTCAATGGAATTAGCTATTGTGCCTAAAGTATGAGTTTGTGGCAATCTCACAACAGATGTAACCTAACTACAATGGATGCAAGACATCCATTGTGAGAGAAAAAATAGTGGAAGCCCTAATTGAAGACATAATTATAATTTTAATCATTTAAGAAAGTTCAACAGAGCTTAAACACACAATATGGCAACAGGGTTTCATTGAGACCCTAACAAAACTAATTAAAACATCATAAAATGATAAAGAACAGAATTAAAGCTAAATGACTGCACTGGCTAATCCAGGCGTGACTAAAATCATCTTCTCCCTCTTCTATTTATACATGCACACATATCCCAAAACTACCAAACCCTAATTCAATTAAAAATAGAAATTAAATGAAAAACCCATGAATCGAACCCATACTTCGATTTGTAGGTGAAAACCCTAGTTCTAGTTTTTCTCTCTTCTAGGGTTGGAGAAGCTAAGAAAGAAAACCTTGTCAATCGGAGTTGTTGGTTGTGGTGATGGTAGGGCTGCAACTCCATGCTTCCGCTAAATCCAGTGGGTTTTTTGTCCATACCCGCCTTGTGGGTGTGGGGTTGGTTAAACCCTAGTTCTAGTTTTTCTTACAATTAATCCTTCCACCGAGTTAGCTTCTAGACCACCTCTTTTGTCCCTTGGAGAAGCTTTCAATGAAAGCATATCCACACCTTAAGACCTTCTTAGAGATTTCTTTACCATCAAAAATAAAAATGGGGCGTATTCGATTTGCTATCACTATAATTAGCTGCACAGCGTCATGAAATATATTAAAGCGGACTCCATGGATTGTGTGGTGATGGTGTGTCGGGGGTAAGGTAAGGTGGTGATGGAGGTGGAGGTTGGTTTGAGCTTATACCCGAGCTATGTGCGGCTTTCTAGGTGATGGTGTGAGTGACGGTAAGATGGAGGTGGAGGAGAGAAGAGAGGAGAAGAAAGAGAGGAATGGTCTGCTCGAGTGGGGGTATAGGGTTAGGTAGTCTGTGGTGTGAGGCGAGGACAGCGAGCTTTGATGAGACCCCGATGGAGCGAGCGTTGGATGAGGAGTAGGTGATCCGAACGGCCGAGGGGATTTGGAGCGATCTCGGTATTGCACGGGAGCAGCGATCTTCGATGCACGTGGAGGGCGGCCCAGTTGGATGTAGGCGAGGAGATCTCAATGGCTCGAGTGAGCGGGCTCGGATCGGGTCATGGGTAGCTCTAGCCCAAGTCTTCCTTGTTGGGTTGCAATCGATTTGCGCGCGGGCTTTGTCTATTTGCTCCATAGATGTTTGACTCCAATTCTTCGCTCTTTAGCTCCTCGGTTTCTCGGACTTTATTTATTACCTAAAAACACAAAATTAATTAATACAAATATTTATTCTTGAAAACAAAGAAAACACGAAATGCGGGATAATATCGATTTCTAAGCGCAAAAGATGAGTAAAATGCCAATAAAAAGGTGTATAAATATGCACTATTTGGCACTCATCAAATACCCCCAAACCTGAATTTTACTTGTCCTCAAGTAAAAACAGAAATTAAGAAATCCTAACTATACCCTGTCGCGAGTCTCTCGAATGCATTTAGCGTATGCACTAAGCCTTTAAACCCCTAGGTGTCCCTAGTGGACGAGTTGTAGTCTCGTGAGGGTTTGCAGAGGTGTACCCACAAAACCTTATCCAACTTCGAGTGTAAAAGAGTCTCAAGCATCCTAGAAGCTATGAGGACATAGAGTTTCTGCATGCTAGTAACATGAAGTTAGAACTATCGAAGAACGCATTCTCATCCTTAAGTCTTTGAGCGAGAAGTAACCATACCATATGAAAGAATTCGGATTCGATTGTGATCATAAGTCTCAACTTTTGCCTCACCATTAAGGTTTTATGATAATTGCACTCAAAAAGATCGCTTTTTAGTCTCTCATGTGCGCGGCGGGGAGTAAAGAGAGAAATCCCGCACACGTTGTAGGTAAGAAGGATAACCTTCCGAAATAAAATCGGAGACTCCACGAAGTGTGGACAAAAGAATCTTTTTCGATGATCTCTAAGAAAGGAAATCAACCATTAGCAAGGGGTGGGAGTACTCACTCACTTCTCACCCGATCGGCAATTAATATCACTCTCTCATAAGAACCATAGAAACGTCTTCAATCTTCGGTCTTCGGTCTTCAAATGTTGATGACGAACTTCTAAACTTCACAAAACTTGACATTTTTTAACTTTTCTACTCAAATTCCTTGTTGTTTGGATTTTTCTTTTTAAATTCTTCTTTACCATGGTGGTAGCAAAAATAAACTACAATATTTTTTCTGATTTTTGATTTTTTTTTTTTTTTTTTTTTTTTGATTCTTTTTAATTTACGAAAAGTGAAAATAAAAATACAAGTAATGACACAACTAACTCCATGGACAAAGGACTTTATCACTCAATTTTTCCACAACTTGTATTGTCTTGATTTTATAAATTTTATTAATTCTCATCCTATTTTCTTTTCTTTGTTGTACATAAACCTTGGACTATATCAATTTTTCTTTCAATATTCTGATAATGCTCCGCTTGTTGATGATGATGTGTTTCTATGGGTCTTGCTTGATTGAGAGAGAGTGATGCTAACGGCAAATCGGTATTTAGAAGGAGTTTTCATCTTTAGACGTCACCCTCATGATTGACAAAAACTAGCACTCAAGAGATCAAAAGTAGTGCTTGAAATTGGTGCGAAGTTGGGTAGCTCACCATTCCTACCCCGGAATTTACGTACGGTGACACACACTCTAACAGACTTTTCTAGAAAGTTGCAAAAAATTGAAGGTTGGTGCCTCACTTGATGTAAAATGGGTAGTCTCCACTATGGGTGATCACAATTCTACTACCGAATATCTAACAACACCTAATTCGCCCTCCGGTATGGTTAAATCCAACTTTAACGCTCTTGTTGATGGGTGAAAACTACTCCTGCAGAATTTGGTAATTTGGGGTGTGGATGAGGAATGAATCTAAACCTTCAACAAATGCACTGCGCGGTGAGTGCTTGTAGATTCGAGAGATCAATCTGTGCAAGTCCGGCCTAAACCAAGAAATGGCCGTTCCAGACTTGTTTCGGTCACAAAGTGAAGGAGATGGGGTTGATCTTAGGGAGGGAAGCGAAGAAGGTGTTGAGATTGTGAAGGTGTTGGCTTGCTTATGACTTGTAACAGAAAGATGAGCAAGCTTACGGTTGATGCAAGCAGGCTCTGGGTGTTTGAATACGATTTGTATTAACACTTGGTTTCTGTCGTATGAACTTGTGTTGTTCTCCGTTATTCCTTGTTGTTGGAAATAGGGCGGAGAACCTATTTATACAAGTCATTGAGCCTCATTCACGTTTCTCGTGGGAAGTGGAGGTAGTGGAATGATGGAGTAGTGGAGTTGTGTGTCGGTGATACACGACCGGTCTTGCCCACTTCTCTGTTCATCTCTAACCGCCCATGACTTCCTAACACGTTCTTGTGATGGCGCGTTGCACGCCGCACGTTGTAAACCGCCGGACCAATACCCCGATAAGTATCCCCGAGTTTGTGACATGATTGATGTCTGGAATGTGGATCGTGGATCCATGAAAGATAGCATGTAATCTTTGAATTGAATAATGCGTTATTCGGAAAGTCGATACTTGTGAAGTATCGTGTGTATTTTATGCAGTCTTTTGCATTACGGTGTGGTAAGGTGATGGGTAATGACTCCTCACTAACCAAATAACTCCTGACCAGGGTTGTATAACCAAGCTGGTGAAGTCGGACGGATGAGATGATGTTTGAGACACTCATCTGCGACCGTTGATGAAATTAGGGTTTTAAAAGAGGTGCGCAAGCATCACTCTTCACTTAGTCGAAACCAAGCATGGGAAGGGTTTTGAAGAGGACCGACCGGGCATGTGTGTAGACAACACGCCGGTGTGCACGTCCATACTTTACTTTCCCAAGAAGGCGCGATCTAAGCCACTCAATTTGGCCGGTAAAAAGTTGAGTGGTTGAGATCGATTTGCGATAGGAGTTTGATGCGCAAGGAGTCGCGCACCATACCCTTTTCCGGCGTGTTTTCCAAGATGACCTGACTTGGTCGGTCTTGGCGGTTGGTTTGGCGTGAAGATGGTAGGCTGATGTTCACGCCCATGTCTCACCGTCCCATGAAAACGCGATCTAAGCCACCCAATTCGTCCGGTGAAGTTGAGTGGTCGAGATCGATTTGCAATTTGGGAAGTGTAACCACGCATGTTTGAGCGGGCGTTTTGGATTGGCCAGGCATGATATGCCTTGGTCGATCACATGAGGTGGTAGATGGGCCCACGGTGGTCATGCTGGTATGACCGGACCTGCTCGATTTGATCTGTGACCCTCCATTCGTGCCGGAGAAGATGGACGCGCGTGATGGCTTGAACCCTAATTTTGGCTTGCAAAGCCGTGCGACCATGCTCTTTCAGGCGGGCGAATGTGTTGTAACCAACCATGGTTGGTTTTGACCGATTGGTCAAGTGTGTAGGCGGTCACATGGTGATTGTGTCGACATGCTCCGGGCCCTTTGAGTCTACATCTACACCCTCCATCTATACCTGCGAAGATGGATGGTTGAGACCGTTTTGCGGCACATGTAATATGCCGCAAACCCTAATTTAGGGTTTTCCGCTCATAATGCTTGGTATGGACGGTTTCTTGGCAAGCAAAGGCCAATGGTCGATCATGCGGGGTCGGCCGTGTGTATTCCATACCGCTTGGGGGTGATGGAATTGATGCTCGTCGTCCAATCATGCTTGTGGAGTTGGATGATCTGCGATCGGTCATATCCCAGGACTGATATGGTCGGTCTAACACAGGATGCTCAATCGGGCTAGTATAACACACCGAGAGGGCTCAATCGGGCTAGTATAACACACCGAGAGGGCTCGGGCTAGTATAACACACCGAGAATCGGCACATGCGGGTATTTCGTACATGGTTTCATTATAGTGCTTGGAGGTTCGTGTTACTCGTAAAGAGTAACACTCGGTCGTCATGCCACACTTGATAATGATTCATTATAGTGCTTGGAGGTTCGTGTTACTCTGTAAGAGTAACACTCGGTCGTCATGCCACACCGATAATGAGTACTTGGAAATACAAGGCCGATATGAAATTCACGGGAAGGGATTGTTGCTACATGCTCCAACCTGGAGGAATTTCATGTATTCACGAGAATGGGATTGTTGCTACATGCTCCATTCTTGGTGAATTAAGTGAGGAGTATCCGTCACTTATAAACGACTTTATCTTTTACAAGATGTCGGCGCATGATTTTTCGGAGTTTTTACAAATTTAACCTTAAACGAAAATCCACCATCAACATTAAGTCCCCTGCCTAGCACATAATGGTTACATTATTGTGTGGTAGGCATGAGATGGTGACATACATACGTGAGAAAGACAGGGATAAAAGGAGTTTACCGGAAGAGTGTTGGTCGACCGCTAGTTTCCCACGCCGTCACGCTTGTATGGAATCCTTTGGTGGGGCCGGTTTCTTTCTTTGGGTATTTGAATCAAAAGAGGAAACCAAATAAGGGAGGAATCCTTCTTCTATTGGGATTCTTCTAATTTTTGTCTATAAAAGAGACAAGATCCTTCTCCTTTTTTCCACGAGTTCTCTCCCCCTTTTTTTTTTTTTTTTTTTTGTTGTGAGCAGCTCCGTCCAGGGCCGTTCTTCTTTGCCGCCGACCGACCGCTGTTGCCGCTGCTTAGAAATCGTTGCGGAAACCACCGCCGTCCGTTGCCGGAGTTGCTCCCGTCCGGTCGTACAAGGTAGGTTTCGTTTTTTTTTTTTTTTTTTTTTTTTTAACGGTCAAACCCTAGTTTGTTAGGTAAATACCTTTTGTAAGACATGTGCATGCTTAGCTTTTTCCACCATTTGGCTTGAATCCCGTAGACACGATTCCCATGAATAAAGAAAATCGTGTTATGATGCATGCGGATGAATGTGGGCCCGCCGTGTATGCCGGAGCGTGGGTCTTACTCACACATGCTTGACTGAAATTTGCATCGAACTTGAAATTTGTACCAGACTGAAACTTGTACCGGTCTTGAAATCAATGCCAGACTGACTTGAAAGTTATACCGGAGAACTTGAAATCAATACCAGACCGAAACTTATATGATGTTTGGACCGGCCACTGTGTGAGTTGTGTCTTGCCGTGTGTGACTACACTTCTCATATGCTTTCATACAAGTTCTAACTTCTGTCTTTTGTTTCATTGCGGTAGAAAAGAACTTACATGTGGTATGTCTTACGAAGATAATCTTTGGTTCCAAGTTGGGAAGTGTTGATAGCTTCAAAGATATGCCGAACATCAATGATGAGTTGTTCACCTCGCCTTTTCCGAACATTAGGAGACATCCTTCCCATAAGATAGTCTTGCTTTCCGGTTCAGAAAATACGGAAGTCGATCCATTCTCTTCTTCAGCACTTGTGATGAGATTTTGTCTCCAGAGAAACCAATATCCGCCTTCTCCTATTGACTTCAAAACTTGCCATACTCCACTGGGTTCTTACGAAGGATGGATGAGATGTATGTTGAGTAATAAGGGCATTAAGGAAAATTTTACCAAAGTGCAAATTCTCAATGCGGTCATGGCATCTGCTACCCTCGAAATTAGAAAAGACATCGCGGGTTTGATTACCTTCATTTCTCGGTGGCGTATTTCTACTCACACGCCATATCTAGGTGGGGAGAAATGACTATTACTCTGGAGAGTGTAGCTGCATTAATGAACCTGCTGTTCTTTGGAAGTCTTTCTTACGAGCTCTCGATGCGGAACAAAGAAATTATAACGCTATCCTTCGAAAGGTGGAGGAATTCGACGATCTGGGCAAGGAGGAGAAGAAAGATGCAAGATGTTTTTACACACGGTGGGTGTTGGAGTGGTCCCCTGCGGACCGGGAGCCGGATGAGCTCGGTGTGATTGCGTTCTTGTCTTTATGGCTATCCGAGAGATGTATTTGATGACGGTTACGGAAAGAAGACTATTAGAAATGACCTTGTCAAGATTGCTATAAGATCGGCGAAGGGTGAAGTTCTTCCTCTGGCTCATTGTTCCTCGGATCACTTTATTCTCATTTGGACGCTTTAGCAATGGATATGCATGTTTCTAACGGGTACAAGAAGGTGGAGTCGCACATTCACTTCGCTTTTCTTCGGGCGCTCTTATGGGAATACTTCAAAGTTACGCTCCTATTCCTGGAAATTCGCTCAATGACTTGTACGGTGGCTCTAGAATACTTCGATGGAATAAGAAGCGTCCCGAGCCGGCGTGAGACTTGTGGACGTATTTGACAATGTGTCTTCCGTAGATTTTCGTCCATGGGGGCAGTCCACCATTCCATTGTTCAGCCAGAGACTTTTGCTACCACTTCTGACGGTTATGATGTTGTGTTGGGTACCGATGTCGAAACTATGAAGTCTGGAGAATTTATTTACCTGCGCAGCTGCATTCCAGGATATGTCCGTCTCTATTCAACGGAGAATTTTACGTGACTCCGTACAATATTGACAGAGGGCTGCTCGCCAAATGGGATTCGATCGGGGTGTCCCATTTATTCGTTCACCAAGGGTTCGGAAGAATCTCTCCCAAGTATTCTTAACGTTAATGTGTTCTTAGACCGGGTGAGCCTTCCCTTCTGGCCTATTGGGAGAAACCCAGTGGTAACCGATAAGTATAAGGAATTTTGGAGTAGACAACTGTTGGTCTTCCAGAAATTTTCGGAGAGTGTTGTGACGGATCCTCGTGGTGAACCATCTTCTGACGTCTTGACGAAGCATTTACGGTTGAAGCCACTTCCAGCCAAACGGACCAGGAGCTGAGGATTGCAGTCCCCAAGTAGGAGAGAGACCTAAGAGGCAAGCATGTGGTCCGGTAATCCTCAATTCTTCCAATATGCAGGTATTTAAGTTTCTTCCCGTCGGTTCTTTCATTTCTCCAGTGTAAATTATTAAAACGATCCTTGCTTGAAATCAGGGAATTTCGAAAGATAATGCTTTCACAAGGTTGGCACGCATCCAAAACGAGAAGGTTGGCGGTACTGGTCTTCATGCTAAGAAGTCTGGCGGTACGGACCTTCGGGAGCACAGTAACAACACCGATCTTCATCTTTGAGAAGTCTGGCGGTATTGATCTTCATCTTTGAGAAGTTCTTTTGATCTTCATCTTTGAGAAGTCTGGCGGTACGGACCTTCGGGAGCACAGTAACACCGATCTTCATCTTTGAGAAGTCTGACGGTACTGACCTTCATGCTGAGAAGTCTGGAGAAACCGCTCCTTTTTCTGACCACGACAGAGATGATGAAAGCTTCGGTGGAACAAGGCGCTTCCCTTAGTGATCTTGTTGACGGGGCTGTGATGGAAATTAGCACCCAGTGAAAGAGAGGCGGCACCTGCTGTAGTTGGGCGGCTCCCCTTGAAATCGTCTGAGCAGGCTCAGGTTAATATGGCTATTGTGGTGACTCCTTCGAAAAGCCCCCGCACCTTGACGGGGTTCCGCGGTTGGTGAATTCACGGTGATGCGGCACAGGGCTTTGTTCGATCCCCCTTTTGCTATCCCTTATCCAGGCCATGTGTTGGTTGGTGGATTCGACGTCTTGGTTCAATTTGAAGAGTTGTACACGACAATATGGGAGAAACACGGACATATTGCTACCACCATGAAGCTCAAGAGTCGTCTTGCATTGGTCAACCGCGTCCAAGAAGCTTTAGTTTCCATCCGGGGATGGCGCTGCGGCCCAGTGGAACAGTTTACGAAGAGGTGATTGAAGATTGGAGGTGCCATCCGGACGTGTTTGCGCGGTATAGCTTCAATGCTCCTTGGTTCTTCAAAGGGTTCTCCGAGATTCGGGAGCTCCGAAACTACATGATGAAGTCCCTTCCGGACTGTGTTGCTCGCCGGGGAAGAAGAGGTCGAAAAGGCATGCGAGGAGTTGAAGGCTTGAGCGGGCCGTGCTCCAAAGGATGAAGGTCGCTCTCGCCCGGAAGGACGAGTTGTTCTTTGAAGGACTTTCCTTGATTTGTGCCATATACTTGTCTCTTCTTTTTTAGATGTTTCTTCTTTTTGAGTGATAGTGAGGATTTTCTTTCGTAATTTGGCTTAGGTTTTGAATAGGTAATTGAATTGGCTTATTTTGAGATAGTTTTGTGAACAACCTTTTTGAAAGGGATTATGTTAAATGAAATTTGCATCTTGGTCATGAATGATTGCGCATGAAATTGCAAATGTTATGTAAAAGGGAGGTACGAATGGAAACAAACATGGCGTTTGATCACTTGAGCCTCTTTTTCCACATGCGGGATGCTAAGTCCCCAGTGAATTCTAAACTATCTCTCTTGTAAAGTTGTTGAGTAAAACTTACTTGCTTTTGAAGCCTCACTATATCAAACCGGAGTAGCCTCTCTAAGAAAATCCTCCATAAGCTATCTTTACGAACCGAGCTTCTCTGAACAATGCGCTTCAAAGCGCGCATTCACCGGTGGGGTGATGAAGGAACCGGTGGTAATGACAGTACCTCGGGTCTATTACTTCTTGATCAGTAGGCGGACGCCATACCGGGGGTAGCTCCACCTCTTCATTTCGCACCCATGTCTCCAGTAGCTCCAGAATCTTCTTCATTGGGAATGGGAAATGTAAGTACCTTGAGTCCGGCTTTTCTGCGTTAGTGGGCGTTGTAACGTCTCTCCGCGGCTTTGACGTGGAACGGGAGATGAAGTTGGAAGATTTGTGAGTGCCATCATATCTGCGGATCGCTTGCCTAGGTAGAGGGATGTGGAAGGTGTCGTAATGTCACTGCTGAGTGGCCGGATTGAACGTTCCCATCCTCTGTATTCAGGCATTTCCTGATTGATTTCTCCTTCCTCAAGCGTTCCTTGGTTGGTTGGAAGGCCGACGCGGATTGGACAGTCTTAGTGCTTCAATAAGAGTTTTGAAATACAAATCTTCTAGCAGGGCTCCATAGGCTGCAGGCTCCCTTTCTTTATCCCGCAGACATTGTAGTATTCCGGACAAGTCTTTTCTCCCGTGGAGTTGCCTCGGATCTTCATTGTCGGCCGGACCATGTTTGTTCATCTTTCCCCGAGTCTCCTGCGATTACGCGCTCTTTTGCCTCTCCACCGGTAAAGGTGTGACTCCTGGCTAATGATTCAACATTTCTTGTGCTGCCTGAGTAGATGCTCGTCGACCCTTCTTGTAATTGTGCCGCTATATCATTCAAAAGGCGAAATGTCTCGCTCTGCCTCCTGGTGATACCGGCTTGATTTGCCAAGACATCCTCCAGCATTCCAGCTATGCTTCCCATGATATCTGAACCGCCTGTAGTTTCCGGATACATTGCGAGATGGAAACTGAGAAATTGAGGATTCAATTTTATGCAACCGATAGATCAATCTCCCACTGTGGTCGCCAATTATTGATGGGTGAAAACTACTCCTGCAGAATTTGGTAATTTGGGGTGTGGATGAGGAATGAATCTAAACCTTCAACAAATGCACTGCGCGGTGAGTGCTTGTAGATTCGAGAGATCAATCTGTGCAAGTTCGGCCTAAACCAAGAAATGGCCGTTCCAGACTTGTTTCGGTCACAAAGTGAAGGAGATGGGGTTGATCTTAGGGAGGGAAGCGAAGAAGGTGTTGAGATTGTGAAGGTGTTGGCTTGCTTATGACTTGTAACAAAGATGAGCAAGCTTACGGTTGATGCAAGCGAGGCTCTGGGTGTTTGAATACGATTTGTATTAACACTTGGTTTTACGTCGTATGAACTTGTGTTGTTCTCCGTTATTCCTTGTTGTTGGAAATAGGGCGGAGAACCTATTTATACAAGTCATTGAGCCTCATTCACGTTTCTCGTGGGAAGTGGAGGTAGTGGAATGATGGAGTAGTGGAGTTGTGTGTCGGTGATACACGACCAGTCTTGCCCACTTCTCCTGTTCATCTCTAACCGCCCATGACTTCCTAACACGTTCTTGTGATGGCGCGTTGCACGCTGCACGCTGTAAACCGCCAGACCAATACCCCAGTAAGTATCCCCCAGTTTGTGACATGATTGATGTATGGAATGTGGATCGTGGATCCATGAAAGATAGCATGTAATGCTTGAATTGAATAAGCTGCGTTATTCGAAAAGTCGATACTTGTGAAGTATCGTGTGTATTTTATCACAGTCTTTGCATTACGGTGTGGTAAGGTGATGGGTAATGACTCCTCACTAACCAAATAACTCCTGACCAGGGTTGTATAACCAAGCTGGTGAATTCGGACGGATGAGATGATGTTTGAGACACTCATCTGCGACCGTTGATGAAATTAGGGTTTTAAAAGAGGTGCGCAAGCATCACTCTTCAGCTTGGTCGAAACCAAGCATGGGAAGGGTTTTGAAGAGGACCGACCGGGCATGTGTGTAGACAACACGCCGGTGTGCACGTCCATACTTTACTTTCCCAAGAAGGCGCGATCTAAGCCACTCAATTTGACCGGTAAAGTTGAGTGGTTGAGATCGATTTGCGATAGGAGTTTGATGCCGCAAGGAGTCGCGCACCATACCCTTTTCCGGCGTGTTTTCCAAGATGACCTGACTTGGTCGGTCTTGGCCGGTTGGTTTGGCGTGAAGATGGTAGGCTGATGTTCACGCCCATGTCTCACCGTCCCATGAAAACGCGATCTAAGCCACCCAATTCGTCCGGTGAAGTTGAGTGGTCGAGATCGATTTGCAATTTGGGAAGTGTAACCACGCATGTTTGAGCGGGCGTTTTGGATTGGCCAGGCATGATATGCCTTGGTCGATCACATGAGGTGGTAGATGGGCCCACGGTGGTCATGCTGGTATGACCGGACTGCTCGATTTGATCTGTGACCCTCCATTCGTGCCGGAGAAGATGGACGCGCGTGATGGCTTGAACCCTAATTTTGGCTTGCAAAGCCGTGCGACCATGCTCTTTCAGGCGGGCGAATGTGTTGTAACCAACCATGGTTGGTTTTGACCGATTGGTCAAGTGTGTAGGCGGTCACATGGTGATTGTGTCGACATGCTCCGGGCCCTTTGAGTCTACATCTACACCCTCCATTTATACCTGCGAAGATGGATGGTTGAGACCGTTTTGCGGCACATGTAATATGCCGCAAACCCTAATTTAGGGTTTTCCGCCCATAATGCTTGGTATGGACGGTTTCTTGGCAAGCAAAGGCCAATGGTCGATCATGCGGGGTCGGCCGTGTGTATTCCATACCGCTTGGGGGTGATGGAATTGATGCAGGGTCGTCCAATCATGCTTGTGGAGTTGGATGATCTGCGATCGGATCATATCCGGGACTGATATGGTCGGTGCTTGGGATGCTCAATCGGGCTAGTATAACACACCGAGAGGGGCTCAATCGGGCTAGTATAACACACCGAGAGGGCTCGGGCTAGTATAACACACCGAGAATCGGCACGTACGGGTATTTCGTACATGGTTTCATTATAGTGCTTGGAGGTTCGTGTTACTCTGTAAGAGTAACACTCGGTCGTCATGCCACACGATAATGATTCATTATAGTGCTTGGAGGTTCGTGTTACTCTGTAAGAGTAACACTCGGTCGTCATGCCACACTGATAATGAGTCTTTGAAATACAAGGCCGATATGAAATTCACGGGAAGGGATTGTTGCTACATGCTCCAACTGGAGGAATTTCATGTATTCACAGAATGGGATTGTTGCTACATGCTCCATTCTTGGTGAATTAAGTGAGGAGTATCCGTCACTTATAAACGACTTTATCTTTTACAAGATGTCAGCGCATGATTTTTCAGGTTTTTTACAAATTTAACCTTAAACGAAAATCCACCATCAACAGCTCTAATCAACTAAGGAACCCGATTGTGTTCTCCGGTACTTCCAAATTCTGTTATTTCGGTCAGAACTCTCTATGTAAACATAGCTAGAAGCATGCTAGTGACTCTAAAATCTCTAAAAGTTGGAGGTTTTTATTTGCAAAAAGTTTTTAATTTTAATTTTAATTTTTTTTTTTTTTTTTTTTTTTTTTGAAAATAAAAGGTAAAATAAAAGACTAAAAACTCTATATATGCAAAAATATGCAAATGCACCCCCAAACCTAAATCAAACATTGTCCTCAATGTGTCTACATATAGGAAAAATTTAAACAGTCACATACCATGAGAACTATGCTGAAAAGAGAAAGGGGAAGAGACTACCGGATGTCGGCGGGAGCACGGTTAAGCTTCATTTGTTAAGGCTAGACTCCAACATTCTCAGTGGGGATCATATCAGATTAGCACAATATATGCACAAGAAGACTCAACCGATTCACGAAAAGAAAAATTTAACAAGTCCTACAAAAATTTACCATACACTAATAGTCTAAAGAGTTGAGGATCAACCCAAAAGATAATGTACAGAAACATCAACATGAAAATGGGCTTTGGTTTATGTGGGAATTTGGTTTGTTTGGGATTTGTTTTGTGTGGGAATTTGGTTTTGTTGGGAGCTTTGGTTTATGTGGGAATTTGGTTTAGATGGGGAAGTACAGCCCATTAGTGAGTTGAGCCCAGAATTTCAGATGATGCGGGCTTCAGCTTATGCAGCCCAGCTGCTCAGTTTGGTTCAGCAGTTAACAACCCAGGTTCAGTTAGCCTAGTGGTTGGGCTTCATGTGTAAGCAGCCCGATCTGCACGGCTTATGTGGGGGTGGAGGTTTAAAGTGCAAAGCCTAGTGGACCCAGTGGGCTCGGTTAGCCCAGATTGAACTGGGTTTCGATTATAAGCAGCCCGGTGGGTGGGCTTGGTTTACGTGTAGACAGCCCGGCGATCTATGGGCTCGATTTGGTTGCAGCCAGTTTGATTCGATTAGGTGGGCTAGCCGTGTGTGGAGCTCGGCTTTGGGGTCGATCAGCCCAGCTTTGATTGTGGGCTCCGATTATGCAGAGTGCAAGCCCAGTGGTTGGGCTTGTAGTTGTTAAGCTTAGCTTGGCAGGGTTTGTAGCCTAAAGGGAGTTTAGTCAAGTTTGTGCAGAGCCAGCAGCTCAGGTTTAAAAAAAACACAGCACAACTCAACACAGCACACAGCAAAGATTTTTCAGCTCACAGATTATGCACAGCTTCTTGCAGCTTAGGCTCTACAGGGCAAATGAGTGTGCTTGCTCAAGTCACTCAACCCTCATTCAAATGCCACACACACACAAGTGCTAACCGAATAGAACATACAACGGGTATCACAAGCGGATGGAGCACAAGGGTTACAGAGCCGGCGGGCTTGTTATCGGCAATTCACAAAAACAGATGCATACAAGGTGCGGGGTAGCTCCACACTTGCTGCTTCAGGGGGCTAGCAAGGTGGTAGATGGCTTAGCATGTCAAGAGGGTAGAGCAATACACTTGGGTACCTCAACTGTAGCTTGAACTCTCAGCTTCAGGGGGGCCGGAGTTAAGCTCAGGGCAGCTGGGTTATGCTCAGGCTAAGGCTTCTCAGCTAACAGGTTTACACAGATTCGAACATAATGATGCTTAGCGCACTTTCAATGATGCACAGGGGAGTGAGCATGCGCAGCAGATGCAGATGCTATGCACAGGCTATGCTCACAACTTGGCTCACCAGGGCAGATGGGTTATGCACGGGCTTTTGGCTCAACAGTGGTCAGTTGTGCTCAGTTTTCGCAAATTTATATGCGCAAACCCTAGATGTTGCAGATTATCTAGCCTATCAGGTGAACCAATCTTGGCATCCAACACAGGTTGGCCAACTATCAAGCATGCAGTCAGGGTTGTACTTGTACACGAGATCATGCGGGTATAGAGTATAACAAACTTTGAGAACTACCAACCGGTTTAGCCACAATGGCTATGTTGTTCTGCTCCCTGCCTTTCCCTGGGTTGCCTCAGCTTAACAGCTTGCACAGCAGCAGAGTTGCATAGCACAGGTAGGATGCACCTGCTGGCTCAATTGAAAGGGTTAGCTCTTCTGAGGTTTCAGTGACCAGCTAACACTAAGTGAAAATGCAGATGGGGTATGGGTAATAATGCGAGTGATTACAAATAAAAGTTGAAGCTAAGTTAAGCAAAAATGCAATGGTATAATGAACACTATGCAAAGGATGATTCAGAGAAAGTAAAAATTGACAGCTAAATGCAAGTGATTAAAACAAGTTACAAGTTACAGATGCAAGGATGCAAAGAAATGAAACTAAGTTGTACTAATCAAGACTAAAAGCAAAAAAAAAAAAAAAATGTAAAGTGAATGTACAGAGATGAAATGAACTCAGTTAAGACAGCAATTTATCAACTTAGCACACGCCAAGTCCCCGGCAGCGGCGCCAAAAACTTGGTAGGACTCGAAAGTGTATGTAAATTTGACCTACGTGTAATACCGCAAGTGCACGGCGTCTATCGGAGACGCGGCAAGTACGGGTCGATCCCACAAGGACTTGTGGTGCTCTTATATGATCTAAGGCTTCTTCAACTGACTTCAAATGAGTAACAAGGTAACAGCAGATGTTGGTGTCGAAGCGACTGAGGTTGAAATGTGACACTGAACTAAGGTAAAGGACAGAGATAAAAGGGTGCTAAGGTCTGCAAATCTACCTCTGAATTCCTATTGTGTGCTCAACTGAGTTGAGGCTTTCTTATCCTTGACTGATAAGGGCAGGGTGTCAAACCCACCACCTATCTAAGGGGTTTCTCCAAGTTATGCTTCTAATAAGTGCTAACCCAGAGCACTAGTTGTCTAATTAAGTACAACTAGTCAATGGAATTAGCTATTGTGCCTAAAGTATGAGCTGTGGCAATCTCACAATAGATGTAACCTAACTACAATGGATGCAAGACATCCATTGTGAGAGAAAAGTAGTGGAAGCCCTAATTGAAGACATAATTATAATTTTAATCATTTAAGAAAGTTCAACGAGCTTAAACACACAATATGGCAACAGGGTTTCATTGAGACCCTAACAAAACTAATTAAAACATCATAAAATGATAAAGAACAGAATTAAAGCTAAATGACTGCACTGGCTAATCCAGGCGTAACTAAAATCATCTCATCCCTCTTCTATTTATACAAGCACACATATCCCAAAACTACCAAACCCTAATTCAATTAAAAATAGAAATTAAATGAAAAATGAATCGAACCCATACTCTGAATCCGCTCTCTCTCTTGTCAATCGGCTCTGCAACTCCATGCTTCGACTGTGGTGAAAACCCTAGTTCTAGTTTTTCTCTGAGTTAGCTTCTAGGGTTGGAGAAGCTAAGAAAGAGAAAACCTAGACCTAGAGAGAGGGTGCGGCTCTTTGGAGTTGTTGGTTGTGGTGATGGTGTGTCGGGGGTAAGGTAAGGTGGTGATGGAGGTGGAGGAGCAGAGCTCGCTCGGTGAGTGACAAGAGGAGAAGAAAGAGAAGAAGAAGAGAGGAATGGTCTGCTCGAGTGGGGGTATAGGGTTAGGTAGCTGTGGTGTGAGGCAGGGACAGCGAGCTTTGATGAGACTGATGGAGCGAGCGTTGGATGAGGAGTAGGTGATCTGAACGGCTGAGGGGATTTGGAGCGATCTGGTATTGCACGGGAGCAGCGATCTTCGATGCACGTGGAGGCAGCGACCGTTGGATGTAGCTGAGGGAGATCTCAATGGCTCAGAGTGAGCGGGCTCGGATCCGGGTCATGGGTAGCTCTAGCCCAGGTCTTCCTTGTTGGGTTGCAACTGATTTGCGCGCGGGCTTTGGTTATTTGCTCCATAGATGTTTGACTCCAATTCTTCGCTCTTTAGCTCCTCAGTTTCTCCGGACTTTATTTATTACCTAAAAACACAAAATTAATTAATACAAATATTTATTCTTGAAAACAAAGAAAACACAGAATCTGGGATAATATCGATTTCTAAGCGCAAAAGATGAGTAAAATGCCAATAAAAAGGTGTATAAATATGCAATATTTGGCACTCATCACCTACGCCATACCGTACCAACTGCAATGGGCCTAATTCCACCTCCAGGTTTAAGGAGTGGAGTTAAAGGTGCAGTAGCGATAAACTCTCCTAAAACCGCAGGACATTTTCCAGCCAACCAAAGATTGACAACTCCTGTAATCGAAACGAGTAAATCGTCTGCAACAGTCGCCGTTGCCCCACTCATTGCATCTACTAAGTGTTGTGCACGCAAACTATCATGGCCACACGAAGTACCTTTTGGGAAGCTCTTGATAGCTCCTAAAACAGCCCGTGAGTCCACTGTGATTGGATCAACCATGACCGCATCACCAAGAATAGTAGGAGGAGGCGCAGATGGATGCTTGTCTAATAATTCAATGTATGCGTCCTCGTTACAAGGAGCCACCCCGGACGAAGACAACACACTGATGGCTGCTGCAAAATGTCCGCAGCTTAACTTCTTCTGGCAGGCCAACAAAGTAGCAGCACCTTGTCTTTTCTCGTCTGTCTTCTTAAACCCAGTAGGTGCAGGCTGATGTAAAAATTTATATAACAGTATGGAACAACCATTATTCTCTTTCCAAACAGCCAGGGCTTGATGGATAGCTGCGACCTGCAACCGTTTCCTGTTGCCAGATTTCTTCTTGGCTGAACTCCTCGGTTTGAACAAGGAGAGAGTACAAATTGGGAGGAAGACCAGATGCAACCATGCTGACAGACTACCGGGATTAGCAATAACTCTTTCAAGGAAGCCTTCAGGGTTCTCGCAAAGGCAAGCCTGCACTTGTGGGGAATGCTAGTGACCGTCGTGAATTTTCGTTGGAGTACGAAGTTGAGTAGGTCAGTAGACAAGCTTACAGCATCAGAACCATCGGTAACAACACTTACAACATCAACTCCATCTATGACAGCAATAACACCATCCATTATGACATCCTCACAAACCTCAGCAGTTGTAGACCCCAAGCAAACTGACGTATCCTCACCTGGTTTATCTAAACTAAAAAGAAGAAACTCAACCCCCTGATCCTTGAAAAGTCCATCAACAACATCTGTGTGTACATCTCCATCTATTCCCTTGCAAGCTTTCTTCCAACCATGCAGATGCATACATCTGCTGCATAACCACATTCTCAAACATTGCAGGACTCTTTCCCAAGCTAAGTATATGTGCATGTTGTTAGCCGTTAATTCTTTGCAAATGTTTTTAGCATCCTCAGAGAATAAGTGCTTCAAGAAGGATCCCTTTACATATCCTCTGCTGTTAACCCCATCCATGCATCCATGGAAATGCTTGAAAGGACAATGGCAAAGGCAGTCATCTGACGCGGCTGCGTCTATGGAAGGAGAAGACAGGGAAGGAGAATATGCAGGCGATATCGAACGGGAAGAATCCCTAGTGATACTAGGCATAGCGACAACAAAATCGAAAAAACCCTAAAAAGAAAAGGTTCGAACCCTAGAAATTCAAAGGGAAAGCAAGCTAAAAACCGTGGAAAGACAAATGAAAAAGCAATGAAAAATCGTGGAAGATCAAAAGAAAGGAGTCCGGAAAACAAACGAAGAAGAAAAATCAACAGATTCGTGGTGAGAATGGAGAAAAAATCTGGCTTGGAATCACCAGAAATGGTCGGGAGCACCATGAAATTCATTTTACTGTATTAATCTTTATTGGTTTTATATATTGCAAAAAAAATTTTAAGGGATGATTTTGCAGTATTAATCTTTATTGGTTTTATATATTGCAAAAAAATTGTTATGGGATATGTGTGTTTGCGCCCGTGAACTATGATTGTCTCATATATGTCAAAAGTTAAGTTTATTATATGTCATTATGCAAATATTGATGGAAAATAGAATGAACTTTGGATAACAAATATTAAGTCTATGATATCATTATGCAAATATTGATGAAAATAGAATGAATCTTTGAATATTCCGCAGTATCGATCTTTCCCTAATCCACTTCTATGTGAAAAAACTGTGCGGCTCCATAAGTTCTCTTATTGAGCATTTCAGATTAAATTAATCATGGATTTTCTTGTGGTTAATTTAATTGAGTTTTGTGGATACAAATTCATGTTTCATGTAATTTGTTATTGTCCAAAGAAATCCCTCTTTTCTTGTAAAAGTAAGGTCGCTCTTGTTTTTTTCTCGGAAATGACATATCATGGGGGAGATTTCTTAATTGAACTTGTGCTTAATTGCCAAATCTTTGTGGGGAGTGCGGTTGTGGAATATTGTAGGAGTTTTCTTGTATCTTTAAAAACTCCTTGATGAATACACTAAGTTTCGACTATGTGAAATCATCGGAACAAAGTTGATATGTTCTCTTTTAGTCATGAAGTATCTCTATGAGAATTTCATTATGATCCCACTAGTTTTCGTACCTTTGCTAATTTATATTGACAAGAAGGGGGAGAATAAATATGTAGTTCACACTACAAATACATATGGTTTACGGGTCATTATGTAAGGAGGAGTGGTTTTCATTGTGAGTTGAAATATTGACTAAGGGGGAGTGATACATATCACCATAGTATTGTTGTCAAAGTTGTGATACAATTGGACTTTGATGTTGTGTAATAATATACTATGACACTGTATAACAATGATTGAGAGCTACTGTTTTCTCATTGTTATAGCTACGGATCTTCAACAACTATGATGCTGAATTGAACACGTTCAGAATCAGTGGAGTACTTGGAAGTGACGAAGATGTCGAGTAATGTTGAAGAACCAAGGAAATCAAGCATTTTGATGAGAAGCTACAATGTTTATTTATTTTGTAATCCATATGTATTGATAGTTTTTTCACTAAAATTGACAAAGGGGGGATTGTTAGAGCACTGCTCGGTCGAACTCGCAAGCGTTGCTATCTCAAGCTTGTTTGTCAAGTTTAGTTTCCAAAACTATAAGTCTTGATTTCTAGTCTACTTATAGCTAAGTCTTGGATTAGGATAGAAAGTGTAGTTGAGATTTAGACTTCACGGCGTTCATCGATTGAAGACGAAGAACTAATAACGGGAGCTAGTGGAACTTCATCAACAAAAGGTATGTGGAGACTTTAACTTATCTATCACCCAAAAGTCTATCTACTCTATCTGCTATTTGATACAAAAGTCGTATAGCTATATAGACTTCGATTATACATATTTGATATTTCGAGTTGAGTTTAACTCGCTTACATATTTCTCGAAATATGTTTTGGTAAACTTTAACTTTAACCAAGTTCATCTTATATTCTTGACGAAAGTCAAAAGATGTGTTAGAGCACTGCTCGGTCGAACTCGCAAGCGTTGCTATCTCAAGATTGTTGTCAAGTTTAGTTTCCAAAACTATTAGTCTTGATTTCTAGTCTACTTATATCTAAGTCTCGGATTAGGATAGAAAGTGTAGTTGAGCATTAGACTTCACGTCGTTTAAAAGGAACTATTTCTATGGATTCTGTAGTAGAGTCTGATTTTTCAAACTCTCTTAGAGACGAACATTGTGATTCCATAAAATAGTTAGATATTGATAAGTGTCATCCCTATTATCTTACTGATGAGTCTGACTCAGAAGTAGCGCGGGAAGCATCCAAAGATAGTTTTGAGATTTTCAAACGCATTGAATTTTAGTCTTCTGAGGTCATTCGGCTGAAACACAAAGTCAATACTCTTGTCGGTATTATTTATGCACATGATTCCAAAACAAGGATTTTTCTTGAAGAACACGCCAAAGTGAAAGCAATAATCCTTCTAATTGAAGCTGAAAATAAAGATAATGTGTTAGAGCACTGCTCGTTCGAACTCACAAGCGTTGCTATCTCAAGCTTGTTTGTCAAGTTTAGTTGCCAAAACTATAAGTCTTGATCTCTAGTCTACTTATATATAAGTCTCGTATTAGGATAGAAAGTGTAGTTGAGCATTAGACTTCACGGCATTCATCGATTGAAGACGAAGAACTACTAAGGGGAGCTTGTGGAACTTCATCAACAAAAGGTATGTGGAGACATGAACTTATCTATCACTTAAAAGTCTATCTACTCTATCTCCGATTTGAGACAAAATTTGTATAGCTATATAGACTTCAATTATACAAATTTGATATTTCGAGCTGAGTTTAACTCGATTACATATTTCTCGAAATATGTGTTGCTAGGCTTTCGCTTTAACCAAGTTCATCTTATATTCTTGATGAAAGTCAAAAGATGATCATGTGAAAATCGCTTGGTAACATCTAACTTGATTTGTGTGTGACGGTCATTTGATGTAGACTCATAATGTTTCGTATTGATCATTCGATCACTTGAAAATTGCTTTGAAGCTAATAGTTTGTGTGAAACAGCTATTGTCGTCTTCCAAGAATGTTTCAATGGTTGAAATGAGAGTTTAGAACAAGTGGATAAGCATAGTATGCGTACTTGCATATATGTAATCCAAGTCCGGGAACCATGGTATGCATACCCGTATGTGAACTGGTTGGTTTAGTGAAAGTCTGGGAACCTTGTACACATGCCGGTACGCGTACTGGCGTAAGGTTTAGTTGCGGGAATTTCAGCTGAGTTTGGAAGGTATACGTACCAGTTCGCGTACTGGCGAACTCAAACTTAGTCCGGCCACTTAGGTACGCGTACCTGTTTGCATACCTAAGTGGATAATGTTCTAAAATCGGTTTGTTCATGAACTAATACATTTATATAATAAGGAATGCAATTTTTTGCAAACCGTGGTTATAATGTTCATGACTTGATTCGAGTGAATCAAAATCGATTTTGTTTCAATTGTCTCTTGTATACTTCTATGAGAATATAAACAATTGAACAACTCTAGAACTAGTTTCATTTGAGTCATTTGAACTAGTTATGGTTAAGATGAGTAAGGTTGATATGAAAGTGTTCGTATGGCTAACCTCGGTTAACTATTGTTGAGCCAACAAAGGTGCACACGTTTAGGTACGGTTACTCATATCTAAATAAAGTCACTTTTCATTTGTGTGTAACAAGCTAAGTTCGATCTAACGGTTGAAAGATATTAGCTTGAGTCTAATCAGGTTTTCATCTAACGGTGAATATTGAATGCTTTGTTACCAAGGTAACATTGATTGCAAACCCTGATTTGAAGACTACATAAAGGAGAACTCTAGCAAATTGGAAACCTAATACCCACACCATCTGTGTGATACTAGTTGCGACTAGAGTCGATTCTCCTTTAACCTTAGATTTTAACGAAACCATGTAGGTTAAAGACTTGAAGACTTCATTGGGATTGTGAAGCCAGATCCAACTATTTTCTTTGTAGTTGCGCGTTCTGATCTTGATGTTTTCTATCGTGATTGAGTATTATCTTCTCTAAGATTTGCTCGAGATTTAATCTCCAATAGGCAAGATAAAAAGTAGTCACAAACATCTTCGTCTCATCGTTTGTGATTCCACAATATCTTGTTTCGCTACCATACGATTAAGATAATTGTGAGGTGATTGATATTTCTAGGCTGTTCTTCGGGAATATAAGTCCGGTATATCAATTGGTTCCTGTTCACCTTGATTTATCAAAAGATGGAACAAAACTCATAGGTTTATCTATGGGAGACAGATTTATCTATTCAATAGACTTTTCTGTGTGAGACAGATTTGTCTATCAAGTCTTCGACTATGGGTCGTAGCAACTCTTAGTTGTGGGTGAGATTAACTAAGGGAATCAAATCCTGCTAGGATTCAGAGACGTAAGGAGCGCAACTGTACCTTGATCAATGTGAGATTGGTTAGGGCTCAACTACATTCCAGTCCGAAGTTAACTTGGAGTAGGATAGTGTCTGTAGCGGCTTAATACAGTGTGGTGTTCAAATTTGTACTAGGTCCCGGGGTTTTTCTACATTTGCGGTTTCCTCGTTAACAAAATTTCTGGTGTCTGTGTTATTTCTTTTCTGCATTATATTTATTTATATAATTAAAATATCACAGGTTGTGCGTAAGTTCAATCAATTGAGAATCCAACCTTTGTTTGTTGATTATATTGATTGACACTTGAACATTGGTCTTTGGTACCGTTCAAGTTGTTTCACATAATAATCATGCTCGCGGATTTCTATCTGTTTGATTTGTTGATTGCATTGTAATACAGAGATACAAACTCTTGGATATATTTTCATTGATTGAGTCTAACCGTCTAGTTGATTCTCTTGGAATTATATTGGAGTTGTCCATACCGATTGCTAAGCGGAATATTGGGTGTGGTTGTTAGACCCCCACTTTTTCAAGATGATCATGTGAAAATCGCCTGGTAACATCTTACATGATTTGTGTGAGACTGTCATTTGATGTAGACTCGGAATGTTTCGTGTTGATCTATCGATCACTTGAAAATTGCTTCGAAGCTAATAGTTTGTGTGAGATAGCTACTGTCGCCTTCTAAGAATGTTTGAATAATTGAAATGGGAGTTTAGAACAATTAACCATGATTGGATATAGCACAATATGCGTACTTGTATGCTAACTGTTGCAAGTTATTCCAAGTCCGGGAACCATAGTATGCATACCCGTATGCGTACTGGTTGGTTAAATGAAAGTCCAGGAACTTAGTATGCATACCCGTATGCGTACTGGCGTAAGTTCATGTCCGGAAATTCAATTGAGTTTGGAAGGTATGCGTACCCGTTCGTATACTTGCGAACCCAAACTAAGCCCGGCCACTTAGGTATACGTACCTGTTTGCATACTTGAGTAGGTTATGTTCTAAAATCGGTTTGTTCATGAACTAATATATTTATATAATAAGGAATGCAATCTTTTGCAAATCGTGGCTATAATGTTCATGAATTGATTCGAGTAAATCAAAATCGATTTTGCTTCAATTGTGTCTTCTATACTTCTATGAGAATATAAACAATTGAACAACTCTATAACTAGTTTCATTCGAGTCATTTGAACTAGTTGTGTTAAGATGAACAGGGTTGATATAAAAGTGTTCATATGGCTAACTTCGGTTAACTATTGTTGAGCCACCAAGGTGTGCACATTTAGGTACGGTTACCCATATCTAAATGAAGTCACTTTTCATTTGTGTGTAACAAGTTAAGTTCGATCTAACGGTTGAAAGATATTAGCTTGAGTCTAATCAGGTTTCATATGACGGTGAATATTGAATGCTTTGTTACTAAGGTAACATTGATTACAAACCCTGATTTGAAGACTATATAAGGGAGAACTCTAGTAACTGGGAAACCTAATTCCCACACCTCCTGTATGATACTAGTTGCGACTAGAGCCGATTCTAGGTTTTTCTAAAACCATTATAGGTTAACGACTTAAAGACTTCATTGGGATTCTGAAGCCAGACCCAAGTATTTTCTCTGTAGTTGCTTGTTCGGATCTTGCTGTTTTCTATCGTTTTGAGTACTATCTTCTTTAAGATTTTCTCGAGATTTAATCTCCGATAGGCAAGATAAAAAGTAGTCACAAACATATTCGTCTCATCGTTTGTGATTCCACAATATCTTGTTTCGCTACAATACGATTAAGATTATTGTGAAGTGATTGATATTACTAGGCTGTTCTTCGGGAATGTAAGTCTGGTGTATCAATTGGTTCCTATTCGCCTTGATTTATCAAGGGTATATTAATTATATGTCCCTAGTTTTAACACCCTACAAATATACCCTTATACAACAATAAATATATCCCTACTTTATCTATTTAAAATTAGATTACCTTAATACCCTCACCCATATAATATTTTTCTTTATTTTAAAATGGAACAAATTTCTTCCACTACCACTTCACCCGCACCACCACCACTAGCACCACCACCACCAACATCCAACTACCATTCCACCACCACCGTTCAACGACCATCACCTACCAACCGCCACCACCACTAATATTCCACCACCACCACTAGCCCGTCGTCGTCGCCGCCACCGCCACCACCACTAGTCCGCCGCCGCAACCACCGCTGCCACCACCACCACCGACGTCGCCACCAATCCACCGCCTCCTCCGCCACCACCTCTGCCGTTGCCACCACCACTGGTTCAGATATTTTTGTATCAACAACAGTAGTTGATCCAAATAAAATAGAATCAACAGTAGAAGTTGATCCAATTTAGGGGATCAACAACAATAGTTGACCCAAAAAAAAAGGATCAACACTAGAAGTTTATCCAATTTATGGGATCAACAACAGTAGTTGATCCCCTAAATTGGATCAACAATGAAAGTTGATCCATGTAAATGGAGTCAACAACCAAAGTTTAACATAAAAAATTGACATACGAATGAGTGAACTTGGCGTGAGTCGAACACGCATCATCTGACATGGAGTCAGTCATGCTACCATTGCACCACAAATTCAACATTTGAAGAATTTACATTTATAAAAAACCAAGCATTCAAAGTACAAGCATAATTATACTAATCCAAAGAAATGCGGTCAACAATAGGAGTTGATCCCATAAAAAAATGGTGTCAACAACAGGACCAACAACAAGAGTTGATCCATAAAAAATGGGATCAACAACAGGAGTTGATCCATAAAAAATGGGATCAACAACAGGAGTTGATCCCATAAAAACTGAAGTCCAGAGATCTTTTCACAATGAAGATGGCCGCTCAATTCACAATTCAACTGGATAACCATATGCATGAACCAATTTTAAAATATATAAACTCACCCCATGAGAACTTCTTGTTTTGGATGCGCATTCAAATATATGTCTGTAGTAGACAAAAATAAGTTTAGCCAAGCTTCACACTCAAACTAAGAACACAAAACTGAATCCTAAATATAATTCCTATAAACATGTCATATGTGCACAGTAAAAAGAATACAAATATGTGTATGCAATGTACAGATATATAGCACACAAGCACTTATTGATAGTTAGTTTATCAATAAAAAACAAAATCAATGAAATTACAAAAGCATAATCAATGGTTAACGTCGACCGAAGACACTTTTGTTTATCTAGGAATAAAAATATTAAAATCTATAATAATTGAGAGAAAAACCAATGCCAACATGCAGTACACAAACTAAAGCTACGAGTTTGTCTTTCGGCTTATGAGTGATTACTATCATTGAGGTAATTAATGAAAACTCCATATTGCAGTAGTCGAGGTAAAAGTTACCTAACGTACAGAAACTGGAACTCGATACTTGGAGGTAGTTCACACAACTAATTCCACCATCAATCTATCAGTGGCCAATCGATACATATATAGGCTTAAATGAAGCATCAATTGATCACAATGCCTGCACAATAAAAATCAAAACTATGATATTGCACTAAATTTTAGAAATTAAGTTAAAAATGCAAACCAACTTAATATAAACTAGATACTTATCATACCACCACATAAGTACCTCATGCTCCACCACCTAATCCTCCGCTACAACCAGTATCACTAACAATTTATCTTCCAACGCCAAGTCCACCACCAACAACACCATTAGTTACACTGTGGTGACATACCGAATTGATACATGTGTATCTTCCTCTCTCCGGGAACTAGTGATCCTCAAGAAGGATTGAGGATAGAATTGTAATTTAAGGAAGGAATACTGATTTTTAGGAAGTATTCTTAGATAAGGAATATTCCTGGACAAGGTAATATTCCTAGATAAGGAAATATACCTAGAAAGGGAATATTTCCTAGACAAGGTAATATTTCTAGATAAGGAAATATATACTTAGAAAAGGAATTATTCCTAGATAAGGAATATTCCTAGAACAAGGTAATATTCCTAGAAAAGGAAATGTACTTAGAAAAGGAATTACTCCTTGATAAGGAAATAGATTCCTAGAAGGTTTTTGGGAAACCATTAAAGCTATAAATAGAGATGTTTAGCTCATGGCTAAGACATCTAGAGTGTGGTTTGTGATACATACACACTTAGATCTAGAGTGTGGTCTGTAATACAGACACACCTAAAGAAAAGTTTGTGAGGAAATATTAATTATTGTAAAAGCAAGCTTAGCAAAACAGTTTAAAGGTTATTTACCTAAAGAGATTGTGAGCGTAACAAAGAGAGAATTGTAATAGTTTTCTTGCTTATAATCTAGAGAAGATATTTTCTTCGAATCTGGTTTCTAGGGTGTTCTATTTTCTTAGTTTCTCGTCTATTATTATTCTGAATTCCGCCTCTATAATAATAGTCACCAAGGTACAGAGATCAATACGTATCCAGGTGGTATCAGAGCGAAGTTCGTTTCTTTTAGGGAAGATTCCTATGGTTTATGGTCTTCACTAGATCTCTCTACAAACAACTTGGTGAGTTACTCGAAAAGCAATAATACGTTAAAAGAAAAAGATGACCATGGTATGGTTGAATTTAGATAAGGAACGTTCGTATGACGAAGGTAAGAAGTTGAAGCCATTGAGACGTGGATCGTTTCGTATTTTCGGTAAGATCGGTAACAATGTCTTTAGTCTTGATTTACCACCTAATCTAGGAATTTTCTCGGTTGTTAATGCCGAACAATTGAAGTTGTTTGATCTATCGTTACGATATGATGATGGAGATGATAAGATGATCTTGCTACATGTGAAAGACTTGTGGTTTGATAGAGAGGAACCACTCGAAGAGGATTGCATTACGAAGCGAAGAGAGGCTAAGTCAAGACAAGAAGATAAGGACGCTTTTCTAATTGGAAGTCGAAGTCAAGTTCCAAGCAAGGAGAGATGGTTCAGCATGGAGAAAGGAACTCTCGGGTTCCCTAACCTTCAAATCTAACTTTCACAGGAGTTCAAGTTCTTGAGTGGGGGCGCATGATACATGTGTATCTTCCTATCTCTGGGAACTAGTGATCCTCAAGAAGGATTGAGGATATAATTGTAATTTAAGGAAGGAATACTGATTTTTAGGCAGTATTCTTAGATAAGGAATATTCCTGGATAACGTAATATTCATAGATAAGGAAATATACCTAGAAAGAGAATATTTCCTAGACAAGGTAATATTTCTAGATAAGGAAATATATACTTAGAAAGGGAATTATTCCTAGATAAGGAATATTCCTAGAACAAGGTAATATTCCTAGAAAAGGAAATATACCTAGAAAAGGAATTACTCCTTGATAAGGAAATAGATTCCTAGAAGGTTTTTGGGAAACCATTAAAACTATAAATAGAGATGTTTAGCTCATAGCTAAGACATCTAGAGTGTGGTTTGTTATACATACACACTTAGATCTAGAGTGTGGTCTGTAATACAGACACACCTAAAGAAAAGTTTGTGAGGCAATATTAATTATTGTAAAAGCAAGCTTAGCAAAACAGTTTAAAGGTTATTTACCTAGAGAGATTGTGAGCGTAACAAAGAGAGAATTTTAATAGTTTTCTTGCTTATAATCTAGAGAAGATATTTTCTTCGAATCTGGTTTCTAGTGTGTTCCGTTTTCTAGTTTTCGTCTATTATTATTCTGAATTCCGCCTCTATAATAATAGTCACCAAGGTACAGAGATCAACACGTATCACGAACCCATAAAATCACCATCAACACCATCATTTGTTACCTTTTTTCTTTGGCAGCATGAAATAATTACCACCACCACCATCTCCCGACAACCGCCGCCAACACCACCACCACCACCTTACATAGAGATTGTTAAGCACAAATTGCAAAAATATATGCATAAATCATCAAATTAACCAAAAAGGTTATCTTCCATACATCTTAAATTTATTATGTTAATTTGTCTTCTTTACATTTTGAAATTCAAAGATTAATTATCAGCACTAATTACAATGAAAATCAGAGATAAAACTTACCTTTTAATCCGTTTTGATGATTGAATCTACGGATCCAATTATTGATGACGATCTCGGTCATCTCATCCCAATTAATACATAAACTACTTTAATAACTAATGTTGTTATCATCGATTTTAGGTTCTTCAAGCCGGATCGAGTTGAACCCAATATGAATCTAATGATCTAATTCTCGAAATTAGGTTTTGAAGATTATTTCTCGTTGATTCATCACCAGATTTAAGTTTTTGTAAGTAGTGATGGAGCTGATTATGGAATATGTAGAGCCAATGGAGTAGTAGGTGGTACTAGAGATGATGGTGGTGGAGTTTGGTTTGATGGATTTTTTGTGATGGTAGGAGATGGAGATGGTGGAGACGGAGATTATGGTGGTGGAGATTGAAAAGGCGAGGGTACCCAAATATACCTCAAGCTAAAACTTTTCCAACCTATAAGTTCTTTTTCCAAAAGTGATTGTCTATGGACTGAGTCGAGACAATACAACTAAGCGGTTCACACTTCGTGTGATCGTCTATGGATATGAGATCGAGACAATACAACAACGAAGTATGTTTACTTGATAAAAAGGTTCGGACTTAACCAAACACAATAAGATTGCTTATCAAGTAAATAGGAATTAACGTTTGTGTAATTTACTTTAATCATAATAAATCAATTATAATACGGAAAATAAAAGTAAATGACACGGCAAGATTTTGTTAACGAGGAAACCTCAAATGCAGAAAAACCCCGGGACCTTGTCCAGAATTGAATACTCTCAGGATTAAGCCGCTATACAAAATTAAACCAACTTCGTATAGTTGAGACCAATCAACTAAACCTATAGTTCACCTAGTTCCGTCCGTATTCCCACACCTCCGACTTATGAATAAGTCACGTACTTGGAACAATTCCTTTGGTTTGTATTCCAAACAGTAAAGGAACAACAAATCTGTTTGGTATCAACTCTCTTCAACCAAGTGATGTGAGTTCGACAAAGGCTCTTCTGTTTATCTCAATAGACTCCTTCGTCGGGTTCTTAGATCTATCTTATGTTCAACTACCAAAGGTAATTGTATTGATGCCGATCTACACAACTAATCAATCCAATCTATCACAAGGATAAACCGATTATAGTTGGATCCTCTTATACCGAAACAAGTATTGTGCACACCAAAGATTATGAACCCCAAATCAGAAATCTTCAATATCTTCTTTGTCTTCAAATCTTCTTAGATCTTCAATAAACACCTGCACACAACAAATTGAATCTCTTGTGATCAATCACGCACAGATCGGAGTCTGTTAATAATGGATTATCACAAGATCGTCTTTAGAACAAACAACAGTCTAAAGATCCCTGTCGAACTAGTTTGAGTGAATCTTATATCAGAAGAGAAGATTCTCAAGCATAAACAAACTAGGTGCAATCAAAGTTCAACCACCGTTAGTCAATCAAATCAATCGAAAGCACAAGATAAACCGTAATTATCTAGTTTCCCACCAACGGTACTAATAGAGCTTCTCAATCCCAAAGAAGACTTTAAGCTGAGCGGCCGTAAGAGATTTCGCCTAATTAGGTTACTCTTCTCTCCGAATAGGCGGCTACACCAGTAACAATACAACCGAGGAAGTTTGCTGTTACGAAGGATTAGTTTGCTAGAAATGCAAACTTCAAGTATTTATAGACAAGGAATTTTGGACACCAAGGAATTTCCAAAACCGAAAATATTCTCAAAGATATTCAATATATTCCAAATTTGGCTTCCATAATTCCTGGAAATGCTCTGTCCAAAATATTGACCGAAAATCTCTTTGGAAAATCTCAACTAGTAAATGCACAATACTAATTCTCATTTTCCTAAAATAAAATTAAAAACCTTAAATAAAATATTCTTAAATTATTTATGTTTCGATCATGGGATTTCCTTCCTGTAGCTATTAAGGAATAACTTTGAACAATAAAAGATAAACATTACTGCACGTGTTCAAAGTATGCCGACATCCTTACTTTGTAAGTCCTCTTTCATACTTACAACCTTGATACCGATATGCCACACTTCCAAACAAGTTTAGAATTGGTTCATCTGACTTTCAAGAACTATGCGATTGATCAAAAAACACTCAATCACAAATCATGGGTTTCACGGTTCTACCAAAACAAGTTTCGGTTCTACCTCCATGTGAGTACTGTGCATAGTCACACTAGCTTCCCAAAATTCGGTTGACTAGGTACTAGGATCGTTTCCCCACATATATATGGTATCTAACTTATATGTGTTGCACATGTCCATACGATCGGTTCCCCTTTGCCTAAAAACCTGTTGCACATGTCCATAGGATCGGTTCCCCTTTCTGCTAAAAACTTGTTGCACCTCATACAAGGATCGATTCCCCTTTGTGATGTGTTTCACCTCTTCATAGGATCGGTTCCCCTTTACCCAGAGTTGGTCATACACAAATCACAAACTCGATCATACCATCTCAGGTGATTACTTAAGATCGGTTTCACTAATAAAAGTCATACCCATACATAAGTCAGGCCTTTGTGAATAGTTTTACCAAGAACACAAACAAGTCATGAGCGGTTATACTAAATCACACATATTGGTTGTTCACAAGATATGCAATGAATAACAATACCAATAACGCCTGGCGATTTCCTTTTCGATTCATAAACAAGTTTATGAACTTACTTCCTTAAAACACATGTATAAACATTGTTTCCTAGGATGAAATCCTCACCTCATATCCATACATAATCACAATAGCATTCAAACGATTATGTAGATATCTTATCTACAAAGTTTAATGGTTAAGCAATAAACCTCGTATTGTATTCCTTAATACTATGTCTATCTAGAGTGTTCATGCTTCGCAGTTTTGTTTTCAATATGCACGACTTGAAAGATACTTTAGCGAATGAAACAGTTCAAGTCAAATATCACTATCCTCAAGTGGACGGATGATGTTGTCGTTGTAGCTTCTTACTTCTTCACTTCTTCAAGTCTTCGCAATACTTGTAATGTCTCATATCCTAATACTTTCAAGCTAACCTATATGAAGTTGACTTTAGTACATAATCAAGCGACTCTTAAAATGAGTTTTGATTCACTAAAATATGACAACCAAACTTGACATACCAACGCTTGGTGGGATCAACCGAGCTATGCTCCAACAATCTCCCCCTTTGTCAATTTTAGTGACAAAACTCTTACAATCATATGGATAAACAAATTACTAGAATTCATTACACATACGCTTCATTCCCGAATTCAACAGTACAATAACCTGTATACATTCAATCCTTACATGCCGTTGTTGACATTATAATAACAAAGATAATACTCCCCCTATGGGTGAGATAGGTAGATTTCATCAATCCGCGCGTCTTTGTTATACCAATTAATATGATATGCTACTCCCCCTTAGTCTATGCTTTTCCTCTTTCGTTAGATAAAAGTTTAAGCACAATTGTCCTTTTCCTTAGTAATACCAATCAATATAAAATCAATGCCAGTATCACTTGTTTACTCCATATATTTCTCCCCCTTTTTGTCACAAAATGACAAAGAAACGAAAAAAAATAAAGGACAAACCGAAAAGAATCTCAAATCTCAAAATAGACTTGCAAACCTATAGAGTTAAGCACGATGGTTCCACACACCATTTTTGATAACCAATATCAAAACCGAAACTACAAAGTAATTTTTTTGATATGTTATTAAGGAAATAATTGCCCGAAGCAATTTTTCCAATTTAGTTTAGCAAACCAAAAATCAACTAAGCACCTTAGTTCCTTTGATAAACCGATTGTACTAATACAACCGCTTCGTTCGATAAGACCAAAATAAAGATAACTCTATTTTTCTCATCAGGTTCTAATTATCCATATAACTTAGACCTTTCACTTTTAAACAAGACAAGTACTAGGTTAGTTAACTAGTATTTCTTGTTAAGGCATTCGATTAGACTTGAATAACTGAAACCCCCACTTTGCTAAGTGTAACTAAGATAACCTTAGTTTCTCTTATCCGGAATCGAATTGGACTAAACAACTCATCCCGTAAACCTTTTCTTTCGTTAAGCCATAAAAAATTCATACAAACCAAATAAATCAACTTGCATAATTATTCACTTCAACCGGAAGCAATTGAAACAACATAGACATTATAGCACCGCAATTGCACCGAAATTTTGTAAGCCTAAACAATTGATACCACACAATAAAGCAAGATAACAATAGTTTTTCTTAACCGGAAAAAATTGAATCACACACACATCCGTACACACATCATGGAATAAAACATCAATTGTACCGAAATTTTGTTAAGCAAAAGCAATAAATATATGAAATAAAAATCAGGCTTTTCTTAAACAGGAAAACAATTAACTAACAAGATTGTTACCTAAAATTTCGCATCCTCTTCTCCAATATGCTTGCATCTTTTTCCAGTGAGAATTGATATCGAAATATCATTATGTTGTCATCCTTATGCAAAACAAAAGAATAACAACAACCAACCTTTACCAGACAAAGGTTGAAAACCGGTTTTTAACTATTGCAAGCAAAAGTTGAAACCCCCCGAAACACATATGCTTTTATGCTAAACCAAAACCGATTCAACATATTGTGACTTTTTCACATATTATTTCTATCAGAACCCCTCATGATCCTGTGATAAAGCCTACCAACATGGGCTAGAACTTAATCCTGCTAAATCAAAAAGTCACCCAAACCATAAGGGTTCACAACATTATGAGATCGAATATCAAGGTAATAAAACCAAAATCAAACATCCATAAACATTCATA